>CM040627.1:37246925-37457857 GCA_022817965.1 Solanum lycopersicoides
TTTCAAGGGAACGCCAAAATGTGGTGGCGGTCACATGTTGAGTGTCAACCAACAGAGGCACCACCTATGACTTGGGCCTCATTCTCTAGCTTGTTTATGGAGAAGTATATCCCCCGGACTTTGAGGGATAGGAAAAGAGATGAGTTCTTGAGCCTAGAGCAAGGTAGGATGTCGGTTACTGCATATGAGGCTAAGTTTCGTGCATTATCCAGTATGCCACCCAACTTTGTTTCAGTCCACACAGAGCGGATTCGCCGTTTTGTGAAGGGGTTGAGGTCAGAATTGCGGATTTCATCCTTACAGGTAGCGGCTACGGCAAAATCCTTTCAAGAAGTGGTAGACTTCGTGATAGAGGTGGAAGGAGTGAAGCCAGATGACTTCACCATGGCATCGACATCAAAAAGGTTTCGAAAAGGAGGTGAGTTTAATGGTTCTTACTCTAGAGGACAGGGTTCAGGAGGTTACTCAGTCCGACCAATTCAGTCTTCACTACAGACTGTAGTTGGGGGTCCACCTCAGACCGGCCAACATTTCTCTGAGGTTGGAGGTTATTCCCAGACTTCGTCATTCTCACAGAGACCGATGCTTGAATCCAGAGAGTGTTATGGATGTGGGGAGACTGGACACATTAAGAGGTATTGTCCAAAACAGAGTTACAGACCTCCCATAGTCAGAGGTAGAGGTGGTCATGGAAGAGACCGTCATTCTGGAGGACGTGGTGGTCGAGATAATGGTGGTCACCAAAACGGCCGAGGTGATGGGCAAACTAGAGCTACTACAACACCACATGGTAGGGGCAACGGGCAGACAGTGATAGGGCCCATTGTTACGCTTTCCCCGGGCGGTCTGAAGCAGAAGCATCTGATGCTGTTATCACAGGTAATCTTTGGGTTTGTGATTGCATGGCTTCTGTATTATTTGATCCTGGCTCCACATTTTCATATGTATCTTCCTCATTTGCTACTGGTCTTAATTTACATTGCGAATTGCTTGACATGCCTATTCGTGTTTCTACTCCGGTGGGTGAGTCTGTGATAGTTGAAAAAGTATATAGGTCCTGTTTGGTGACTTTTGTGGGGAGCAACACTTATGTAGATTTGGTTATCCTAGAAATGGTTGACTTCGATGTAATTCTGGGTATGACTTGGCTTTCTCCGAATTTTGCCATCTTGGATTGTAATGCAAAAACTGTAACGTTGGCCAAGCCTGGGACAGATCCGTTAGTGTGGGAGGGTGACTACACTTCCACTCCGGTTCGTATCATCTCCTTTCTTCGTGCTAAGAGAATGGTTAGCAAAGGGTGTTTATCTTTCTTGGCACATCTCAAGGATGACACTACTCCAGTACCTTCAATTGAGTCGGTTTCGATAGTCCGTGAGTTTCTGGATGTGTTCCCTGCAGATCTTCCTGGTATGCCACCGGATAGAGATATCGATTTTTGCATTGATCTGGAACCGGGTACTCGCCCCATTTCCATACCCCCTTATAGGATGGCCCCAGCGGAGTTAAGGGAGCTAAAGGCCCAACTTCAAGAGTTGTTAAATAAGGGTTTCATTAGACCGAGTGCATCCCCTTGGGGTGCTCCGGTGATATTTGTGAAGAAGAAGGATGGGAGTTTTCGGATGTGCATAGACTACCGGCAGTTGAACAAGGTAACTATTAAGAACAAGTATCCCATTCCTCGCATTGATGATTTGTTCGATCAGTTACAAGGTGCTTGTGTCTTCTCTAAGATTGATTTAAGATCCGGTTATCATCAAATGAAAATACGGGCAACAGATGTACCAAAGACTGCTTTTAGAACCAGGTATGGGCATTACGAATTTGTAGTAATGTCTTTTGGTCTTACGAATGCCCCTGCCGCTTTCATGAGCTTGATGAACGGGATTTTTAAGCCATATCTGGATCTATTTGTGATCGTATTTATTGATGATATACTGATATACTCCAGGAGTAAGGAGGAACATGAAGAGCATTTGAGAATTGTGTTGGAAGTATTAAGGGAGAAAAGGCTTTATGCCAAATTCTCCAAGTGTGAGTTCTGGCTAGATTCAGTGTCCTTCTTGGGGCACGTGGTTTCTAATGATGGAGTAATGGTGGATCCTTCTAAGATTGAAACAGTGAAGAATTGGGTAAGACCTACTAATGTGTCAGAAATAAGGAGCTTTGTTGGGTTAGCTAGCTATTACCGTCGATTTGTCAAAGGATTCTCTTCTATTGCTTCCCAATTGACGAACTTGACTAAGCAGAATGTTCCATTTGTATGGTCGGATGAGTGTGAGGAAAGCTTTCAGAAACTCAAGACCTTGTTGACTACTGCACCAATCCTTACCCTGCCAGTGGAAGGTAAGAATTTCATTGTCTATTGTGATGCATCCTATTCGGGTTTGGGTGCAGTGCTAATGCAAGAGAAGAATGTAATTGCTTATGCTTCGAGGCAATTAAAGGTGCATGAACGTAACTATCCGACCCATGATTTGGAATTGGCTGCGGTAGTGTTTGCATTAAAGCAATGGAGACACTATCTATATGGGGTTAAGTGTGAAGTCTATACGGATCATCGTAGCCTACAGTATGTCTTTACTCAGAAAGATTTGAATTTGAGACAGAGGATATGGATGGAACTACTGAAGGACTACGATATCACTATTCTGTATCATCCGGGAAAAGCTAATGTTGTGGCAGATGCTTTAAGTAGGAAGGGAGGAAGCATGGGGAGTCTAGCTCACTTGCAAGTTTCTAGACGCCCGTTGGCTAGAGAAATCCAGAACTTGGCTAATGACTTTATGAGGCTAGAAGTAAATGAAAAGGGAGGATTTTTGGCTGGTGTGGAGGCGAAATCTTCTTTTCTTGACAAGATCAAGGGAAAACAGTTTGATGATGAGAAACTAAGCCGAATTAGGGATATGGTGTTGCGAGGAGAGGCTAAAGAAGCAATAATTGATGAGGAAGGTGTTTTAAGGATTAAGGGAAGGGTATGTGTGCCCCGTGTTGATGATTTGATCCACACTATTCTTACAGAGGCTCATAGTTCCGGATATTCTATACATCCTGGTGCAACCAAGATGTACTGTGACCTAAAGCAACACTTTTGGTGGAGTAGAATGAAGCGCGACATTGTTGATTTTGTTGCCAAATGTCCAAATTGCCAGCAAGTAAAGTATGAACACCAGAGACCTGGAGGAACACTTCAGAGAATGCCCATTCCTGAATGGAAGTGGAGAGAATTGCAATGGACTTTGTGGTTGGTCTTCCAAAGACATTGGGTAAGTTTGATTCTATTTGGGTAATTGTGGACAGATTAACTAAGTCTGCTCACTTCATTCCGGTCAAGGTGACCTACAATGCAGAAAAGTTAGCCAAAATCTATATCTCAGAAATTGTTCGATTGCATGGAGTTCCACTTTCTATCATATCAGATAGAGGTACGCAGTTTACTTCTAAGTTTTGGAGAACATTGCATGCGGAGTTAGGTACTAGGTTGGACCTTAGTACTGCATTTCACCCTCAGACCGATGGTCAGTCGGAGCGAACGATTCAGGTATTGGAGGATATGCTTCGTGCATGTGTGATAGAATTTGGTGGTCATTGGGATAACTTCTTACCCTTAGCGGAATTTTCATACAATAATAGCTATCACTCCAGTATTGACATGGCTCCATTTGAGGCATTGTATGGAGGAGATGTAGGTCTCCCATTGGTTGGTTTGATGCATTTGAGGTTAGACCTTGGGGTACTGATCTTTTGAGGGATTCATTAGAGAAGGTGAAATCTATCCAAGAAAAGCTTTTAGCGGCTCAAAGTAGGCAAAAAGAATATGCAGATCGAAAGGTTAGAGACTTGGAGTTCATGGAGGGTGAACAAGTCTTGCTGAAGGTCTCACCTATGAAAGGGGTGATGCGGTTTGGTAAAAGAGGTAAGCTAAGCCCAAGGTATATTGGACCATTTGAAGTACTTAAGCGAGTAGGGGAGGTGGCTTATGAATTAGCCTTGCCTCCAGGGCTGTCAGGAGTGCATCCGGTATTTCATGTGTCTATGTTGAAAAGATACCATGGGGATGGAAACTACATCATTCGTTGGGATTCAGTTCTTCTTGATGAAAACTTGTCATATGAGGAGGAACCTGTTGCTATTCTAGATAAGGAAGTCCGCAAGTTGAGATCAAGGGAAATCGCATCCATCAAAGTTCAATGGAAGAATCGACCAGTTGAAGAGGCCACTTGGGAGAAGGAGGCTGATATGCGAGAAAGATACCCACATCTGTTTACAGATTCAGGTACTCCTCTTCGCCCTTGTTTTTATTCTTGTGATTGTTCGAGGACGAACGATGGGTAAATTGGTATCTATTGTAACGACCTGTTTAGTCGTTTTGAGCAACAAATTTTATTTCTGGAAAAACTGGCTGAGACGACGGATCCCACGACGGACCGTCATGGGCACGACGGACCGTCGAGGGGGTCTTGTTCCAAAACACTTAGAATACTGAAATCGACTCTCTGAACTCTACGACGGACGCAGCAGGACGGACCGTCTCAGGCACGACGGGCCGTCATGAGCCTCCGTTCCAAAACACTTCAACTCTTGAAAATTGGGTACTGGGAGCAAGTCTCTGAACTTCGTGACGGAAGTGCAGGACGGATCGTCGTAGGCACGACGGACCGTCACAGACCCTTAGTAAAAAGTTAGTCTCTGAACTCTGCGACGGAAGCAGCAGGACGGACCGTCGCAGGCACGATCTAATTATGTAGTACAAGACTTATGTATCTTGTATCTATGCCAAGATCTTGATTTCGATCTAAGTAGGTGGCATTATTCTTGGATATTTTGTTCACGTATGACTTATGTATCAATACGGAAATTTGGGCAAGGAAACCCAAGTTCGAATCACTTGGATACTATTTACATTTTTCATTGATTTTATTTTTAATCCCCATGACATTGGGACTCTAGATTGAACCCCAACATTAACATTGTATCATTAGTTTTCTACTTGGTTTTCTTCTTAAGTTGGCCGAAGGGTTGAGGGTTCGAACCCCCACAACCCCTTTTTATTTTTCCTTAAAGTCTCCTTGTCCCATTTCGCCCAAACCAAGAGGTTGTGGGATCAAACCCCCACAGCCTCTATTACTTATTCTTAATTTTTTCGCTGGGAATTGGGAGGTTGTGGGTTCGAACCCCCACAGCCTCCTTATTTTTGCTCTTAATTTCGCTAGAGGTTGTGAGGTGGTCGGTTCGAACCCCCACAGCCTCCTAATTTATTTTTTAATTAAATTCACTAGGCTAGGCATTTTGGCAGTGAGGTTGTGGGATCGAGCCCCCACAGCCTCACTTTGTTTTCTTATTTAATTTTGCCATTCTCCTTTCCAACCTTGAGGTCGTGGGTTCGATTCCTACGCCTCACATTTTTTTTTCTTTATTTTCTCTTCTTTCAATCGCTGCCTGGAGGTCGTGGGTTCGAATCCCACGCCTCCCATTCATTTGTTTAATTTATTTCCCTCTCCTTTCCCAACCAGCAGCCCGAGTTCGATTCCCCCCAGCCCCATTTTTCATCTTTTTCTCGCGATTTACAGTAGCCAAACGGGTGAGGTCACAGGTTCGAATCCTGGTGGCCTCATCCCTTTAAAAATGTATTAAATTTCCAGATTCCAACCTTCTTTTTGACCGAAATTAAGGTACATCAAGCTGGAATTTTATTCATGATTTTTAGCTTTCTTTCATCAACCTTTTCATGTTAGTTTCTTAGGGCATTTTACCAAGCATTTAGTGTATAGTTAGGTGTAGTTTAGGGGTTACATTTGTAACGACCTGTTTAGTCGTTTTGAGCAACAGATTTTATTTCTGGAAAAACTGGCTGAGACGACGGATCCCACGACGGACCATCATGGGCACGACAGACCGTCGAGGGGGTCTTGTTCCAAAACACTTAGAATACTGAAATCGACTCTCTGAACTCTGTGACGGACGCAGCAGGACGGACCGTCTCAGGCACGACGGGCCGTCATGAGCCTCCGTTCCAAAACACTTCAACTCTTGAAAATTGGGTACTGGGAGCAAGTCTCTGAACTTCGTGACGGAAGTGCAGGACGGACCGTCGTAGGCACGACGGACCGTCACAGACCCTTAGTAAAAAGTTAGTCTCTGAACTCTGCGACGGAAGCAGCAGGACGGACCGTCGCAGGCACGACGGGCCGTCACAGATTGCGTAATCCCAGGCTGGGTCGGATTTCTGTAAATATTTTAAGGGGCGTTTTGGACTATTCCTGCTTATAATTATAAAGTGAGTGGTTTAATATTAATAACTCAATTACTTGGGGGTTAAAGGAGATAACCTTGAATTAATTAGTGGGTTATTCTATCATCTTTTATATTTAATTATATGTTAATTAGGGTAAAAGAAAGAGGGTTTGAAGAAGAAAAATAGAAAGAACAAGAGAGGGAGAAACGATCGATCGAGAGAGAGGAAAAACGCAGCCTTGGGGAAATTGCTTGCTTGATCACGAATTCTTCGGTGGAGGTAGGTTATGGTTTATGCTATTCGTAGTAAACTCTTAATAGCGAATGATATGTATTGGTCGTATTGTAAACCCTTCTATATGCTTAATTGTCTGCTTGCATGAATGTGATTATATAATTGTGATAAACTAAGCATGATGAGGCTATTGAATCCTAAATCTTGAAAAACCCTAATCTACTTTGTTAATGATGATGCCTTGGTATAAAAGAAGGCTTGATGAACGAAAGTAGTGAGATTAGGGGATCGGGTGTCACGTTCCGACCCCAGGATAGTAATAGAGGATCGGGTGCCACGTTCCGGTACCAGGATAGTATATGAGGATCGGAGTGTCACGTTCCGACACCAGGATAGTATATGGATCGGAGTGTCACATTCCGACACCAGGATAGTATATGGATCGGGTGCCACGTTCCGGTACCAGGATAGTATATGAGGATCGGAGTGTCACGTTCCGACACCAGGATAGTTTATGGAGCGGAGTGTCACGTACCGACACGAGAGGAATAAAGATAATGAATCTTCAAAGATGTTAATGTACTCAATTTAATGAACCTAATTCCCAAATGAGTATGATGGGGAGGCGTGAGTCCTCATAGATGTGCTTGGTGTTTGTGACCAAGAGTTATGGTAATTGTAAATGCCGCATGTTAAGGATATTAGTTGATTTTATGATATTATCTGATATATACTGTTTTCTATTTTGAGTTGGCCGATGATACCTACTCAGTACTCGTGTTTTGTACTGACCCCTACTTGTATGTTTCTTTCTTTGTTATTTGTGGAGTGCAGCAAACGTACCGTCGTCTTCAACTCAACCGCAACTCTAGCCAGTCTACATTACATCGGATTTCAGGGTGAGCTAATGCTTCTAGCTTGGACTGGATCTTCTTCCTCATGTCTTGATGCCTTGAAGTTCCGGCATGGACTAGCTTTTTTATTATTTTTTTTAGCTTCTTAGAATACTCTTAGTTTAGTAATTTGATCATAGATGTTCTTGTGGTGATGACTTCCAGATTTTGGGGATAATGAGTTATAAATTTAGAAGTTATTAATTTGATTTCGTTAAAGAGTTTTAAGTCTTCCGCATTGTATTTTGTTCATTATGTCTTGAAATGTTGGGGTTTAGATTGGTTGGTTCGCTCACATAGTAGGATAAGTGTGGGTGCCACTGCGCGGCCCAATTTGGGTCGTGACAACATTAGTCAAGCGTTTTCACTCAAAATCAGTAACCTCACACCCCATATGAACATCACAATGTGTACAACTTTAGCACATAAAATACAAGGATTAACATGCCTTTACACATCTCCAAACAGTGACTAACTTCACTGCCACACGTTGCACACACACATCACTTTTTCACATGATTTCGATCAACATAATCAATATTCACAAAATTTTGAACATGCATACTTAAACATAAACATCACGAAAACACATTTCATCCCTACTTTGTACCAGCAAACATACCCAACCTAAAATTCAATGGGAGCTAGTGACAGGGACATGCAACGGGGAACAATCCTAGTTTTCGGAATGAATATCTTGAATCTTAAGGGGTCTCTTGGGAAAGGGACCAAGAGGAAAGAAACCCATACCTTGTTTGATTGTTCAAACATAGAACGTGATGCCCAAAACCCTCTCCAAAATCAGTCCAAGCCTCCTCAACGTACACACCACTCGACGGACAACTTTTCTTTGCCTTAACGTTTTTGGTTACTTTGTTTTCTTAAAATTTCATGTGAGTTCTTCAAGTGTGAAGAACTCTTGATGTATTTTCAGTTCTTCACGTTAATTTGGCAGAGATCAAACGTGAAAGAGATTTTTTGAGCGTGAAGAGGTGATAGACGTGAGAGAGTGAAATGTGTGAAGTTGTTTAGGATTAGAGGATGACTTAGTCAATTTAGGACACTTCTTAACAAACAAAAAACTGATTTATTTAATTATACGTGAAAGGACCATTTTGCCCTTACAAAAATCAGATTTTAATTGATAATTAAATCATCAATTCGTTGCTTCTAGTGGGGCTCGAACCTGAGTGACACCCTTTCGCGAAAATTCGGGTCGACCCAACCCGAATTGATTCTTTAACTAAATTAATTTCCTTAGGGTAATTACAATATTACCCTTGGCCTGGGAAAGACCATTTTACCCCTGGACCCTCAAAACTCAAGATTTCTTCTTTTTAAGTCCGGTAAAGACTCCTTCGATTAAATCTTCGTTTTCGAGAGCCCTACATGGTTGGTTCCAACCTTTCCAAGCTCAATTAACTCACCAAGTTAGTTGGCTTGGCCGTAGTAAGGGTTCTGAGGTCTGGTTCTACGCATATCAATCCGTGTGAACCTTGGTCTAATCGCAAGCATTCTTGACACCTTAAGCATTTGTCTTATTCATTTTTAGGGTTGTTACATATAGTCTAATAACTACTAAAATGTGAAGATAAATTGATCAAAAATTGACATGTACCATAATTAATTGTATTACCCAATTAAAACTTAATCATGCATATATAATCGCATTCAATTAACTTGTAATTGTGAGGGAGCATAACTCATATAATTCTATATCCATTACACTTATTTTCATCACAATGATTCGACTTATAATAATGAAAAATCTTCAATTTTTGTGAAACAATCCAAATATAAACGTTTACAAAATCTTATTTACCAAAAAAATGAATTTAAAAATTATTTAAATCCTAAAAGTTTCAAATAGTCAAACTTTTTTTAAAAAAAAGACCTACAAAATTGGACATAACCTAGATTCGAACTCGTGACCTACTGATTATTCATTTAAGTTTTAACCATTTGCGCTGCAATATCATTCATTCACAATTACGAAAGGAAATGATTTACTCTCTTTCATATTAGTTTTTTAATGAATATCACTAGGAAAATTAAAAAGTGATATCATCAATAAATATAGTCTAATAACCCCTAATACGTGAAGATAAATTGATCAAAGATTGACGTGTATCATAACTAATTGTATTATTCGATTATAACTTGAACATGCATATATAATCATATTCAATTGACTTGTATTTGTGATGGAGCATAACTCATGTAATATTATATCAATAACATTTATTTTCATCATAATGATTCGACTTGTAATAGTGAAAAATCTTCAATTTTTGTGAAACAATCCAAATATAAACTTTTACAATCATATTTACCAAAGTAATATAAAATTAAAAATTATTTAAATACTAATAGCTCGAAAGAGTCTAATTCTTTTTATAAAAAATACCTAAAATTGGGACCTAACCTAGATTCGAACTCGTGACCTATAGTCTATTTGTTTAAGCTTTAACCATTGGCGCTGCAATAACATTCGTTCACAATTACCAAAGCAAATTTATTTAGTCTCTTTATGTATCACAAGGGAATTTAAAATGAGATATTATCAATAAACATAGTCTAATAAGCCCTAAAATGTGAAGATAAATCGATCAAAGGTTCACATGTACCATAACTAATTGTATTACATAATTAAAACTTGATCATGCATATATAATCACATTCAATTGACTTGTATTTGTGAGGGAGCATAACTCATATAATACTATACCCATTATATTTATTTTAATCATCATGATTCGACTTATAATAATGAAAAATCTTCAATTTTTGTGAAACAATCCAAATATAAACTTTTACAATCATATTTACCAAAAAATATAAAATTAAAAATTATTTAAATCTTAAAAACTTCAAAAAGTCTAAAAAAAATTTACAAAAATACCTAAATTTGGTAAGCTAGATTCAAACTCGTGACCTATAGACTATTCGTTTAAGCTTTAATAATTCGCACTGCAATAACATTCCATCATAATTACAAAAGAAAATTTATTTAATCTCTTTATATCAGTTGTTCAATGAATTCACTAGAGAATTTAAAATGAGATATTATTAATAAATATAGTCTAATAACCCCTAAAATGTGAACATAAAATGATCATAGGTTGACATGTATCATAACTGATTATATTACACAATTATAATTTGATCATGCATATATCATCACATTTTATTGACTTGTATTTCTGAGGGAGCATAACTCATATAATACTATATCCTTTACATTTATTTTCATCACAATGATTCGACTTATAATAATGAGAAATCTTCAATGTTTGTGGAAAGGATCCAAATATATACTTTTACAATCTTATTTACCAAAATAACAAGAAATTAAAAATTATTTAAATCTTAAAAGCTAGAAAGAGTCTAATTCAAAAAAAAATATACTTAAAATTGGGACCTAATCTAGTTTTGAACTCGTGACCTATTGACTATTCGTTTAAACTTTAACCATTTGCGCTGCAATAACATTCGGTCATAATTACGAAAGAAAATTTATTTAGTCTCATTATATCAGTTGTTTAATGAATATCACAAGGACATTTAAAATGAGATATTATGAATAAAATAGTTTAATAACTCTCAAAATGTGAAGATAAACTGATCAAATATTAACATGTACCATAACTAATTGTATTACACAATTATAATTAGTTCATGCATATATCATAATTTGTATGTTCGTTGATAAAAGATTAGACATTGATTTTTTAGGATAAATTTTTTATTCTATTATTTTATTAATAAATGGTCCGTAATGATTTTATATATAACCTTCTTCAAAATTGACAAAAATAATTGTTCTCTTTGTTAGTATTCATGTGTTTCTCTTTATGATAATCAAATTTTATTGCATTTACTTCGTAGTTTAATATATAGTTTTATCTTGATAATGCTTATAGTGTTTTTCTTGTTGATATGACTCGTAATTTAATTGATTATTTTTATTTAAATCAAATATTAAGAAGACATCTTAATATATCATGGTTAAATCTTTAATATTGTAAGAAAATAATAAAATCGTTGGAAATAATTTATCATATTTCTTTAAAATGATTATATTCTTAGATAATGCGTAATTTGTTTTTTTTTGAAGGATCCTATATAAATGTACCTTATCAAAATTTTATAGTATCATATATTTTTGATAAGTCCACAAAAATTAAATAGCAAGACAAATAAAAAAAAGTTAAAGTAATGAAAAATTTCGCCTAGCTTGAATTTCAAGAATAAAAAATATCGTATAAATTGACGGAAAGAATATGTATTTATGGATACTTTTCATTTTTTTAGTTTCATGAGGTCAGTATCAAAGCTTATGTAATTGTTTGTCAAGCACATTGATGCTCATTACGTATTTTCTTTTTAAACTTAGTATCAAAATTTATTCTATTTTTTTTACAAACTTCACGAGAAAACATAACTAAAATAATAGTTTATCTAATTTACATTTAATTTTTTAAAATTTATAAATTTTATTTACACTTACAAAAAGAAAAAAAAAGTTATAATAAAATTTAAAAAATTGTAATTAATTGTATTTTGTAAATTAACGAATAATTTTATCTAACTATTTTTAGTAATATAAAGAATTAATTTTAAGATGGAAAAATGATATAAAATGTTAGAAATAGAATGAATATTTTCTTTTTGGATTTCATATTTTCCATGAATAAAATTTTAAGTATAGAAGTAGAGAAATTTGGAACATTAATTTGAAAAGAAAAGTCAAAGAAAAAGAAGTAAAAAAAAGTAAGAAAGATAAAAAAAATTGTTTAATGAAGAGAGAGAAAAAATGAATTTGGGTTATTCTTTAAAATGGGACCCACACTTTCTACATGACACAGTTTTAATAGAATCTCTCATCCAAGTATTGTCAGACACTTTTGGAAAGTGTGAATTAAAAAGTAATAATTATATGTTGGACTTTTCATAAATGATTTTACTTTTAAAAATTAGTGATTTTACTTTTAAGGGTAATTTGAGTATAAGAAATTAATGAACTTATCCAATCACCCTTAGCTTTTCAGAAAAATTGCGAAAATATCTCAAATTACCTCAAATTTGTTATTCGTGTCATTTCATGCTAAAATGGTGTCTTGCCAAATATATTTTCTGTAAAGAAAAAGGTATATAGAGAGTTATAAGGATAAGAACATAAAAGTAGAAATATGAAAAATTATTTGTAATCTCTAGTCAATATAAAGCTGAGAGGTTTTCTTGGGAGTTTGAATCTGAATAAATTAAAGTAAAGGAATTGTATTATATTTAAGAATAGAGAAAGAAGGATCAATATTACACCTTTAATTAATTTCGTATATGTGTAAGTAAATGTTTGTTGCGATAATTGTATAGAATGACAAACTAATAATATAAATAAATATAGTAGGTACGCTTTGATTTATTTGTGTTCCATAGTAAACTGTTTGTCAGTCCCTCTCTCCTTCATATTCTCGATCGCCACTCTCCCTCTCTCGCTCGCTTCCTGTCGCTCGCTTCTCTCGCTTTATACAATAGAATTGTATAAATTGTATTTCTAATTGTATAAAGTGAGAAAATTATATAAATGCATGCAAATATATGTATCTTCGTCCTATACACTTATACTTATACAATACAAATATTTCTCTGCCCAAGTCTCTTCTGTCTTTCTCGTTTTATACAAATTCAAATTGCACATAATTTCTCTCTTTCTCGTTTTATACAATTCGATTCAATTGTATATTCCCTGCACAAGTCTCTTTTTGCCTTTCTCTCTTTCTCATTTTATACAAATTCAAATTGTATATAATTTCTCTATTTCTCATTTTATACAATAATTCTGTCTTTCTCGCTTTCTCATTTTATACAATTCAAATTGTATATAATTTATCTCTTTCTCGTTTTATACAATTCGCTTCAATTGTATATGTATAGCGAATTATACATATATAAGTTTACTATGGAGCGTAATTATGCAAACTTTGCTATAGCATACAAATATGTATTTTATGTTTGCTATATGCGAAAATTGTCGATGTTTGTTTGGACTTTGGGAACAAAGAATTAAGTAGTGGGGCCAAGGGCCAACATGTAAGAATTTAAAATAATTTTTATTTTTTAATTAAAATATATTAGAGATAAAAAGATAAAAATCTTCAAAAAGATAAAACAATATGTTATTTTAACATTCTTGAAAGTCAAGAGGGGGGAGGGGGGTGAATTAAAATTCCCTTCAATCGACTTCCTGCTCTGGTCAGTCGACTCACCTGCACGTTAGTAAAACAGATAAACAGTAATAATAACTTGCAGTAAGTAAATAATAGAGTATTTTTATACTGGTTCGGATCACCGATGTGGTGCCTAGTCCAGTCCCCTTGGGTTACAAAGGTATCCTTAAGAGCTTGTTGAGAACTTGGTTGTTATAGAATGTTACGATTAAGAGCCCGTCTGATATGAAAATCAAACCTTCTTCTCATACACAACCTCTACCTGTATAACCTACACTCAGATCTTTCTTTTTCTTTTCTTTACAATTGTTCACTCAAAAGTATACAGAGTTTTATGAAAGATGAAAGAAGATTATAATATAAGTTCAAGTGAAGTGTGTGCTTCACATCTAAGACTGATACATGTTTAAATAGATGTGAAAGATGATGCCCTGTTTCGGAAACCCAAGGGAGTTGTAAATCAAGAATTCTTAGATGATTCCTTGATTTATTTGAATTGATTTGCTGAATCATGTCCATAGATATGTTCATGATAAATCAATTCCTTCATTTATTAGATGAACTCCTTGAATCTTGGTTGATCTTCAATATCTTTCTTCAATCTTTGACTGATCTTTAATCTTCTGATCTTTAATCTCTTCCTTTTCTTGAATATTGGCTGATTGATTTAAAGATATTTATTTTTCTTAATATTGGCTGATTGATTTACAACAATTCTTTCTTGAATCTTTGGCTGATCTTTTAATCTTCTGATCTTCACTCTCTTTTTTGAATCTTGGTTGATTGATTTACATATATTTCTTTTCCTTAGTCTTAGATGATTGATTTACAAATATTTCTTTTCCTTCTTTAGCCTCATGTCTTTCCTGTTTTGCTTCGTTAATCTAGACTAGGATTCTGTTTCGGCTTTGTGTTGTTTTTCGTAATGTTGCCATTACTTTCAGGCTGCTCGTATTATTCCTTGCTAATTCCTGCAAGTTTTCATTAATCAGAATATCATAAGTTAACAATCTCCTCCTTTTTGATAATGACAACTACAACTAATACAAGTTTAAGTTGACCTTCCTAGTTTGATGTATCATGTATTGACCGACATCCTTGTGCTCCCCCTTTCTATATGTCGTGTCTAGATTTTCTCCCCTTTGGCATAATAAAAAAGGAAAATAGATAAAAACAACGAACACGATAGGTCAACTCCGAAATCACCAAGAAAGTATTTCAGAGAGGTCAACACATTCCCCATGCTTGTGAAAGTATGAGTGTCATAAGGAACAAGAAAACTGGTAAGCTTAATAAATAAGAATAGTAATACCAAGACATTCTCGAGGAAACAAAATATTTTCTCAAGCAAAGATTTTGTAAAAAATCGGCTAACTGCTTTTCAGAATTAACAAATTCAAGCAGAAAATCACCATTTTCAACAACATCGAGGTATATTTAGATGGACTAATAATACTGGTATTATCAAAAAAATAGGTACTCCCTCAAAGGATAAATCATAGTCGATGAGTTGATGCATCATCCAAAGTAGTTAAGTGCCACAACTTCCAGCCGCCAAATACTCATGAAATAAAAGATTTTCTCAAAAACTAGCATGTTCCACTGGTGCTTTTTCTGTCATATTTATATCCTGCAAATTCAAAATCTGAATATCCAATTAAATCAAATTTTTCAGAAAAAAAGGTTACCATAACCCAGAGGTACCATTGATATATGAGAGCTAATGAAGATGGTTTCTTGAAAGAAAATCTCGTATGGATTTTGTAATCTGGTTTTTCCATAATGAAGTTTTCAGGATAGCTGGCGTTGTGTCTCCATTCCCTGGGAATGTCTACTTTATCGACTAGATTAGTCGACTGTACTTCTGCAGTAGTTGACTCTTCAGTGAAATTTTCGTGGACACATTTGGAACCTCGTCTGCTGGTTTGGATGTATCAATTTCATCCTCACCTGCTTTATTGTCCTTTGTCACTTCTTGTATCAAACTTCCAAGATTTTTCTTACCATAATACTCTGCCCAAAAAGGATCAGGAAGACTTTGATCGAGTAACATTGTTCTTGATGTAATGATCAATTTTTCTTTTCTGCCACTCTATTTTGTTGTTGTGATCTGCTTCTTTGTATGTCCAAGCCATATCCAGGGATAACTTAAGATTCTACTAGATCACATGATGAGCTGAGGGTGATAGTTTCAATTTCAGTTACTTCTCCTTTTGCGTTATCTCTAAATCTTATAAATCCTCAAGTAATGTTTTTAATGGTTTGAAATTTTTTCTCTTTTCATACATGTGTGTGGAGCATCCAACCACATTTTTTTCTTGTAGGTTTATCTGGTATGCTCCTGCAAAAACAAGTAGATTAATTTTTTTTTGGTACCCAAGTATTCTTGGGTCCTTGAGGGTTAGGATTAGCAACTTTTGGTCTCCAAATCCATTTCCCAGAAGAAAGTTTCCTATAGTTAAAAGATTTGTGACCAATGCCACCACAAGTATAACACGAGAAATTAATAGCAGTTTCAGCAGAATGATAAGAGGAATTAGATATAGATCTGTTGAAACAGTTGGAACTTTGATTAGAATATCTTCTCTTGTTAGTTCTGCTAGATCTGACAGTGTTATGACTAGAATATTTTTTGATATTGTTCAGCTGCACTTTTACTTTTTCAAATTCTTGTGCTAGCAAGTCGACTTCAATTTGACTTGCTTCGAGAAGAATCTTTCAGTCTTTCTTTTCTTGAGCAATCCAATTGTATGCATCAATTACTTTTTGTAGTTCATCGGTAACCATGTCTAGAGAGTCCTGTAAGTCATTACAGTTAGAAAAGTTAAAAGATCTTACCTCACTTGTTTCACCTAGTGCCATGAAACATATGTTGGCGGTTTTATCATGATCATCTTCAGATATTTCTCCTTGACTCCAGGCTTTGTCATTTCTTCGATTATTTCTCCTTCTTTGTTTTGGACAGTTTAGTTTGATATGTCCTTGTTTTCCACAATAGTAGCAACGATTATCATTTATTTTGAATTCATTGTTATTGAATTCCTGTTGAGCTCTCTTTCTTCTTTGTCTAAGCATTTGTTTGACTCCTCTATTTATGAGAGTCATTTCTTCGCTTTGATATTCATCGACTTCCTCTCCAATGTCAGATGTATCTGTGTACCTGTTAATATGATTCTTTTCATAGGTCATTAAGTTGCCTCGAAGTTTATCGTATGTCATTTTCTGCAGATCTCCATCTTCAAGAATGGCAGCTTTAGCTTCCCAAGCTTTGGGGAGACTTCTAACGAGTTTTCTAACTTGTAGTGCATTTGAATACACCATTCCAAGTGATTTGAGTTCGCACACAATTTTACTAAATCTCGAGAACATGGATTCAACATTTTCGTCTTCGCCATTTTGAACAACTCATATTCATTTACAAGTGAACTGATCAGAGCTTCCTTTACTTTAGTAGTTCCTTCATAAGTCACTTCTAGTTTGTCCCACATTTCTTTCGCAGTTTCACATGTTGATATTTTATCATATTCTGCTCCACTCACTCCACAATATAACAAACTTATAGCTCTAGCATTAGTTTGAATTACCTCTTGTTGTTCCTTAGTGATATCAAGTGATTTGGGATCAAATGGCTTTTCAGTGACATCTTTTTCAGTCAATCCTGGAATAGGCTTCGGTCCCTTCTTGATTACTATCCATGCTTGATGATCTTTGAAGAGACAAAGATTCTAAATTTGTCTTTCCGGTGAGAGTAATGTTGTCCATTAAAGTATGGTGGTCGGTATGAGGAATGTCCGTCTTGAAGTAACGCGCCATGAATTTGATAGTGTGTCATTAGATCTTTGCTCACGTGTGGTTAAACACTGAAGTAGTGAGACCTGGTCTGATAACAATTGTAAGTCAAGAGGGGGGGGGGTGAATTAAAATTCCCTTCAGTCGACTTCCTGCTCTGGTCAGTCGACTCACCTGCACGTTAGTAAAACAGATAAACAGTAATAATAACTTGCAGTAAGTAAATAATACATAGTGTTTTTATACTAGTTTGGATCACCGATGTCGTGCCTAGTCCAGTCCTCTTGGGTTACAAGGGTTTTCTTAAAGTCTTGTTGAGAACTTGGGTGTTATAGAATGTTACGATTAAGAGGCCGTCTGATATGCAAATCAGACCTTCTACTCAGACACAATCTCTCCCTGTATAACCTACACTAAGATCTTTCTTTTTATTTTCTTTACAATTGTTCACTCAAAAGTGTACAGAGTTTTATGAAAGATAAAAGAAGATTACAATATAAGTTCAAGTGAAGTGCGTGTTTCACATCTAAGACTGAGACATGTTTAAATAAATGTGAAAGATGATGCCCTGCTTCGAAAACCCAAGGGAGTTGTAAATCAAAAATACTTAGATGATTCCTTGATTTATTTGAATTGATTTGCTTAATCATGTCCATATGAGATATGTGCATGATCAAACCAATTTCTTCCTTTGTTATATGAACTCCTTGAATCTTGGCTGATCTTCAATATCTTTCTTGAATCTTTGGATGATCTTTAATCTTCTGATCTTCAGTAGCTCTTTTTTGAATCTTGACTGATTGATTTACAGATATTTCTTTTCCTTAATATTGGTTGATTGATTTACAACAATATATTTCTTGAATCTTTTGCTGATTTTTTAATCTTCTGATCTTCACTCTCTTTCTTGAATATTGGTTGATTGATCTACAATATTTCTTTTCCTTAGTCTTGGTTGATTGATTTACAAATATTTCTTTCCCTTTTTTAGCCTCTTGCCTTTCCGTTTTGCTTCGTTAATCCAAACTAGAATTCTGTTTCGGCTTTGTGTTGTTTTCCGTAATGTTGCCATGACTTCCAGGCTGCTCGTATTATTCCTTGTTAATTCCTGCGAGTTGTCATTAATCAGAATATCATAAGTTAACAATTCTGACCAAATCTTAATCAAAAGGATTTTTCCTTATACATATTAAGTGAATTTTGTCTAAGTTGAATACATCATTGTCTAAATCCTCCCTTGATTACGATTGAGTTATATTAATATCTTACTATTTATATAAGTAGATTTTACCTCATAATTTTAATAATAAAATGAAATTGATATTTGAAATACTTAAAAATTAAATTCATAAAATTTAAATTCGGAGTTATTAGGCTTGCAATTGGGAAAATGGTGTGTTGTATTCTTTGGAGGGAATTCGAGAAAACAAATTATTTAAGTACTGTTCTGTTCAATGGAATATTGGGAAAGGAATTGCTCTTTATCATACACACATTCGTGCCATTCATTCTGAGTCCTAATGAATAAAACATCAAAATTTTACTTCCATTCATAACTTTCCAAAAATTATCAAATATTTTATTTTTCTTCCTAAATGTCCGAGAATATTAAAAATCAAGAAAAACTACATCAAAATACAATAAATATCTCCAAAAATTTTTGACTTGCAACAAGGGTTTAGAATATCGTAACAAATAAAATATCAAAATTCAACTTCTTATCATAACTATCCGAAAATTATCAATTATTTTATTTTTCTTCTTCAATGTCCGAAAAAAAATTAAAATTAAGAAAAATACATTAAAAAAAGGTCTCAAAATAAATTCAACTTGCACCAATGACCTTAGAATATCATAACGAATAGAAAATCATAATATTATTTCTTTTCATAACCGTCCGAAAATGATCAAATATTTTATTATTATTTGTGAATGTCCTAAAAATATAGTAATCAAGATAAAAAAAAAAAAAAAGACAAAAAAACGCCTCAAAAAATTCGACTGGCATCAATGACCTTAGATTATTGTAACGAATAAAAGATCAAAATTTAACTTCCTTTTGTCACTGTCAGAAAATTA
Source organism: Solanum lycopersicoides (assembly GCA_022817965.1). NCBI lineage: Eukaryota > Viridiplantae > Streptophyta > Magnoliopsida > Solanales > Solanaceae > Solanum > Solanum lycopersicoides. The sequence goes on from CM040627.1 coordinate 37,266,386, forward strand.
TCAAATATTTTATTTTTCTTCTAAATGTCCGAAAATATGAAAAATAAAGAAATATACATACAATTAAAAAAAATGCTTTAAAAAATTCGACTTTCAGGAATGACCTTAAAATATCGTAAAGAATAAAATATAAAATTTTACTTCCTTTTGTAACTTTTCGAAAATGATCACATATTTTTTTTTTGTAAATGTTCGAAAATTATATAAATAAAGAAAAAATAAGAATACAAAAAACGCCTTAAAAAAGTTTCAATCGCACCAATGACCTTAGAATACTTTAATAAATAAAACATCAAAAATTTACTTCTTTTCGTAATAGTCCGATAATTATCAAATAATTTATTTTTTAATCTTAAATGTCCGATAAATATAAAAATCAAGAAAAATACATGAAAAAAACACCTCAAAAAAATTCGACTTGCACCCATTACCTTAGAATATCGTAATGAATAAAAGATTAAACTTTTTCTTCTTTTTGTGACTGTCCAGAACCTATCAAATATTTTATTTTTCTTCATAAATGTCCAAAAAATATAAAAATTAAGAAATATACATAAACAATAGAAAAAATGCGTCAAAAGTTTTTTGACTTGCACTGATTACCTTAGAATATTGTAACGGATAAATGATCAAATGTTTGCTTCTTTTCGTAATTGTCCAAAAATTATCGAATATTTTATTTTCTTCGTAAAATTTTCAAAAAATATAAAAATCAAGAAAAACACATACAAATGCTTCAAAAAAAAAATTGACTTGCACCAATTACCTTAGAATATCATAAGAAATAAAAGATCAATTTGCACCAATAACCTTAGAATATCGTAACGAATAAAAGAACAAAATTTTAATTCCTTTCGTAATTGTCCGAAAATTATCAAATATTTTTTTTCTTCGTAAATGTACGAAAAATATATAAATCAAGATAAATACATAATGAATACAAAAATAACCTCAAAATATAAATTCGACTTGGACCCATGACCATAGAATATCGTAACGAATAAATGATCAAAACTTAACTTCTCTTAGTAACTTTCCAAAATTTATCAAATATTTTATTTTCTTCGTAAATGTACGAAAATATAAAATCAAGAAAAATAGTCTATAAATGAATTCAACTTGCACCAATGACCTTAGAGTATCGTAACGAATAAAAGATCAAAATTTAACTTACTTTCCTAACTGTCCGAAAATTATCAAATATTTTATTTTTCTTCCTAAATGTATGAAAAATATAAAAATCAAGAAAAATACATTAAAAATACAATAAATGCATAAAAAAAACTCGACTTGCACCGATAAACATAGAATATCGTAACGAATAAAATATCAAAATCTTACTTTCTTTCGTAAATATCCAAAAATTATCATATTTTATTTTTCATCGTAAATGTCCGAAAATATATAAATCAAGAAAAATAAATAAAGACTACATAAAATTCAAATTGCACTAATGACCTAAGAATATCGTAACGAATAAAAGATAAAAAAAACTTCCTTCTTTTTGTAAATGTCCGAAGATTATCAAATATTTTGTTTTACATGTAGATGTCTGATAAATATAAAAATCAAGAAAAATACATAAAAAATACAAAAAAAATTGGCATGCACCCATTCCCTTATAATATCGTAACGAATGAAAGATCAAACTATCACATCTTTTGGAACAGTCCAAATATTATCAAATATTTTAATTTTCTTCGTAAATGTCTAAAGTTATAAAAATAAAGAAAAATACATAAAAAATGCAAATAACTCCTCAAAAAAAATGGACTTGAACCAATGACCTTAGAATATTGTAATTAATAAAGGATAAAAAATTTACTCCCTTTCGTAATTGTCCAAAAATAATAAATATTTTAATTTTCATCGAAAATGTCCGGAAAATTATGAAAATTGAGTAAAAATACATAAAAGTAATAAAAGACGCTTCAAATTTTTTTTGACTTGCACCAACGACCTTGAAATATCGTAACAAATAAAATATCAAAATTTAACTTATTTTCGTAACTGTACGAAAATTATCAAATTTTTATATTTCTTTTTAAATTCTAAAAATATAAAAATAAAGAAAAATAAACAAATAATACAAAAAATGCTTAAAAATTCAACTTGCACCAATGACCTTAGAATATCGTAACGAATAAAAGATTAAAATTTTACTTCTTTTCGTAATTGTCCAAAAATGAACGAATATTACGTAAATATCCAAAAAATTAAAAAAATCAAGAAAAATACATTGAAAAAATACAAACCTCCGAAATTTTTGCTTGGACTAGTGACCTTAGAATATCACGACGAATAACTGGACAAAACTTTATTTCTTTGTGTAACTGCCCAAAAATGATCGAATATTACATAAATGTCCAAAATGGATGAAAAATCAAGAAACACACATACACAATAAAAAAATGCCTCAAAAAAATTCAACCTGTGACCTTAGAATATCGTGACGAATAACATAACAAAACTTTACTTCTTTTCGTAACTGCTCGAAAATCACCTTATATTACGTAAATCCCCAAAATGATCGAAAATAAAAAAAACACATAAATAATACAAAAATAATGCCTCAAAAAAATTTCAACTGCACCATGACCTTAGAATATCGTACGAATAAATGATCATAATTTTACTTCTTTTCGTAATTGTCCGAAAATATTTAAATATTTTATATTTCTTCGTAAATGTCTGAAAAATATAAAATACAAAAAATGCCTCAAAAGAATTTTGACTTGCATCAATGACCTTAGAATATCATATCTAATAAAAGATCAAAAGTTTACTTCTTTTCGTATTTGTCCGAAAATGGCCGGATATTACGTAAATGTCTGAAAATGATCGAAAATAAACAAAAATACATAAATAATACAAAAAAGCCTCAAAGATTCCGACTTGCACCAATGAATTTAGAATATCGTGACAAATAAAAGTTCAATATTTTATTTCTTTTTGTAACTGCAAGAAATAAACGAATATCACGTAAATAACCAAAATTAGCCAAACAATCAAGAAATATTCATTAACAATACAAAAAATGCCTCAATTTTTTGAATTGCACCAATGACCTTGGAATATCTTGCCGATAATAGATCAAATTTTACATCTTTTCGCAACTCCGAAGATAGCCGATATTACCTAATTGCCAAATAATAGCCGAAAATCAAGAAAAATAGATAAAGAATACGAAAAATGCCTCAATTTTTTTTTGACTTGCACTATGACCTTAGAATATCGTGACGTATAAAAGATCAAAATTTTACTTCTTATCATAATTGTCCGAAAATGACTGAATGTAACGTAAATGTCTGAAAATTAAGAAAAGTGCATAAACAATATAATAAACGCCTCGAATTTTTTTTGACTTGCATCAATTACCTTAGAATATCGTGACGAATAAAATATCAAAATTTTACATCTTTTTGTAACTGTCCGAAATGACCGAACATTACCTAAATACTCGAAAATGGCTGAAAATCAAGAAAAAAAATAAAACAATAAGGAAACGCCTCAAAAAATTTCAAATTGCACCGATGAACTTAGAATATTGTGATGAATAAAAGATTAAAATTTTACTTCTTTTCGTAACTGTTCAAAAATGACCAATATTACGTAAATGCTCGAAAATCAAGAAAAATACAAAACAATACAAAAATACTTTAAAAAAAACTTTGCTTTCACCAATGACCTTAGAATATCATGACTAATAAAATATCAAAATTTTACTTCATTTCGTAACTTTCTAAAAATGGCCGAAAAATCAATAAAAATATATAAACAATACAAAGAAGCACCTCAGAAAAATATTCGACTTGCACCAATGACCTTAGAATATCGTGACGAATAAAAGATCAAAATTATACTTCTTTTCTTAACTACCAAATAGTTATCAAATATACGAAAATGCTAGAAAATAACCGAAAAATCAAGAAAAAATCACAAATAACACAAAACTGCCTCAAACTTTTTTAACTTACACCAATGACTCACAATATCATGATAAATAAAATATAAAGTTTTAATTCTTTTCGTAATTGTCCGAAAATGACCAAATACAAAAATTTGAATGCCTAAAAATGGTCCAAAAGCAAGAAATATACATAAACAATACAAAAAATGCCTAAAAAAATTCTCCTCAATAAAATTTAGACCTCCACCAATGACTTTAGAATAGCGATATGAAAAAATGTTCAATTTTTTTTTCTAACTGTCCAAAAATATCCATAAATTTATTTTCCTTCGTAAATATTCGAAAAATACATAAAACAAAATACAAAAGCACCTAAAAAAAAGTCAACTACACCAATTACTTTAAAATATCGAAATGAAATAGAGATCAACTTTTTTTGTAACTGTCCAAAAATATCCAATAATTTTGTTTTTCTTTGTAAATGTCCGAAAAATAAAAATATCATGAAAATTAAAAAATGCTTCAAAAAGAATTTTGAAATGCCCCAATGACTTTAAAATATATCCAAAATAATGGTTTTCAAGAAAAAAATCAATAGCTTCTTATCTCCGTAAATATTTGAAAAATATTAAATCAATAAAAATACAAACAAATACAAAAAAAAAAACTCAATATAATTTTTACATGCACCACTGACTTTAGAATATCGAATCAAAAATATAAAAAAAATTCCTTTTTTTCGTAACAGTTTGAAAATATCAAAAAAATATTATTTTCCTTCATATATGTTTGAAAATATATAAAAATACAAAAAACACCTCAATTTTTTTTGACCTGCTCAAATGACTTTAGAATATCGAAATGAAGAAAAGATCAAAATTTTACAGTTTTTCATTGTTTGAAAATATCCAAATATTTTATTTTCCTTCTTAAATGTCCAAAAAATATTAGAATCAAGAAAAATACATAAAAAATACAAAATACACCTACAAAATTCTTTGACCTGTATCAATGACTGAAAATATCGAAACAGAAAAGATTCAAATTTTTTTTTTCATAAATATCCGAAAATATCCAAAAATTTTATTTTCTTTCGTAAATGTCTGACAATACATAAAATATAGAAAAAAACACCTCAAAAAATTTCAACCTGCACCAATGACATTAGAATATCGAAACAAAAAAACGATCAAAATTTTACTTTTTTCATAACTGTCTGAAATAATAATAAAAAAATTCTTTGTAAATGTCCGAAAATATAAAATCAAGAAAAATATAAAGAAAATATAAAACATTTCAAATATTTTTTTGACTTGCACTAATGACTTTAAAATATCCAAAATGATGATTTTCAATAAAAAATCAAATGCACGTTTTTTTTACCTGTAAATATCCAAAAAAATATAAATCAAGAAAATATATAAAAATATAAAAAAACACCCCAAAAAATTATTGAGACTTGCACCATAACTTTAGAACATCGAAAAAAAATGATCAAAATTTTTACTTTTTTCCATAATTGTCCGAAAAAAATCAAAATATAGAGGAAATATTGTAACACATAGATTTTTTTACTTGCATCAATAACTTTAAAATATCCAAATAATCGTTTCAAGAAAAAAAAATCAAAACCTTATTTTTTCCCTTAAATATCCGAAAAAATATAAAATCAAGAAAAATACATAAAAAAAAAAAAACTCAAAAAAATTTCGATTTACACCAATGACTTTAGAATATTGAAACGAAAAAACAAACTAAATTTTACGTTTTCGGAACTGTATAAAAAAAAAAATTTCTTCGTAAATGTCAAAAAAATATAAAAACACTTCTATATTTTTTTGACTTCACCAATGACTTTAAATTATCCTAAATGATTGTTCTCAAGAAAATAATAAAAACCTTATTTTTTCTATAATTATTCAAGAAAATATAAAATGAAGAAAAATAAATAAAAAATACAAAAATAAAACTTTGAAAAAATATGTCTTGCACCAATGACTTTAGATTATCGGAAAGAAAAACGATTAAAATTGTACATTTTTTTCGTAACCGTCCGAAAAAACAATTTTTTTACTTTTCTTCGTAAATGTCCGAAAAAATATAAAACTCAAGAAAAATTAAAGAAAGTATAATAACTCTTCAATATTTTTTTGACTTGCACCAATGACTTTAAAATATCCAAAATAATCATTTTCAAGAAAAAAAAAACATTATTTTTGGTAAATGTCTGTATAAATATAAAATTTAGAAAAATACATTAAAAATACAAAAAAATACCTCTAAAATTTTTTTACCAGCACAATGACTTTAAAATATTGAATCAAAAAAGAATCAAAATTATACTTTTTTTATAACTATCCAAAAAAAATATAAAATTTAGAAAAATACATTAAAAATACAAAAAAACACCTCTAAAAAAAAATTCGACTTGCACTAATGACTTTAGAATATCAAAACGAAAAGAAATTCAAAATTTTACTTTTTCTGTAACTGTCCCAAAAAATTCAAAATTTTATTTTTCTTGTAAATGTAAGAAAATATGAAAATCAAGGAAAATTAAAGAAAATATAAAAACACTTCAATTTTTTTTGCCCTGCACCAATGGTTTTAAAATATAAAAATAATAGTATTCAATAGAAAAATCAAAATCTTATCCTGTAAATATCTGAAAAATATAATTTCAAGAAAAGTATATTAAAAATATAAAAAATACCTCAAAAAAATTTCGACTTGCACCAACGAGTTTAAAATATCGAAACAAAAAAAGATTAAAAATTTTAACTTTTTTTCTTAACTGTCTAACAAAAATCTGTAATTTTTTTCTTCGTAAATGTCTTGAAAGTATATAAATCAATAAAAGTATAAAGAAAATATAAAACCACGTCAATTTTTTAACTTGGACAAATGAATTTAAAATATCAAAAATAGTGCTTTTCAAGAAAAAATCAAAACCTTATATTTTCCCATAAATATCAGAAAAATATAAAATCATCAAAAGTATATTAAAACTACAAAAAAACACCTCAAAAAAGTTTTGACTTGCACCAATGACTTAAGAATATCGAAACGAAAAAACGGTCAAAATTTTACTTTTTTTCATACTTGTTCGAAAAAATCTAGAAATTTTAATTTTCTTCGTTAATGTTTAAAAAAAATTAAAATAAAGAAAAGTATATCAATTTCTTTTGACTTGCACAAATGACTTTAAAATATCCAAATTAATGGTTTTAAGAAAACAATCTTATTTTTTCCGTAAATATCCGAAAAAAATAAAATAAAGAAAAATACATAAAATTTAAAAAAAAAAACCTAAATTTTTTTTTGACTTGCACCAATGACTTTAAAATATCAAAAATAAAAAAAATAAAAAAATTACTTTTTTTCGTAACTGTATAAAAAAAATCAAAATTTTTTATTTTTCTTCGTAAATTTCTGAAAAATTTAAAAATCAAGAAAAATATAAAGAAACTATAATAACACTTCAAAAAAATTGACTTTGACGATGACTTTAAAATATCCAAAATAATGATTTTCAAGAAAAAAATTCAAAACCTTAATTATTTCCGTAAATGTCCGAAAAATATAAAATTAAGAAAAGTACATAAAAATACAAAAAAGACACTATAAAAACTTTCTACTTGCACCAATGACATTAGAATTATCTAAACAAAAAAAAGCCCGATCAAAATCTACTTTTTTGTACTTTCTGAAAAAAATAAAAAATTATATTTCTTCGTAAATGTTCGAAAACTATAAAATTCAAGAAAAATATTAAGAAAATATAAAAACACTTCAATTTATTTTGACTTGCACCAATGACTTTAAAATATCCAAAATAATAGTTTTCAAGAAAAAAATCAAAACATTATTTTTTCTGTAAATATTTGAAAAAATATTAAATCAATAAAATGTATAAAATATACAAAAAAAACTCAAAAAAATTTCGACTTGCACCAATGACTTTAGAATATCGAGAAGGAAAAAACGATCAAAATTTTAATTTTTTGTTAACTGTTTGAAAAAATTTATTTTTCTTCGTAAATGTCCGAAAAATAGAAAAATATTAAACAACTTCACATTTTTTTTTTGACTTGCACCAATGACTTTAAGATATCAAAAATAATAATGTTCAAGAAAAAACTCAAAACCTTATTTTTTCCCTAAATATTTCAAAAAATATAAAATAAATAAAAATGATAAAATATAAAAAAGACGTCAAAAAAATTTCGACTTGCACCAATGACTTAAGAATATTTATACGAAAAACGATCAAAATTTGACTTTTTTCGTAACTATCCGAAAGTAAAGCAAAAAAATTGTTTTTTATCGTAAATGTCTGAAAAAATATTAAAATCAAGAAAAATATAATAAAATATAAAAACACTTCAAATTCTTTATGGACTTGCATCAATGACTTTAAAATATCTAAAATAATGGTATTCAAGAAAAAATAAATCATTATTTTTCCCGTAAATATCCAAAAAACTATAAAATCAAGAAAAATACATAAAGAACACAAAAAAATACCTCAAGTTTTTTGATTTGCACCAATGACTTTAGAATATCGAAAATAAAAATATCAGATTTTTTTGTAATTGTTCAAAAAAATATAAAATCAAGAAAAATACATAAAAGAAAATACAAAAAACACCTAAATTTTTTTTTGACTTGTACCAATGACTTCAGAACATCAAAACGAAAAATGATCAAAATTTTATTTTTATCGTAACTGTCACAACCCGGTTCCTCGAGTCGTGATGGAACCTACTATATCCCACTAGTAGGTAAGCCAACCCGAAACCCGGAACAACTAATAGTGGGTAAAAGGGCGGAAACCAAGTGGCCGAAACAATAACAACAAAAAGGAATAAGGCAGGCCAAAAGAATACATACATAAAAACTGAATCTCCGACCTGGAAATCACAAGTACAAGCCATACTAAGAGTACAAATCCCAAAAGTGGACCAATATACAAAAATCTACGCAACTACAAGGACTTGTCTCAAGTACAAAAGATGAGCCACAAAATATATGTACAGAAGGAGACGACAATGATCAGGACGTTGTGCTCACCCTCGCCTCCGGATACTAGCTGCTACTAGCCCAAATGGTGGTGTTGATAACTGGCGCTCGGTCCTGCATCAGGAAAATAGATGTAGAGTGTATTATGAGTACCAGTGAAAAGGTAACCAGTAGGCATCATAGGCCGACTGAGTAATAAAAGTAAAAGCAATATGAAATAATAAATAAAACACAAACAGAGGTCGCGAACAAAAAAAGTAAAGGTATGCACACTAGTGTAAGACAAACAAACCTAAAGTGACTACTCCAACTTGACCCGACAAGCCCAGAAAGTACACTCGTGCGAAAAATTTAAGTAAAAACCCAAACGGACCCCCATAAGCTCGACATGTACAAAAAAAGATAAACTAAGAATAAAGGAGATTTGTAAACCCGAAGCATTAAAGAAATGTCAATATTTCCGAGCTATGTAAGAAAGGAAACACAGGGCCTGGACCTCGAACCACGGTTGAGTCTGCGTATAGTAGATACACCGATAGAGCCGAACTCTTCAAGGGATAACATAGAGCCGAGACCTCGAACCGCGGATGATGACTATCTGTTGATAAAGTGATATAACCCGGGAGGAGACTCTGTATGTCGACTCCATTATAGGAGTGTAAATAAGCAGCAACAGGAAGAACAAAGTCCGGACCTTGAACCGCGGGTGAAAACTCTTGTTAAGTTACCACAGTAGCGTAAAGCTTCCAAATAAGCCATCCAAAGATTCCCGTAACTAAAAGTCACGAGAAACTCTTCGTAACCATCTTCTATATCCTCTAATCATCTCATGTTGACAAGAGAATCGAACTGTAGTTGTATGTATCACCAAACGAACCCAGAGGGCGACCTAAAATGTAGAATTTAGGATCATATAGAACTATGGATGTTAAGGCCCCACAACTGAGTCACTGCCTATCTAAGGCTCATCTCTATTAGACCCAAGTCTGCTATATCAGTCTACCAGGACCTACGTCTCTCAAAGTCACACTGGGGAAGAAATAATATAATCTATCGGCTCTGAACAATCGTGAGTCTATGGCATCACTATTCTAAGTCTAGACTAAGTCCAAACATGCTCCAATATAACTCATAAGTCAAAATCAGGCCAAAAAAAGAAGAAATGATGATCAAATATAACAATTCAAGTACCCGTTTGTAACGACCCACAAGTACACCCTAGAAGTTATGGCACTCTTGGGTTGATACACGGCGTACTCGACCTCTCGAAGGTCTTGTACAATCCCTTAGACATCGTTCATTGCATAACATATATGAAAAGTAGTGCGAAATTAAAACTTTTCACAACATATCTAATAATCTCATTTATAGAAAATGATAGAAACGCTAATTCTCAAAGTATCCAACTTAGACTCATGAACATCTTTGAGTCACAACCCATTCTACAATCGAATACGAATTAACAAAATCTATTACAAAGTCTTTAACTAGAAAATCTAAACATATTGATGTCCTCAAATCAATTGAGGACATACCACAACTTTTGCTTGAATGAGTGCTAGTATCCAAGATTCACCTCAACCAACTCCTCTCAAACGCCACCTACACCTTTAGAACTAAACAAAATATGGAATTGGCACATTGTATGTACTAAGTAGGTGATATGCAATAAAATCATGCTAAACAGACATTTGTATGAAAACATGCTCTTTTTGAGAAAATCTCATAATACAAGTATAAGAGTCACTTACAAGTCAACATGTATACGTATAAGTCACATTCTACAATATAGCATCAACATCACTTCAAACCTTATAAACGTATACACCTCCCACTAAAGGTTATCCTAAGACTTACTTAAGTAAGACAAAAAGAGACCGACCATACACCCTTTTCAAGCCTACCTAAACAATCCTTAAGACTACCTAAGATAATATTGTTCCATTTATAATTCATTTACTCACCACCTAAGGTTACTCCAAGATTCACCTAAGTAGGACAAGAAGAGACCGCCCATACACCCTCTTCAAACTTATCTAAGAAACCCTCAAAGCTACCCTAGATAGAGGACATCCTATTCAACATACATTAGCTAAAGTCATAATCATTCCTTCAGTCAATTAAGAAACATTACATTCATGAAAGATTTCACATAAGGGTCTTATAAAGACCTAGGGAACCTACACTCTAGCACCATCAGAGCCTATTCGTGCCATGTCTAGATATCGTCTCATTCCACTACCTAAACGTTGTAGAACTTATCAAATACTAGAATGTATCCCACATGATGAGAATAAGCAATAACCGACATAGACCATACTAGATAGGCATGGAATCCAGAGTCTACCCTACTTCGATGGAGGGTGTTCTACTTGCCAAGGGTAGAACTAGGACACAACCCATGTAGGCACATGGTTAAGGAATATCAAGGGCTTTTATGCACTCTAGTCTTCTCCTCAAGTAGAGCTACATTTCACTCTAGTCTCCTTCTCAAGTAGAGATACAACCCATAATATATTCAATCGGTGCTAGCCTTTGTTCTCATAGAGTAAGTTCAAGAAAAAGGGGCATATGAAAAGGTATCATCGCTTAGTCATTACCTAGTCATAATGCACCAACCCAAGATGGGTCCACTAGGGCTGCCACTCAATGGTCTATAAGGATAGCTCATTCTTAACCTTCTTTCTATATAGAAGGTTCCACATATTATTCATGCTTAGAAGGGCACCATCTTAGGTCTACCAATCCTAGACTTTCATTTAACATTCATCCATACACATACGAGACAAAGGTGCATAAGCCTACTAAGTCAAGATGTTCATCTTCATATACTTAGCATGCATCAATTAGAGGGACATAGTCTACCTAACAAGACACACACACCCTTTACATTATCACATATATCATTTCATTCAAGAAGAACATATGGACAAATAAGTATAATTGCTAGTCAACCTACACACATCTATAGCATTATTAACATAACTCATCATAAGGTTCATATAGTCAACTAGGAAGATTCACACTTTAACATCAAGTATAAACATATAAGGCATCACTATTGCCTATTATGATCATATCCAATTAGAAGAACACATACTTGACTTAATGGATGCACATAACTCATATAGACCTTCACAATGATCACATATCATATATATCTAACATGAAAATATCATAATGCATAAAGTAATGCCGACAAGGCCATGTTCAATACAATTCATAAAGTAATGCCGACAAGGCCACATTATTTGCAAGTATAACACAGTCACCGCCACCATAAGTGGACCATACAAAACATCATAATTGAAACACCTATACTACACAATATAGTAAGGGTTAGGCTAACATACCACCAATAAAATCTTAACAACTCCAATCCATAGCCAATTCAACTAATCCAATACACCAAGGCTCTTACCAATAGCCATAGTAACCAATTCAATCCAATAATCAAACTATACAATTGATCTATCAAGATACTATATGAAAATCATCCAAATAAGGCAACCTATAAACAATTCTAACATAATTCATACATATATCAATAGCCCATAACAATCTACATAAGAATCCAATACTATTAAGTCATGATCAAATCACCCATATTAGAGCCAAAATAGGAGTTCATGATTTGCATGGGTTCATAGGAATTTTAATCTAAAATCATTCAATTAACATCAATTATATCGTAAAACATTGTTTCAAATCATTTCAGGCAAGAACCCATGGCTAGAAGTTGAAAATAGGAGAATTCATGTTTTAATCATCCTTGAAACCATTTGGAATTGGCTCCTTGAATAGAATAGGATTCAAGAATGAAGAACCATACCTTAATTATGGTGAAAATCCCACAAGATTGATGGAGAAAAAGCTTGGAAATCTGTCTTCTTCCTTGGAGCTCTAGACCTTCATCAATGGAGGTTTTAGAGAAAGAAATGGAGAGGTTTGGTTTTGAGTTGAAAGTTTTGATTTGATAGGTGAATTTAGGGGTTTAAAAAGATCAATAACCGTCAATAAGTCATCCCCAAATTACCCAAAAGACCCCTGCACTTATTGGACATTTTAACCAATTCAAATTTGACTTAAAAACGACGCGACCAAAACTGAGAGTTTACTGCGCGTCGTGGAGACATTTTCAAATCTTGGTTCTGGAAAATTTCGAAACAGAATGGTTTGTGACAGACCCGCGTCGCAGGGCAAGGTTTTTCCCCATTCAGTGCCAGCTGCGCGACGCGCAGCCACTGCCACATCTTGGCTGGCGCGACAACTTCCATTTGTCATGTTTGGGTCCTCCTCGGGGACCCTTAGGATGGTTTCTGGGGTGTCGTTCTCGGACATTTTGACCCTTTACATTTCATTCTACGCGTAGGAACCATCGGTACTCAATTTCAACATCAAACCATCCCCCAATACTTCACAATAAAACACCACGACACACTAGTTCAACTTTGACTAGTTTGTGGACGTCTTGGACGTTTGACCTCCAAACTCTTCCAAACTTTATATACTGCCTCTAAATACCATTTTAAGACTTTAAACCATCATAACACACATGTTAGGCTCTAGTTTCACCTAGCTCATTTTTAGGGACGTTACACCGTTGAACCCGGAGACAACCTAAAAATGAATTTATCGAACATAGCATGCAAATCTAGTTCCCTCCCCAATATTCATGCAAATCCATATACGCTCACACATTACGACTCAATCTAAAAGAAAAGTGAAGTCGTCACCTACTTATAGGTCGAAAACGCGCACTCCAAACTACTCCGCTAGAGCTTTTCCTTTCAAAACGGCCTCAGATCACTAACACACTATCAAAAAATGAATCACAACGTCGTTACGGTCATTTAGACACTAAATTCTCTAGAAACGCAAACCAATTTCGGGGTCAAAATAGAGAAAGTGGGACTTGCGTAAGAAATTTTGGAATTAACCCCCAAAATAGGTTCTAAACAGCTCTTCGAAGTTATGTTCCAAATCGAAACAAAGTTTAGATTGGAATAGTCCCTACACAAACATGCAACAAAAAAACTCAAAATTACGCTAAAAATGAACAATAATGGCAACTTCTATTTACAAAAAATTACCAGAAACAAGGGCCCAACTTCTAAAACCAACCATACCACGATGATCCTCAGGAAAAAACCTCACAATCTTGGCTCTTGAATCACCAAATTTGGACCTAAAATATCCAAGAAATCATCTTCCAAAATTTCCCACAAATTGTGCTCGAAAATGAGTTATGGCAACAACTAAAACATAATTCTTACCTCCAACGAAGCTTTAAATACAAATTCCAACCATTCCAATGCGCTCTCCTCGAAAATCCATTCAATATATCCTTAAGAATCACCAAAATCAGACCTAAAATGGCTGAGAGATCAACTCTAACAAATTCCCAAGATCAAGCTCACAAATAGGTCATGGAAGCAGGTATTTCATGAAATTTATCTCAAACAGAGACCCACAAATTAGTTTCTGATCTCACCAACGCGTTCCTTGTGAAAAAACCCATAAGATGGACCTTGGAATTACTAAAATCAGACTTGAAATGAGAGAGTTATGAATGTTTGAAGTTCATAAGTGACACTGAAATGACCTGCACCAGCTATATATAACAACTGACTTTTTTATGCCAACTTTAAATCTCCAAAGTTTTCATGACCAGAGAGCACCCCCTAGTCGTAAACAGCGTCTTCGTCCTCTTAAGGTCTTAGACAAGCCCTCAGCATACATTATCGCATCATTGATAGAATAAAAAGTGGAAAAATTAAAACTTTTCTTTTAAAGTTCAACTTCACTTCACATATATCAAAATAAAATCTATAATTGTCTCACATGACCATCTAAAACATAAGAGTAAGATAAATGGGACTTAGCCCTTACATCATTACAATACGTCTTATAATAGGAATTACAATAAAGTCTTTGAATAAGGAAAATGAAACTAGAACTAGCATCTCCATCCTCAGACTTTAGGACTCACCAACTTGGGGATAGCAATCCAAGTTCTTCAAGAAAGGACTAGAAATCTTCTATGGCCCGAACGTACACTTTGTGTAGAAAATAAAAGAGATATAGGTTAGTACAAACCAGATGTACTAAGTATGGATATATATGCAAGTGAACCGTTTGAAGACGTGCACAAAGGGACATTTTAGTTTAACATGCCAAGTTCACTTTAAAAGCATGTATGCACATTCCAAGAACATATACAAGTCCATACCACAACAATAATAAGTCATATCCATATTCATGTTCAAGAATAACATCAGAAATAAGCCATAATCAATATTTCATGTTTAGAGTCCATTTCATCTATAAATCACAAGACCTTACTCATAATCCCAATCCAAGTCCACTAGTGCAATGTGTATGTGAATTAACCCCACACAAACCAAGTAAAATAGATAAAAGACCATAAGCATTGCCTTTACCACATATAACATCATAAAAAGTGTAGTCGACATCATACATAACAATTTAGACCAACATCATGTATATCAAGTGAAACCAACATCATATAAGACCAAATTATACATTTCATTCATAACATATGTACATAAAGAACCCACCCTAAAACTCCCCTCAAGGTCCACTTGTGCAATGTATAGGTAAAGTCCCATACCCTTACCTACACTAAGTAACACCTCTTACGTAGTCCTAGTTAGTGTTCAGCTTCTTACTTTCATTCATTCATTTTACTTTTGGGAAACTTCTCCATAACGACATTAGACCATGTGGCTAAACATGGAATCAAGTGTCAACCCCTCACACCGGAAAGAGGGTATCCTACTTGCCAAGGTAGGACATATACGTGATAATAACATCTAGGTGGATCCACTAGTTAGGTTTCCTATGGGGGCACATAGTTAGGGAACTAGGAGGTTATTACTAAAAACCCTCTTTATGCTAATTCGCTTTGTAGTTACCACCTCATGAGAATATTTGGTGAACCTACCTTCTTTTTTGGAAGGGACATCTCTCATTCTCAAGTTCATTCGGTGCTAAGCTAAATTACCTTTTTGAAGTATCTTTAAGTTTTCCTTAGCATTAGTTTATAACATAGGTCTTAGGAGTTTAACCCCTCATATAACATGTTCATAGCACATAGGTTATAGGATGAGAAAGTCCTTTCATCACAAACCCTATATCATGTGAGAACATTACATCATAGCATAACCATAAGATGCACATATGAATTACCTTCAACCCCTCATAATAGTACACCTATCATCATCTTACAACCATCATATTTAGAGCATGATCATACATTCATAACTTCATTAGTCATACTTCAATTAACCAACAGTACCAAATATAGACCAACAATACTACAATAACATGGTCATGATTTGAAGATCTTACCAATGGCCTCCATGAAACCCATTCAAGAATTAATCCCATTTAATAATATGTATCGATCAAATAAATTATCACCATCATCATAACATAGTCAGTTATACAAGAACATACCCAATCACATTACCTCTAGTCATTAATCAACACAATTCAAGAGTTAGGGTTAGGAGAAGAGGGACATTCATGGGTTCTTAAAGAATTAGATAAAAAAAAACCAATCAATACATGATATAAGGCAGTCCATGAAGTAATTATACAATTAACACCAATACATCAATGTATATACTCAACATCTTCAAGCAATTCATCAAACAAGATCCAAGATTAGGGAAGTTTAGGGAAGAACATGGGTCGTATGGAATTTCAATTAACCAACATCAATTATCCATCATTTTACACATAAATAACCCTAAGTAATCATAATTCATCACAATTGATCCACAATTTAGGTTTTAAAAGAAGACCCATGTTTAGAGAAAACCCTTGATTTTTGGGGGATTTAAAATCATCTTTGAATGGACCTCTTGGGGAAAGGAATCCAAAGAATGAAAGAATTCATACCTTGATGAGGACTTTAGCCACGAATTTGAGTAGAAAATTTGGAGAATTTGTTTTCTTCTTCAAGCTCCAATTCTCTTCAACGGAGGTTGGGTAGAGATAGAATTCATACCTTGATGTACAATTGCATGCTGCCCTTTGGCAGCTTGTTGGCGAAAGGTTGGGTCCTCCTAAAGGACCCCTAGGGTGGCCCTTGGGGAGTTGCACCTGGACGTTTTGACACTATAAAAATTAATTTACCTATATAAAGTATTTTTACAAGTTTTAGACTTCATACGACACTCCAAAACCTTCACAAGACCTAAGGATGTCTACTATTTCAATTTCACTAGTTTTCGGACATCATGGTCGTTCCTTGAAGTTTAGGCTCTAATACTTCTAAATCAAGTTTATTACATTAGTATAGGTCCGGAAACATCATTTTAAACATTATTTATTAGGTGAGGCTCTATTCTAGGTCATTGGATTTCCGAGGTATAACAATATCCCCCCTTGGGGAACATTCGTCCTCGAATGACACTTTAAGATCTTTCTTTGGAATTTATGACTCAAGACTAGTAGCCCAACCAACACATGCATATAATGATAATTCAATAACAAAAGAGGAAATATTCACTCCATTTTCAATCACAACAATGTATCATTATGAGGTAGAAACTATTCCAACTACCAATTATGCACACATTTCATCATTTCACATTTTGCAAGAAGGAATGTCCTTCTCCTTCTCATATAGATTAACATATTCAACAAAGAGCAATACATCATTTAATAACTTTACACTTGAGCAATTTCACAACAATAAATAACACATAACTCAACTATACCAACCATATAATCAAGTATCATCAAGTATAATGAACATATAATTCAAGACACATATGAAACATGGATTTTCACAAGAACATGCATAATGAAGAAAAATCATGTAAGTGCAAATACATTTATGACCCTTCATAAACCAAAACTAGGAGAAGTTACTAACCTAAACGTTGACTAGAAGAGGAAGGAAAAAGATGAGGGTCGAGTTTCCTGTTTACCCACAACGGAGGAGTCGTGAGGATATTGGGACATCATATCGGCCTCGGCCTCCCAAGTAGCATTTTCCACAAGATGATTCTTCCAAAGAACCTTTACGGAAACTACTTCATTATTCCTCAACTTCTTCACTTTCAGGTCTGAAATATCAATTGGAACCTATTCATAGGAAAGGTTAGCATCAACTTCTAAACCTTCTAGAGGACGGATAGACACCGGATCACCTTTGCACTTTTTGAGTATTGACACATGGAACACCGGATGCACCGGAGCCAACTCAATAGGTAATTTCAACTCATAGCAAGCACTTACGATGTATTTCAAAACCTCATATGGCCCCACATACCGGGGACTAAGTTTTCCTTCTTACCAAACCTCATCCCCCCTTTCATGGGTGATATATTCAAATAGACCAAGTCACCTACCATAAACTCAAGGTCCATTTTTCTATTGTCAGCATAAGTTTTTTTACGACTTTGGGCGTCTTCAATCTCTCCCTTATGAGTCGTACTTTCTCCACAACCTCATCAATTTTCGGGACCTATTAGAGTGAACTCGCATACCTCAAACAATCCAATTGGAGATTTACATCTCCTCCCATAAAGGGCCTCAAAGGGTGCTATGGCGATACTTGAATGATAACTATTATTGTAGGCAAATTCAATCAATGGTAGATGGCCATCCCAATTACCCTTGAAGTCAATGACACATTCCCTCAACATATCCTCTAAGGTTTGGTTGGTTCGTTCTGCTAAACCATTCGTTTGTGGATGAAATGTGGTATTAAGTTTCATCTTGGTACAAAGTCCACTTTGGAATGCTTTTCAAAAGTGGGAAGTAAATTGAGTACCCCTATCCGAAATGATAGACAAAGGAACTCCATGCATTCTCACAATCTCTTTGAGATACAACTTAGAATATTCTTCCGCTGAGTAAGTAGCTTTGACGGGAATAAAATGGGCTGATTTGGTCAATCTTTCATCAATAACCCAAATCAAATCATATTGCCTCCGTGTACGAGGCAAACCCACAACAAAATCCATATTGAAATCTTCCCACTTCCCAGTAGGAATAGCTATGTCTTGAGTTAACCCTCACGGTCTTTGATGTTCGGCCTTGACTTGTTGACTATTTGGACATTCGGCCAAAAATTCCTCTATATCCCTCTTCAAACCATTCGTCCAACAGATCTCTTGAAGATCGCAATACATTTTAGTGGCACCCGGATGAATGGAATATCGGGAACCATGAGCCTCTTCCAAAATTTGTCCTCTTAAGTCATCTACATCCGGCACACACAATATACCTTGGTACCTAAGTACCCCATCCCTCCTTGGGAGAAGGACTCATTAGATTTACTAAGTATCGGTTCCTTCAACTCCATCAATAGAGGATCAATGTGTTTCTTAGATTTCACCTCGACCACTAAAGATAATTCAGAGTTATGATGAACAATGAAACCCTCTTCTGGAGAATCTTCAAGTCGAACACCCAACCGGGCCAATCTATGCACATCTTTCACTAACTATTTCTTATCATTATCAACATGGGATACACTACCCATAGACACTCGACTCAAAGCATCCACAACCACATTAGCTTTCCCGGGGTGGTAAAGGACACTCATATCATAATCTTTCAAAAGCTCTAAAACACCTTCTTTGTCGGAGATTTAGCTCTTTTTGAGTGAACACATATTGGAGACTCTTATGATCGGTGAACACATCTACATGCACTCCATGTAGATAATGTCCCCATATTTTCAAAGCAAACACTACGGCCGCTAATTCAACATCATGAGTTGGATGGTTCTTCTCATGCACCTTGAGTTGTCTAGAGGCATATGCTATCACCTTACCATGTTGCATGAGGAAACAACCCAAAACTACTCGATAAGTGTCACAATACACAACAACCCCTTTGGTACCCTCTGGTAAGGTCAACACCGGAATAGAGGTAAGCTTATCTTTCAACTTTTGGAAGCCTTTTTCACAAGCTTCCATCCATTCAAACTTGATTTTCTTTTGGGTTAAGGTAGTTAATGGAGAAGCGATGGATGCAAACCCGCAAAAAAATCTCCTATAATACACGGATAAACCCAAGAAACTTCGAATACCGGTTGAAGTCAAAGGTCCAGGACAATTCTTGATCGTCTCCGTCTTTTTTGGATCAATCTCAATACCCGCACTAGATACAATGTGACCAAGAAAAACCACCGACCTTAGCCAAAATTCGCACTTACTATATTTAGCAAAGAGTTGATGTTCCTTGAGGACTTGCAATACTTTCGTCAAATGACCCGCATGCTCATCCTCACTCTTAGAATATAACAAGATATCATCAATAAAGACAATTACAAATAAATCAAGATAATTCCGGAACACCCTATTCATAAGGTCCACGAAATCCGCCGGAGCATTAGTTAGACCAAAACACATGACTAGGAACTCATAATGAACATATCTTGTTTGGAAAGACGTTTTAGGAATATCAACACCTCTCACTCTAAGATGGTGATAACCCGACCTCAAGTCAATTTTTGAAAAGTAACTCGCACCTTGGAGTTGATAAAAAAAATCATAAATCCTAGGAAGAGGATACTTATTCTTTATAGTGACCTTGTTCAATTTTTGAATATGTATAAGATGATACTTATACTTATACACATTCTAAGAGACCCATCTTTCTTTTTCACAAATAATACCAGAGTGCCCCATGGAGATATCCTTGGTTGTATAACACCCTTGTCTAGCAAATCTTTGAGTTGATCCTTCAATTCTTTAAACTCGGCCAGAGCCATCCGGTAAGGAGGAATCGATATTGGTTGAGTATTCAGCATCAAATCTATGCCAAAATCTATTTCCCATTTGGGATAAATTCCAGGTAAATCATCGGGGAAGACTTTCGAAAAGTCCTTCACTATGGGGACCGACTCTAAAAGAGGAGGCTCGTACTCAAGGTCCTTGACCCTCACAACATGATAGATACATCCCTTAGAAATCATCTTACAAGCTTTTAGACATGAAATAATTTGACCTCTAGGGATTGAGTTTCCCCCTTCCATTCTAAAACGGGTTCATAGGAAATTGGAATTTAACTACCCTTGTTCTACAATCAATTGAAGTAGAACAAGAATATAACCAATCTATCCCCAATATGACATAAAATTCCAACATATAAAGTTCTACCAAGTCAACCAATGTAACTCTATAGGACAATAATATGTGTCAACTTCTACAGACTCTCTTAGCAACAACGGAGTCACCCACTGGGGTAGAAACCAAAAAAGGTTCAACTAAGACATCGGGGAGCACATCAAACTTCATAGCCACTAAAGGAGTTATAAAATACAAAGTGGCACCGGGATCTAGCAATGCATATACATTAATTGAAAATACTTGCAACATACAGGTAACAACTTTGGGAGAGATTTCTTGATCACCCCTAGATTTGAGAGCATAGAAGCGGTTCTTCTTAGGAGCATCGGAATTAAGACCACTTGCTTTAGCTTGGTTACTCTACCTTCCTTGCGTCTTGGCCATGGGCCAATCTTTAGCCATATGACCACTTTTTCCATAACCAAAACAATTATCTGTTCCCATTAAACATTTACCCTCATGCTTTTTGCCACATTTGGCACATTATGGGTTCTCATTTGATGAACCACCACCTTCCCCCCCCCCATTGGGACCTAGGGTTAGACACCCTATCCTTATGAGCCTTTGAGACATTTGGAGGAACTTGGTTGGAGAATCTCTTCTTAAACTTTGGTTTATCTTGGATTTCAAACTTACCTTAGAAGAACCTCCCTCATAGGGCCTTTCCCTCTTAGAATCCCTATTATTCCTCTTGAGCCTACTCTCCTCAACTTGTTGAGCATGTACCATCAAAAGAGAAATGTCCATGTTGTCATGAAGCATTGCAGCCCGACACTCTTCCACGACACACCCATCACAAAATGGCTTATTTCATCTCTAGGATTAGACACCAAAGAAGAAGCATACTTGGACAACTTGATGAATTTCAAAGAGTATTCTTGAACACATACCTTCTTGACGAAGGTTGATGAACTGTTCCGCTTTTGCCTCTCTTTTCTCCCTTGGGAAGAACCTATCAAGAAATGCCCTCCTAAAGACTTCCCTACTTATGGGACCCTCTCTCAAAGCCCTATTTTCTTTCCATTGAGTGTACCAAGTTTGAACCACATCCCTGAGTTGATAAGCGGCTAGCTCGACCTACTTATTTGAACTCACCCCCATAGCATACAAGATCTTATAAACCTCATCTAGAAAGTCTTGAGTATTTTCATTTACCTTAGACCCAAAGAACATTGGAGGATTCATCCTTGTGAAGTCTCTCAAACGAGAAGACATGGTACTAGAATTTTGATTCACATGAGGTTCAACTTCCCGATTTGCTTGTGTCATCATAGCTTGAGCTTAAGTAGCCATGTATTGAGTCAAGTTTAGGAAAGCCTCCCATATTTCTCCATCCGACATGATCGGAGGATTGACCGGAGCTTGGCCACCTCGAAGAACTTGCTCTTGAGGAGGAGCTTGGCTGTCTTGGGGAGGAACTTCCGCATTGGCAATATCCACTTTAATTCTTCTTGCAGCTGCCCTTCTAGTAGTCATAGCCTATAACCATAAGAAAAGTATTATAAGAAAAGGACACATAGAGTTAAGACTCTTGAGGCACGACTTAACAATACAAAGAAGTGAGAATTTCCTAAGCATCACAGAGCCTCTCATCCATAAGAGTGGCGCGCTTCACAATTATGAACAAGACTCTACATAGACGTGGTTTGTGAGACATATTCCTAAGATTATTCAACCTTGATCTGATACCAATGTCACGACCAGAGAGCACCCCCTAGTCGTAACCAGCGCCTTCATCATCTTAGAGGCCTTAGATAAGCCCTAAACATACATCATCACATCATTGATAAAATAAAAAGCGGAAAAATTAAAACTATTCTTTTGAAGTTCAACTTCACTTCACATATATCAAAATAGAATCTATAATTGTCTCACATGACCATCTAAAACATAAGATTAAGAGAAATGGGACTTAGACCTTACATCATTACAATATGTCTTATAATAGGAATTACAATAAAGTCTTTGAATAAGGAAAATGAAACTAGAACTATCATCTCCATCCTTAGACTTGAGGACTCACCAACTTGGGGATAACAATCCAAGTTCTTCAAGAAAGGACTAGAACTCTTCAATGGCCCAAACCTACACTTTGTGTAGAAAATAGAAGAGATATGGGTTAGTACAAACCACATGTACTAAGTATGGATATATGCGAGTAAACCGCTTGAAGACATGCACAAAGGGACATTTTAGTATAAACATGACAAGTTCACTTTAAAAGCCTTTATGCACATTCCAAGAACATATACAAGTCCATACCACAACAACAATAATACATATCCATATTAATGTTCAAGAGTAACATTATAAATAATCCATTATCAATATTTCATATTTAGAGTCCATTTCATCAATATATTCCAAGACCTTACTCATAATTCCAATTCAAGTCCACTAGTGCAAATGTATGTGAAGCCCCTTAACCCCACATAAACCAAGTAAACTCAGAAAGACCATAAGCATTTTCTTTATCTCATATAACATCATAATAAGTGTAGTCAACATCATACATAACAATTTAGACCAACACCATGTATATCAAGTGAAACCAACATCATATAAGACCAACATTATACATTTCATTCATAACATATGTACATAAAGAACCCACCTTAGAACTCCCCTCAAGGTCCATTTGTTAAATGTATAGGTAAAGTACCATACCCTTACCTATACTAAGTAACACCTCTTAAGAAGTCCTAGTTAGTGTTCATCTTCTTACTTTCATTCATTCATTTTACTTTTAGGAAACTTTTCCATAACCGATATTAGACCATGTGAGCTTAACATGGAATCCGGTGTCAACCTCACGCCGAAAGTAGGGCATCCTACTTGCCAAGGTAGGACATATACATGATAATAACATCTAGGTGGATCCACTAGCAAGGTTTCCTATGGGTCACATAGTTAAGGAACTAGGAGGTTGTTACTAGAAACCCTCTTTATGCTAATTCGCATTGTAGTTTCCACCTCTCATTGTCAAGTTCACTCGGTGCTAAGATAGCTGCACAAAATCCAAACGAACGACCAGGCGAACAAAATGTCAGTGCGAACAAGTCATAAATGACTTGGAATCACTATAGGAAAGCTCTAACTAATGAAATAATGTGGGTACACATAAATGACCAAAAGGGTCAGTACAACATCCACTACTAAAAGAACTTTCGTTCTCAAAAGTAAGGATAAGGATATACTTAAGGGCTCAAATAAGTTGGGAAAGAAGCTCCCGCATCTCCTGCTCGGTCTCCCAGTTAGCCTCCGTGACTGGATGGTGTCACCACTAGACCTTAACTACATGAATGGACCGGAAGGGAGCTGAAAAACATCTTAGGCGAGTAAATCGAGTCAAAGGTGCAGCAATAGTGGGGAAACCCTCAATAAAATGCATGTAGTATCAAGGCAGTCTAACGAAGCTCCTAACCTCAGTCACAGAAGTGATCCTAGCTTAACCATGACCGACCTCAATATTTGTCTGATCCACCATAATACCATCTTTGGAAACTACCAGAAATGTTAGAGAATCCAACCGAAACTCGTACTTTCAGAACTTGACATAAAGTTGTTGGTCTCTCAAAGTCTGGAGAACAATCCTCTGACGTTGCGCATGCTTATCTCTGCTCCATGAGTATACAAGAATATCATCAATGAATACTATAACAAATGAGTCCAGATACGTCCTGAATACAAGGGTGATCAAATCCATGAAGGTAGAAGGGGCATTAGTCAGCACAAAGGACACACTAAGAACTCATAATGGCCTTAACTAGTCCTAAATACTGTCTTAGGGATATTTTTTGCCCGAAACCTCAGCTGATGGTACCCGAACCTCAAGTCGATCTTAGAAAACACAACATCGCCTTGGAGCTGATCAAACAAGTCATCAATGAGAGGCAGTAGATAACTATTTTTCACTATCACCTTGTTTAGATGCTTGTAATCGATGCATATCCTCATATACCCATTTTTTTACATAGAAAACAGAACTGGGGAACCCCAAGGAAATGCATTGGGCCAAATGAATCCTTGATCCGGGAGACCCTGAAGCAGAATACCGAGCTCCTTAAGCTCTACGGGGGCCATCCGATAGGGTGCGATAAAAATGGGCTTAGTGCCCGACTCGAAGTCTATAGAAAATTTGATATCTCTCTTCGGGGGTAGGCTAGGCAAGTCAGCACAGAAAATGTCTAGAAACTCACTAACCACCGAAACTAAATGAACGGAGGGGGCCTCGCTGGATACATCACAAACATAAGCCAAATAGGTTAAGCAACCCTAATTACTATCCTCTGGCTCAAACATAAGAGATAATACCAACCGTTATGTGACTAAAAGACCCCTGCCATACCACCAGGGGTATGCTAGGCATGGTAAGGTAACGATCTTAGCATAAAAGTCCAAAAACACATGATGAGGGCTAACCAATCCATGACCACAGTGGTGTCAAAATCAATCATATCAAGCAGAATGAGGTCCGCCCGGGTATCAAGCCCGTGTAGAGTGACTACACAAGATCTACACATTTGAGCCACTACTAAAAAATCTCCTATCGGATCAAGACATGCAACGGTGCTGTTAGAGGCTCAGGACTCACACCCGATCGGGGTGAAAATTATATAGATACGTAGCAATAAGTGGAACCCAAATCGAATAAAGATGAAGCTGACATAAAAAAACCATATTTGTGATAACATCATCTCATGCTTCAGCCTCGGCTCTCACCGGTGCAACATAAAAATGGCCCTAATGGCCTCGCCTCTGGAATCACCACTACCTCCCAACCTTCCACCCAGGAGACACCTTGGGAGTCCTACTAATCACCTCTATGGTCATGGAATCGGTCCCTTCCCCTAGATGGGGTACTGTTGCTGCTGTTGGAGTTGATCGAGTTGTCCCTGAAGTGGCAGGCCTAGACCTCTACCTAGGGCAATCTCTGTACCAATGGTCTAACTCCCCCACAATCATATCACACTTGGGAAGAGCGATTCGCAAAGTAGAGATCGCTACGACCCTTATTACCCACATCTGAATCTCTTGTACTCTGACCCGCTGAATGTGATGAACCAGTCTAACCTGAAGTATCTAATGTCACATCTCTCTCCCTCTAACCTGCAATACAGGTAGGGCCACCCGGACTGGAGTCATCCTGCTGATGCTGATCACCCCCTCAAGCCTGAAGTGAGGCCTGTACCGGTCGACTAGACTGACCCTACTGGAACTGCTGCTAGGTCTTGCCCTGATAATCTCTAGACCTATAACGGGGTCCACTGTAGCTACCCACATGTTGGACCCTCTTACCGTTGCCTCCATGGGCCTCATGATGGAACTACTTGATGGAATAAGTGTGATCAACTATATAAAGAAAATAACGACCTACTGTAACAAAAAAATGGGTATCAACGCACAACGAGGTCCTCATACCTCAAACAGAACACCGGATCCTCTCCTTCTCCATGGGTAATATCATAGTAGCATACCTGGAGAGATCCTGAAATCTCGCCTCATACTCAGACACGGTCATAGATCCTTTCTACCACCTCGAAAACTGATCGCGGAGCCTATCTCTGAGAATCCTGGGAAAATAATATAGCTAGGAAGGCCTCTAAAAGCTTCATCAAAGACACCAAAGAGTACCCGATTGGCCTAGTCTCCATATATGTACGCCACCATTGCCTGGCAGGTCCCTAAACATGATAGGCTAAGAATCTTCCTCTCAGGACTCCAACAAACTCAAGGAGTGAAACCGCTCACGGAAGGAAGCCAGAAACTCGTGGGGATTCCTCTACGATTACCCTTGAGAATCTTGCTGGTGCCAATTTGAGGAAATATTCAAGCATCCTCTGCTCCTAGAATGATATAATACCTCATACAACATCTGGGAGGCACTGGGCTGGGGTCCCTCCTAGAACCAGAGCTGGAGGCCGCTCCTGTTGTATTGGTGGAACTACACCTGTCTGCTCCTTCTGTACTGGTGGAACTAAAGCTGGTGTCGGGACTGGTACACCCCCAAAAGTTGCAAGTAGTTGGGCAATAGCTTCCTAAAGATTAGAAGTCATGACTTGTGCACCTGGAGGCTGGACTAAACATGGACCCTCGGGCTGAGGGGGGAATAGAGGAATCTTAAGGCTCCTCTTATAGGACTTGAACTATATATCTATCTGGGTCTGGTGTTGGATCCGTACCCCTACCCCATTGCCGACCTCTAGGTCTATCCAGGGTTCTATCTGTCGCCTCAGGTGGTTCTTCACCATCGAGGGCACCATGTATATGAGTCATCCCTGCGAAGGAATTAAACAAGTGACATTACATGAAACCAATGAAAAATGCACTACAAGAGATTATGCAACATAGAGAATGTTCCTAATGACATCTTGTAGCCTCGCAAATATAAGTCACGATGTCACCATACCTATCTGCGGGGCTCTACTAGACGCTAGCTTTATACAAGTGAGAGCAACGAACAACCTGGGGCTCTGATACCAACTTGTCACGAGCCAATTCCTCGAGCTGTGATTGCACCTACTATATCCCATCAGTAGGTAAGCCAACCCAAAACCCTGACATCTAGTAGTGGGTAAAAGGGAAAAAATAATAACAACAAAAAGGAATAAGACAAGCCAAAAGAATACATACATAAGAAATGAATCCCTCCCAGAACTTAGAAGTCACAAATACAAAGCCATTCTAAAATTACAAGTCCCAAAGTGGACCAACATACAAAAACATATGAAACTACAAGGACCTATGTCAAGTACAAAAGACGAGCCACATAATATATGTATAGAATGAGACGACAATGATCAGGACATTGTGCTCACCCTCGCCTCCGAATACTAGCTGCTACTAGATCGAATGACGGTGATGATGACTCATTCTCGGTCATGCATCACGAAAATAGATGCAGAGTGTAGTATGAGTACCAGTGAAAAGGTACCCAATAGGCATCATAGGCTGGCTGAGTAAGAAAGGTAAAAGAAATAGAAAATGGTAGAATAAAACATAAACAGCAGTTACGAACAAGAAAAGTAAAGGCATGCACACGAGTGTAAGACAAACAAACCTTAGGTGACTACTCCAACTGGTCCCTATAAGTCCGGAAGGTATACTCATGCACAAAAAGTAAAACCCCGAACGGACCCCCAAAAGCCCGATTAGGTCATAGAAAAGCTAAACTAAGACTAGAAGAGATTTGTATACCCAAAGCATTAAAGAAATGTCAGTATTCCCGAGCTATGAAATAAAGGAAACATAGAGCTTGGACTTCGAACCGCGATTGAGTTTGCCTATAGTAGATACGCGATAGAGCCAAACTCTTCAAGGGATAACGGATAACGCAGAGCTCGGACCTCAAACTGTGGATGTCGACTACCCATAGATAAAGTGATATAACCCAAGGGGGAGGGGGCAGACTCAGTATGTTGACTCCATTATAGAAGGGTAAATAAGCAGAAGGAAGAACGAAGCTCGGACCTTGAACCACGGGTGAAACCTCCTGTTAAGTTACCACGATAACGTAAAGCTTCCAAATAAGCCATCCAAGGATTGCCACATCTACAAGGCATCGGAAACTGTTCATAACCATTTTATATATCCTCTAACCATCTCAGAGTGATAATAGAACCGAACTGAAGCCGTATGTATCACCGAACGAGCTCGGAGGGCGGCCAAAAATATAGAAAGTTAGGATCATACAGGAACTATGGATGTTAAGGCCCCACATTTGAATCACTACCGAGATAAGGTTAATCTCTATCAGACCCAAGTCTCCTTTTTCAGTCTACCAGACCTAAGCCACTCAAAGTCACACCAAAGCGTAAATAATATAATATGTCGGCTTTGAACAATCGTGAGTCTATGAAATCACTAGTCTAAGTCTAGACTATGTCCAAAGATGCTCCATTATAACTCATAAGTCAAAACGAGGCCATAGAAGGAAGCAAGGATGATCAAATATAACAATTCAAGTACTTGCTGAACCCGAAGACATCCTAAATATGAATTTTATCGAACATAGCATGATAATATAGTTACCCGCCTCAACATTGATGCAAATCCAAATACGCTCACACATTCAGAGTCAATCTAAAAGAAAAGGAAAGTCGTAGCCTACATGTAGGCCGAACACTCCGCCGGAGCTATTCCATTTTGAACGGCCTCAGATCACTGCCACTGTGTCAAAAACAAAATCACAACATTGTTACAATTTTTAGACACCAAATTCGCAAGAAATGGAGGCAGACCAATTTCGGGGTCAAAATTGAGAAAAGTGAGACCCGCGCTGGAAATTCCAAAATTAACCCTCAAAAATAGATTCTAAATAGCTCCCCAAACTTGTGTCCCAAATCGGAACACAATTCAAGGTTCGAAACAGTCCCAACACGAACATACAATGAAAAATTGCAAATTATGCTAAAAATGAACAACAAGGGCAACTACTATTCACAAGAAATTACCAGAAACGAGGGACAAACTCCTAAAACGAACTACACCATGAAGATCCTCATGAAAAACTCCCACAATTTTGTCTCTTGAATCATCAAATTTGAACCTAAAATGGCCAAGAAATTATCTTTCAAAATTTCCCAAAAATTGAGCTCGAAAATGAGGTATGGCAGCAGCTAAAACTTAATTTTTACCTCCAATGTTGATATCCTTTGAATTGGAGCAACGTCACAGTGACTCTATTAAAAATAATTATTAATTTTAAAAGAATTTTAAAAAAGGTAAAAAGGAAGAACGGAATAAAGGGGAAAAAGGGGTAAAGGAGTCGCCACCTAATTTATTAGGAAAACTAGGAAACCAATTAACTTAAAAGAAAGTCTATGAAACCAATTGATTCTAAGTAAGGGGTTTAAGTTATTTTGAAGGGAAAGAGTTAAGCACCCTTCGAAATCCACAAGTTTAGTTTCCGACTGAGTTTAGTTTTTCAAATTGAGGAGGAGACTAAAATAATGTACAAGTTTAATAACATGCGATATACATAATTAATATAATAAAAAATTATAGAAATCGACCTAAATTTGCCTATCATCAATAATATACAATACTGAATAAGAATAAAACTCGAATAACTTTAATGGGAAGCACCTCGGGGGTACCTGTAAAGACACTTAGTAAAACTATTAGTAATGAATAAATATGAATAAAAATAGATGAATCAAAAAATAATTTAAAAATAAAAACCCGTCTTATTAACATGGGAGACCTTGCAAATAGACGGTAATTACTTTATCGACCAATTTTAACAAACGAAATGTATGAGCTTAAACTAAATTTTCGTCTTTTAAAATGGGAAGTCTCCAAAACCGACGGAGAGATTTTCTCATTGGCCAATTTTAACATGTAACATATAATATCATAGTAAAGCTAACAACAAAAATATCACATAACTCACTCAAAAAGAATAACTAAACAACTCATAAAAAATTAAGAATTTTAAGACTTGTCCACTAATAAAGTAACATCAATACAAGGGACGATATAATCAATGAAACATCAATAAACAGTGGGAAAAGGAAATAACAATTAATATAAATGAGGAACACTAACATAAAATAAGTCAATCAATAAACACAATGACCAAACAATAATATATAAATTTAAAAACTGAAAAGTTTAAACAAGAGATAATAACAATGACACAAATGAACAAAGAAAATGCATTCTAGCTATAGCACGTGTATCCCATCTAATAATAATAATACATAAAATCAATACCAATTAATTAATAATTATAGCCCACTAATAGAGAATTGATAGAATTGAATGTAAACAAATTATAACCTTTAACTAACATAGAGTTCATGAACATGAAAATAACCATTAATATAATTAACGGAACATCACTAACAATAAACCAAAAAGAAATACATACATAATCGAGTAAAATAGAGCCAAAATAAAATTACTTAATGTCAAACAACCCACAAATTTTAAAAAATGAAAATAGAGATATTAATATTAATCAACATTAAGAACAAAATTGAAGGTTCCGGTTTTAGTTCTCACCATCGTTGGGCTTTGTGGAGTTCCTGTTATAGTGTGGATGGTTTGTTGTTCACCAGAGCTTGGTGGTTAACTAGTTGTTGTTGTTGTAGTCTGCTGAATAAAAAAGAAAAGGAAAATGAATGGGTTTTTTAGTCTAGTTAAGGAGAGGGAAACGGGGCGGGTCTGGTGGTTATTGTTGAGGGAAACTGAGATCTATTTGGGGTTTTGGGCCTTTTTTTGTTATTTCTGGTGGTTTAGAGGTATGAATGGTGGATCTCGGAAAAATGGGAAATGGAGATGATTTTCTGGTTGATGGCTCCGGCTATGGGTTGGCCGGAGAAGACAAGAAGAACAGGGGTGCACGCTGGTTGTTTTGTTCGGTGGGATATCTTCTAGTGGTGGGTCTGGTTAAGTTGGAGAAGGAGCAGTGAGCAAGAGCTCGTTTGTTTGTGTTATCGCCGGAAACAATGAGGAAAGAGTTGATGAAAGAGGGACTAGAGAACGAAAAAATATGAAATGGTGTCTTCTGGTGGTTGATGTACCGTGGTTTCACGGTACTTTTAATGCTTTTTCCTTAAGTTTAGTGTGTGTCTAAAGCCTTTTTGTATTGATTTTATATGTAAGTTTCTCTTTATTTGCAGGAAATCTGTCCAAAGATGAACGCGGGAGTTTTGAGCAAGAAATGCAGAAGAGACCACCTAAGGAGCTTATGACGGTCCGTCGAGGCTGTGACGGTCTGTAGGTGGCATCGTAGTGAGGAGAGAAGATGCTGAAGGAAGATGGGGAAGTCTGACCAAGTGTGGGACTACAAAAGTTCATGAAGGACCGTCATAGCCACGACGGTCCGTCCTGCTGGTTCGTCGTAATGATCAGAGAGTAGTCCCAGTACCCAAATTCCAAGAAGTTAAGTATTACGGAACGGAGCCCCTCGACGGACCGTCGTGCTTACAACGGTCTGTCATACCTGTCCGTCGAGGGTAATGAAGAAAGCAACAACAGAATTTGTGAAGTATGGGAAGACGGAGGCCATGACGGTCCGTCGACTCAGACGCGTTTGGACAAATTTTCATTAATTAGAAACCTTCTTTTATTAGATTTTGTTTTTATTATAAATAGTTGAAAAACCTCGTTTTGGGGTTAGACTTTTGGACAATTTTTAGTTCTCTTGTTCAAGTATTGAAGAATTAATTCAATAATTGATACACTTTTTCTGGAATTGATTGTTGGTGATTTTGTTGATTAATCAAGTGAATTTCTGGATTTTATTCTTTCTCATTAAAGTAAGTGCATGAAATCTTATATTAAAAATATGAATAGTGTGATTATGACCATGGGTAACTAAACTCCATAATTAGGGTTGTGGGAACCATGGGTGAACAATAAGGTAAAATCTAACTAAAATAACAATTCTAGAATAGTGTCTTTCATGTATTGATAATTCTTTCGTGTAGAAGTCTTTTTAACGGGTGGCAACGTTAGAACTCACCTTAATTCTACTTGCCGGACCAAGAAGGTAGATAATAGGAAAAGAATTATCAACATAGATTTAGTGTATACTATCTAATAGGCTAGTGTCGGTTGGTACGAGGTAATAACTTAGTCAAATATCGAATACAATGCTTAATATGAGGTAAAGATAAGGGTTAGTATAGCAACACACGTAGCCGGACCAAGGTGCGGAGTGAAATTTTCTAGATGCCGGACCAAGGATTTAGAGATACATAACTTATCACTTTACATGCAAGATACTAGGAAAGAATTGTTATAGTTAGAATTATCAAGTTAGGAACCTGTGGGGAACACTTAAGCCCTAGTTACTTTTATTAATTGATTAAAAGATTTGAATCTGTTAGTTATCTACTTTAATTTAGTTAATCATTTTTATTAATTTAAAAAAAAAACTTTTGTCTTTTGTTTTCCAGGGAAATAGTTGACTAAATAGTAGTAATAATAGAATAAAGTTAAGTCTGAACTATTTTCCTTGTGGGATCGATCCCAACCTCATTAGTTGGGTTCTTTACTTGATACGACCGCTTTACTTCTTATTTGAGAAGTAAGTTTGAGCGTATCAAATTTTGGCGCCGCTGCCGGGGAAAGTAGCTTTTAGATTAACTTAAACTTATTACTAAAGTTTAGTCAATATTTTCCTAATTTTACTTTTTCTGTTGTTTTTTATTCTTGCAGAACTAACTTCCTTGTATGCCAAATACGCGGAGAGGAAGAGAACCCTTATTTCCCTACGACCACGAATTAGAGCGTACACTACGCAATATGAATCGAAACTTGGGTATTAACGATGATGACCCAAACCAGAACATCCCAGCTCCAGTTGATGCTCATGGTCGGTTATTACATGATAATCCTGGTGTAGATGAACAAAGGGGACAAAATCCTGCTCCACGTCCTCAAGAATATTACAGAGGTTATGATAATATTGCAGACTCTGATGGACCACTTGTCTTGCCTCCTCTACCACACGGCCACACTTTTGTGGTAACCAGTAGTCTAATGCAAATGCTCACTGCCAGAGGTTTGTTTTCAGGGCTACCTTCTGAAGATCCACATGCCCACATCGCAAAGGTAAGGGTAGTGTGCAAAAGTTGTGTAGGGAGGCCCGATTTGAACATGGATGTAATTGGGCTAAGAGTATTTCCTCTTTCACTGACGGGAGAGGCTGCTATATGGTTTACTGAGCTCCCTTATAACACAATTTTCACTTGGAATCAACTGAGGGATGCCTTCTTAGCACGTTACTATCCGGTCTCTAAGAAACTAAACCACAAAGACAGAGTGAACAACTTTGTGGCACTACCGGGAGAGTCAGTTAGAAGTTCTTGGGATAGGTTCACCTCATTCTTGAGAAGTGTCCCCAATCACCGCATCGATGATGAGTCACTGAAAGAATACTTCTATCGGGGACAGAATGATAATAATAAGGCGGTATTGGATACTATAGCGGGTGGTTCTTATGGGGAGTGTCCTTATGCTGAGATTGCTGAAACATTAGAGAAAATCTCGCGAAATAATAAATCTTGGAGTACTAGGAAGTCAGATATTGGAAGAAACACCTTCGCAGTGCAATCCACACACAACCCAGCCACAGACGAGATTCGTGAAGAGATGGCTCAGATGAGAACTGAGCTTGGGTTGGTATTAAAACATGTTACTGGAGGTGCAGAAAAGATAAATGCAGTGAACTACTTGTCTAAACCACCACCACCAACTGATGAATATTATTATGAGGAGGATTCCTATGCGGTAAATGAGCAGACGGGGGGTTTTCGACCGAACGCCCAATGCTCCAATCAGGAGAATTGGCGCCAAGGTCAAGGAAACCAAGATTATAACCGTGAGGGTAATTATGTCCGAGATAGAAATTACAACCGCGACAATAACTTCAACAGGGGTAACCATGGTAATAGAAATGATAGGATTGGGCCCTATGTTCCTCCTCAAAATCGTGAAGTTGCTCCTAGGGATGGTGGAGGTAGTATGGCGCGAGTTGAGGATATGTTGCACAAAATGATGAGGAGGTTCGATGCTAGTGATGAGCACACTAAAGTGTTAAGGAGTGATTTAGTGGGTATTTTGCAGAAAGTCGATACACATGCAATATCGATTAAGCAGCTTGAGTTGCAAATGGCCCAATTATCTGCGACTGTGAACACACGGCAATCGGGCACTCTCCCTAGCAACACTGTCCAAAATCCGAAAAATGATGGACATTGTATGGCAATCACTACTCGAGGTGGTAAGCAAACCATTGACCCACCTATGCCGTCTAATGTGGAAAAGGTGATAAGAGATAATGATAAAGTGGTAGAGGTTAGTGGTGAGTTAGAAGATAAAACTGGAAAAGATGTTGAAGTGCCCAAAAAGGTGAGTCCCATTCCTAGACCCCCCCCCCTTTCCTCAAAGATTAGTGAAAAAGACCGAGGATGGTAAATATCGGCGTTTTATAACAATGTTAAAGCAGCTTTCCATCAATGTCCCTTTGGTAGAAGCTCTAGAAGAAATGCTCGGTTATGCCAACTTTATGAAAGATTTGGTTACGAAGAAAAGATCGGTCACTTTTGAGGATGATGATAGAATGCAACATTGTAGTGCTATTGCTACAAGGTCTCTAGTGCAAAAGAAGGAAGATCCGGGTGCTTTCACTATTCCTTGTACAATTGGGTTATTACACTTTGCGAAAGCATTATGTGATCTTGGGGCAAGAACAAATCTTATGCCTCTCTCGATGTACAAGAAGTTGGGTTTGGGTAACCCAAAGCCCACTGCGATGCGGATACTGATGGCCGATCGAACAGTAAAAAGGCCTATTGGGATACTCCACGATGTGCTAGTGAAAGTGGAGTCATTCATATTTCCGGCCGATTTTATTATTCTTGATTGTGAAGTCGATTTTGAGGTGCCTATTATTCTTGGGAGGCCATTCCTTGCTACGGGTAGAGCCTTAGTTGATATGGAAAAAGGGCAGATGAAATTTCGGTTGAACAATGAAGAAGTGACTTTCAACATTTGTAGGTCTATGAGGAAGAGTGGTGAGCTCCAATCGGTATCTGCTATATCCTACAAAGTTGATAAGTCATCCAAGACACAAATAGAAGAACGTCTAGGTGTAGAAGCACTAGCGGCAGTGATAATGAATTTTGATAGTGATTGCATTGAAGAGTATGGGTTATTAGTCGCGGCTCTTGATCGTGGTGATGTTCGGTTTAAACCGAAGAAATATGAGTTAGATATGAAGAATCGCGAGTCTCCACCCGCGAAACCATCTATAGAGGAGGCTCCAAAGTTAGAACTAAAAGCTCTCCCACCTCATCTCAGGTATGAATTCTTAGGAAATGGTGACACTTTGCCGGTAATCATTGCATTCGACCTGAATGAACAACAAATTGAGAGTTTGGTGAAAGTGCTAAAAAGGTTCAAAAGAGCTATTGGGTGGACTATTGCGGACATTATTGGGATCCCTCCTGGTATTTGTTCTCATAAAATCCAACTCATGCCCGACCACAAGCCAAGTATTGAGCATCAGAGACGCTTAAATCCACCTATGCAAGAGGTCGTGAAGAAGGAAATCATTAAGTGGTTGGATGCTGGAGTAATATATCCGATCGCCGATAGTAGTTGGGTATGCCCTGTTCATTGTGTACCTAAGAAAGGGGGAATGACTGTGGTCCCCAATGAAAAATATGAACTTGTTCCGATGAGACCGGTGACTGGATGGAGGGTGTGTATGGATTATCGGAAATTAAACGCATGGACCGAAAAAGACCATTTTCCTATGCCCTTCATGGATCAGATGTTTAATAGACTTGCCGGAAAAGGGTGGTACTGTTTTCTTGATGGTTATTCGGGGTATAATCAGATTTCTATTGCACCGGAAGATCAAGAGAAAACCACCTTCACTTTGCCATATGAGACCTTTGCTTTCAAGAGAATGCCGTTTGGGTTGTGCAATGCACCTGCCATATTTCAGAGATGTATGATGTCGATATTCTCCGATATGGTGGAGGACACTATTGAGGTGTTTATGGATGATTTTTCTGTGGTTGGTGACTCCTTTGAGAGGTGTTTGAGTCATTTATCTGAGGTTCTTAAGAGGTGTGAAGACTGCAATCTAGTATTAAATTGGAGAAAATGCCACTTCATGGTGAAAGAAGGTATTGTTTTAGGTCATCGCATTTCAGAGAAGGGTATAGAGGTTGATCGAGCTAAAGTCGAGGTAATAGAGAAACTTTCCCCACCTATCTCTGTAAAAGTGTGAGAAGCTTTCTTGGGCATGCAGGTTTTTACCGGAAGATTCATCAAAAAATTTCAAAAATTGCGCATCCGTTGTGCAAATTGCTGGAGAAAGAGTGTAAATTTTATTTTGATGAATCCTGTCTTAAAGCATTCAGCGAGTTAAAAGAGAAGTTGGTGTATGCACCTGTCATTATTTCTCCGGATTGGAGCAGTCCATTTGAGGTGATGTGCGATGCTAGTGGGGTTGCTCTAGGTGTGGTATTGGGACAAAGAAGGGACAAAATTCTTCATCCCATTTACTATGCTACTAAAGCCCTCAATGAAGCCCAGAAGAACTACATAGTGACTGAGCAAGAGCTCCTTGCAGTAGTCTTTGCTTTTGAAAAATTTTGATCCTATTTGCTAGGTACTAGAGTTATAGTGCATACTGAACATTCAGCGTTGAGATATTTGATGGCAAAGAAGGATGCGAAACCGAGGTTGATTAGTTGGGTATTACTACTGCAAGAATTTGACTTTGAGGTGAGGGATAGAAAAGGGACCGAAAATCAAGTTGCTGATCACTTGTCCCGTTTAGAAAATGAAGCTATGAGAGAGTTAGGGGATAAGACTGATATTGATGATGCTTTCCCCGATGAACATGTATTGTCTGCCTCACAAGACTTGATTCCATGGTTCGCAGATTTTGCGAACTATCTGGCTAGCGATATTGTTCCATCGGATTTGTCCTTTCATCAAAGGAAAAAGTTCATGTACGATGTGAAGAAGTTCTTTTGGGATGAACCATACTTATATAGGAGCTGTGCCGATGGGCTTATTCGGCATTGTGTGCCAGAAGTTGAGATGTTGAGTGTTTTAGAGGCATGCCATTCATCACCCGTTGGTGGACATCATAGTGGTATCCGGACCGCTCATAAGATCTTACAATGTGGTTACTATTGGCCAACTATTCATCAAGATGCTCATGAGTTCGCCAAAGCATGTGATAGATACCAAAGGGATGGCGGCATATCAAGAAAGCAAGAGCTCCCTCTAAACCCCATTCTTGTGATTGAATTATTTGATGTTTGGGGTATTGACTTTATGGGTCCTTTTGTGAGTTCTCATGGAATGAAGTATATTTTAGTAGTGGTTGATTATGTATCTAAATGGGTGGAAGCTATCGCCCTCGCAAACAATGAATGGAAGAGTGTCACTGCATTCTTGAAAAAGAATATATTCTCTCGATTTGGTACCCCAAGGGCAATTATTAGTGATGGGGGATCCCACTTTTGCAACAAATTGTTTAAGGGATTATTGGAGAAATATGGGGTTCGCCATAATGTGGCCACTCCTTATCATCCTCAAACTAGTGGGCAAGTTGAGGTGTCAAATAGGGAGATCAAACAAATTTTGTCAAAAACAGTGAACGCTAGTAGAACGGATTGGTCAAGGAGGCTTGATGATGCTCTTTGGGCCTATCGGACAGCATATAAGACTCCCATAGGTATGTCCCCATACCAACTTGTATATGGGAAATCTTGTCACCTACCCGTTGAATTAGAGCACAAAGCCATGTGGGCTATGAAGAAGTTGAAAATGGATTGGAATGAAGCTGTTGAACAGAGGTTAAATGGGTTGAATGAACTCGATGAATTTCGCCTAAAAGCTTATGAAAGTTCATCCCTCTACAAAGAAAAAATAAAGAAATACCATGACCAAAAGATTGAGAAACGCGATTTTATAGTTGGGGATTTGGTGCTTTTATTCAATTCTAGGTTGCGTTTGTTTCCGGGCAAGCTCAAGTCCAAACGGACTGGCCCTTACTTGATCACCCAACTATTCCCTCACGGAGCGGTTGAGTTGGAAAATAAGGAGGGTGTGCGGTTTAAAGTGAACGGACAACGAATAAGAATCTATTTGGGGCATGCTGAATCGACGAATGAAGTGATCGAGGCATACCATCTTGATGAAGTCTGAGTAATCGAGTATCCTCCATCGTGCCGCGACGTTAAATCAGGCGCTGGTTGGGAGGCAACCCAATATGTATCCTCTAACCCAACTATAGTTTTCTTTCTAGTAATGGTAGCGTTTTCTACTAGTGGGTTTTTAATTTGCAGGTAGCACATCACCAGGAAATTCTGCAGAAAATTTCTCTGCAACATTCACTGACGGATACATCGATGGACCGTCACGCTTGCGACGGACCGTCGCATGAATCGTCGTGCCAGGTACGCTTTTCATTTGTTTTGAAAATTAGGGCACCGCAACGGAACCCATGATGGACCGTCGCAACTGTGACGGACCGTCGTCGGGGACTCGTCGCGTCATTAACCAGCAACCCGACCCAACCCGGCTGGAGAATTTTAAAAGTTTTCAACCTTTTAAACTCCCCACCCCTTCATTTAAACCGTTTCTTTCCCTCTTTCTCCCATTTCCTCCCTTTTCAACTTCCTTCCATTCTCATCCTCTTCCCTATCAACTGATCCACATCACTTCCCCAAATCCCCACATTCTCATTTTCCCCTTCCCCAATCTCCTTTCTGCTGGTCGGAGTCTACTGCTGTGTTTCTGATCTTCATAGCTGAGTGCCTCACTTGCTTGTTTTCTCCTCTTCTCAGGTATGTGTTTCTGATCTCTACCCATTTACACTACATTATTGTTTTTAATTTACTATTGGCCTGTTTCTTTTTGGTGGGTCTTTGATCTTTGATCCAATCTTGTCTGACCTAGGTTAATAGTCCCACAAATTTCCTTGTTAAAATTCGAGAAATTGGTGCTTTAGCATTGCTAGTTTGATAGGTAATTGGGTTAGAAATATGTAGGTTAATATGGAATCTTTCATTTGAATCATATGGGATGGTTGTGGCATCCTCAGTTCTGTCACTGACTGACAGAACGAGACCCCGATGACGGACTGTCGTACCCACGACGGACCGTCATAGGGTCTGTCCCAACACACCACGATTTGTTTTCTCCAAGTGTCCACCAACGGACATATGCGATGGACCGTCGTGCCCTCGACGGTCCGTCCTGCACAACCGTCATGACGGTCAGAGATCCCTCTCCTAA
Source organism: Solanum lycopersicoides (assembly GCA_022817965.1). Lineage (NCBI taxonomy): Eukaryota > Viridiplantae > Streptophyta > Magnoliopsida > Solanales > Solanaceae > Solanum > Solanum lycopersicoides. The sequence continues at coordinate 37,306,226 of CM040627.1, forward strand.
GGGTCTCCAAACTTTTTCTAAGTGTCCACTGACAGACATCTATGACGGACCGTCGTACCCACGATGGTCCGTCCTGCACAACCGTCATGATTGTCTGAGACCCCTCTCCTAAGGGTCTCCAAACCATTTCTAAGTGTCCACTGACGGACATCTATGATGGACCGTCGTACCCACGACGGTCCGTCCTTCACAACCGTCATGGTTGTCAGAGACCTCAGCCCCAAGGGTTTCCAATTTTTTTTCAGTATCCACTTACGGACTTATACGACGGACCGTCGTACCACGATGGTCCGTACTGCACAACCATCATGACGGTCAGAGATCCCTCTCCTAAGGGTCTCCATACTTTTTCTAAGTGCCCCACGACGGACATCTACGACGGACCGTCATGATCACGACGGTCCGTCCTGCTTATCCGTCATAACTGTCAGAGACTTTTCTTCTGACGGTTTGCAATGAAATTTTATTTAAGTAATACATGACGGACCCCATGACAGTCCGTCATACTCACGACGGGCCGTCAACTGGTCCGTCGTGTTTCACTGCTACTACAGAGATGTCATTACAGCTTTGATCTTATTTGTAATTTGTCTCGTTTTTGCTTATCTTGTTTGCTCCTTCTAGTACTAATAATGATTCTTTACAGGTACTATCTCCCATGGCACCGAAACAAGATCGAGTTTACGCATGTGGGCGTTCAAAGTCCGTCACCCCGTCTGCCCGCATGGTTATAGGCTCTGATGATGAGCATGATCCTGAGTACGTGCCCCCAGGCACTGCCACTCCAGCACGTGCTGCACGTGCTACCAGAGCCACGCCCAAGAAGGTGGCGTCCGGCGTAGTCACTGCCTCCCAGTTTGATGAGGAGCGCACACTGACCGGCACACCTTCTGGTCAGCTGCACAAGATGAAGGAGCGTCTGGCTCCTTAGGAGTTTCTTGGTCGGAGGAAGCCTCCTGGTCCGCAGAAGCCTCTGCACCCGCCACAGCTGCACAGTATACCTCGTCTGATGAGGCTGACATCACTGATTCCACTCCAGGCTCACCGACTGGAGTTCCGCCCCGGTTGCCGACCAGCCCAACCGGTGGTGTGTCGACAGGCAATACCAAGTGTATTCAGACGCCAAGCTGCTAAATGATAAGGGCGTCATGACACGGACCCTTACACTGGAGAGACGGGTCCTTACGGGTAGTCTTCCCACCATGTCGGATATCCACACTCTCTTCACCAGACATCGGCTAGAGTGGACGGCTCGTGCTTTGGGCCGATACAGTGAGGAGTTGGTCCGAGAGTTTTACGCCTCTTATGTGGCTACTCTCCGATCACAGATCGATAGGCGGGCTGCCCCCGCCAAATAGGCCCCACTTGATCACGTCAGAGTCCGCGGCATACAGGTCGATATCTCCTTGCCAGCCATCCGCCGGTATCTGTACGGCGAGGATTTTGACTCCACCAGACCCCTCTCACCGCCGAGTTCTACTACAGGTGGCAAATGGTTAAAGAGGGCCGATTCTTGCGTGAGCCATCGCTGAGAGAGACCACCAAGAGGTGGATGGCCCAGCATTTATCCATTGATGGAGAGGCTGCTGACTGGGTAATGGAGCCGAAGGGAGCCATCATGAAGGCTAACTTGACCTTCACGACCAAGTTTCTATGGTTGATTGTCCGCCCACTGCCTCTCCCCCACTGCTGCAGATAATATAGTTACATGGGATCGCGCAGTTCTGATAGCTGCGATGATGGCAGGGTTTGAAGTTGACTTCGCTTGGCTTCTTCAGGCGGTCATGCACGAGAGGGCTTTCAAGGTCACCACAACTTACCCTTTTCCGTGCATGGTGTTTTCCTTATGCAGGTCCGCAGGTGTGCCCATCTGGCATATTGATCAGCTCAAGACCCCGCAGGGCAATGTTGATATCGGCCTCATCAGGGATGAGGCCAATGAGTTGGCTCCATGCAGAGGGCCCCGCCCAAAGATGCCTCCACTTGGTGAGAACCTGGCAGATACTGTAGTGCATGCTCAAGCGGCTACCCAGGCTGTTTCTGCACCCACTGATACTACCCCGGTCGAGTCTATCCCGGGTAGTAGCACTGCCCCGAGCTCTTCTCGCTCAGCCTCTTCCCCCGCTCTGGTCCCACTTGCTAGGGTCCAGAAACTAGAGGCTCAGATGGCCACACTTCTGCATCACATCCAGCCTTGGATGCAGAGGTCTATTGCTGAGGCGGAGGAGCGCTTGGAGCGTAAGATGGCACAACACACAGAGAGGAAGATCTCGCAGGTTCATCAGTGCTTAGACGCTTTTGAGTTGCGGGTGCTAGCCCGGCCAGCCCCTCCGGCGGACGTGTCGACCCTTCAAGCTGCGGTTGAGAGTTTGCGAGCAGATCTTGATATGATCCTAGAGGCTAGGGTGCCTGAGTGTGAGGCCCCTTCTGCAGAGCCTGCTGAGGACACAGTGATGGCTGCTCTATTCGTCACTTCTGATATTCCACCACCTCCCTCACGAGAGCATGCCAAGAGGCGCAGGGGTCGAGAGGAGGACGAGGCTAGGGCGAGGAAGAAGGAGTACCGTGAGATGGAGGCTGCGAGGAGAGCCTCGATTGCCGATGAGGAGGCCCGTACGTTGAGGGCTGTAGAGTTAGCTGTCGGGGCGTCTAGCTCCAGAGTTGTGGAGACAGTGAGAGGCACTACTGATAGTGTTGTTGCTGCTGAGGACACTACTGAGGGTGTCCAGACTACGGAGGGAGTGGGTTTCGGGGAACCGGACCCACCAGCTTGCTGATCGCCGGCGCTTTGCGCCTCAGGTTTGCTTTACCTACCATTCACGTATTTTAGTTTTTTATGCATTGGGGACAATTGCATATTTTTTTTGTTGGGGGTGGGGTAAATAGAAAGTGAATGTTAGGGTGAAGTCTGAGTAGCCCAATTCACGATCCTCTCTTGGGGTTTTCTTGCCTGTGTTCTTTTCCCCCAAGAGATTGATTACTTTTATTGTTGAACCGGCATGTTTATATCTTGTGTATATAGTATAACTCTGAAGCATGATGGCTAAAACTGAAATGATATCCCGATGTAATGAATATGATGCAATGACTAGGCATAGTAATTGATAAATGTGTGTCTCTAAGCATGACATAGAGATACACTACTGCATGACCCTGAATCTAAGACTCGAACTAGGTGTATGATAATCTGGTAGTGTAACGAGATGTCAAGTGAGTGTGAGGAAAATCCGAATGATCAACCATTGATACTGAGCTAGAACTTGCCTGGTTAGTCTTGCTGAAAGTAAGCCGAAATAAACAATTAGGAAAGGATCATAGGCCCTTGTTCGAAATAGTCAATCTTGAGCCTAAAAATAACAGAAAACCAAATGAAGTTAATCCCTTTTTGATCCAAATGAATTGAGCTTAAAATAAATCTTTCTTTTTCACCCCAAATGATCTTCTCTGGGAACAATGTGTTGGCCCTGGTCCCTCCTTGGACATGTGCACCTCAGTTTATGCCAAAAGCATAAGTTGAGGGTGGCTAATGCAGAAAGCAACCTTGTTTTGGCCCTGACCTAACCATGGGTATTGTGAACCTTGACTCATGGCAAAATCATGAGTTGAGGGTGGCTGTTGTAAGGAAAACCCCGGAAAGTGGGGTTGAAAGAATAAAGAGGAAGAAAGAACAAAACAGAAGTGACTATAATATATATATATATATATATATATATATATATATATATATATATATATATATATATATATATATAATATGAAACAAAATAAACACAAGAAAAGAGAAAAGTCACTTACACATAAGGATAAGAAAGGAAAACAGCAAGGTGAAAAGAAAATTGAGAAATAGGGCGAAATAAAATGATAAAAAGGTGCTACGCTTAACCGATATGTCAAGGAGGACAACAAGTCACTAAAGTATACTTAAATATACCCTACCTGACCCTGAGCCTATGTTACAAGCTAAGAAAGTCCTATTGTGATCCTAAGAGTTGTATGGCAAACTTAAAGCAGTGAAAATAAGGGCAAACTTATGGCAATATGTATAAATAAGTTGTGAACTTGTTCTGAGAGTGAGTGTTGAAAAGTAATCCTTATACTCAAACTGAAATCATTGTGTGAAAAATGAGGATGTTGTTTTGAAGTGAGGACACTAGTTGCAATACCGAAAATATTAGCACCTTGGTGAGAAATTGAAGATGATAGGTGTCAGTGCGTAGTGAGTCTGTGTCATGGTTTGGTTCCACATAATTCAAGCCTAATAGTGATAACATGCATGAACATAATGAGAATGATCGGGATTGATAGCCAAATGATTGCGAAAGCTAAAATGTGGATACTCTTGTACAAAGATTTTGTAGTAAGTCATAGTGCGTCGCTTGAGGACAAACAACGAATTTAAGTTGAGGATGTTGATGTACCGTGGTTTCACGATACTTTTAATGCTTTTTCCTTAAGTTTAGTGTGTGTCTAAAGCCTTTTTGTATTGATTTTTTATGTAAGTTTCTCTTTATTTGCAGAAAATCTGTCCAAAGATGAACGGGAGTTTTGAGCAAGAAATGCAGAAGAGACCACCTATGGAGCTTATGATGGTCCGTCAAGGCTGTGACGGTCCGTAGGTGGCATCATAGTGAGGAGAGAAGTTGCTGAAGGAAGATGGGGAAGTCTGACCAAGTGTGGGACTACGGAAGTTCATGACGGACCGTCATAGCCACGACGGTCCGTCCTGCTGGTTCGTCGTAATGATCAGAGAGTAGTCCCAGTACCCAAATTCCAAGAAGTTAAGTATTATGGAACGGAGCCCCTCGACGGACCGTCGTGCTTATAACGTTCTGTCATACCTGTCCGTCGAGGGTAATGAAGAAAGCAGCAGCATAATTTGTGAAGTATAAGACGACGGAGGCCATGACGGTCCGTCGTGCCCACGACGGTCCGTCACGAGGTCCGTCGACTCAGATGCGTTTGGACAGATTTTCATTAATTAGAAACCTTCTTTTATTAGGTTTTGTTTTTATTATAAATAGTTCGAAAAACCTCATTTTTGGGGTTAGACTTTTGGATAATTTTTAGTTCTCTTGTTCAAGTATTGAAGAATTAATTTCACTAATTGATACACTTTTTCTGGAATTGATTGTTGGTGGTTTTGTTGATTAATCAAGTGAATTTCTGGATTTTATTCTTTATCATTAAAGTAAGTGCATGAATTCTTATATTAAAAATATGAATAGTGTGATTACGACCATGGGAACCATGGGTGAACAATAAGGTAAAATCTAACTAAAATAACAATTTTAGAATAGTGTCTTGCATGTATTGATAATTCTTTCGTGTAGAAGTCTTTTTAACGGGTGGCCAACGTTAGAACTCACCTTAATGCTACTTGCCGGACCAAGGAGGTAGATAATAGGAAAAGAATTATCAACATAGATTTAGTGTATACTATCTAATAGGCTAGTGTTGGTTGGTACGAGGTAATAACTTAGTCAAATATAGAATACAATGCTTAATATGAGGTAAAGATAAGGGTTAGTATAGCAACACACGTAGCCGGACCAAGGTGCGGAGTGAAATTTTCTAGATGCCGGACCAAGGATTTAGAGATACATAACTTATCACTTTACATGCAAGATACTAGGAAAGAATTGTTATAGTTAGAATTATCAAGTTAGGAACCTGTGGGGAACACTTAAGCCCTAGTTACTTTTATTAATTGATTAAAAGATTTAAATCTGTTAGTTGTCTACTTTAATTTAGTTAATCATTTATATTAATTTAAAAAAAAAAACTTTTGTCTTTTGTTTTCCAGGGAAATAGTTGACTAAATAGTAGTAATAATAGAATAAAGTTAAGTCTGAACTATTTTCCTTGTGGGATCGATCCCAACCTCATTAGTTGGGTTCTTTACTTGATACGACCGCTTTACTTCTTATTTGAGAAGTAAGTTTGAACTTATCAGTGGTGGACTCGCCGGCTTTCGGCGGAGCTCCGATGAAGTTGTCACCGGAAAATAAAAGAATAAAAAATCTGAAAAAATACCCCCTAAAATCTTTCCACCACCTTAACCTAATAAGCCAAATATTCTATATATAGGAAATTGTTGAAAATGGGCCTAAGTTATGGGATTGAGATCGTGGCCCAAAAATTATTAGTTGATAAAATATCCATGTATGCAAATTGTATTCAAATTTGAATGAATTTCTAGATTGCGCAGAATATCAAAATGAATATCAACAATGTAACAAATAAAATGAATATTATAAAAGAATGTAATAAACGTAACAATGACATGTAAAAATGTAATTTAACAGAAGTAAAGATTTTATAAGAAATGAATAAATATTTGAACGTCCGGCTGTGAAAAAATAATATAAACCGAACAACCGATAAAAATCCTAATACATTGAAAAAAAGGATGATTATCAACAAATTGCATTAAAATAACAGAACATGTTTTTGAACTATTTAAAATAAAATACTCAAAAAGTATTAACTTTAAAACTATCAGACCAAAATTTGGTGTCAACATCCAACACAGCTTCAAATACGAATTCCAACCATGTCAATGTGTTTTTCTCGAAAAACCACTCAAGATAGCCCAAAGAATCACCGAAATTGAACCTAAAATGGCTGAGTATCAAGTCCCAAAAATTCTCAAGATCAAGCTCACAAAAAGGGTCATGGCAGCAGGTATTTCATGAAATTCACCTAAAACGGAGACCACAAATCAATTTCCGAGCTCACCAACATGTTCCTTGCAAAAAAAACCACAAGATGGACCTTCGAATCACTATAATCGGACTTGAAATGAGAGAATTACGAAGGTCTGAAGTTGAGAAATGAGGCTGAAATGGCCTGCACCAGCTATAGATCGATATCAGTTGAAAAGCTGGTTGTTTTTATGTCAACTTTAAAATCTCCGACGGGGTGCTCGAGATTCGTTCGGAATCCAATAAAAATAAAAACAGATATGCTACCCTAATAAATTTGAACTTCCAGACTCAACGACGCAGTCAAAATTTCCATCAGAGTTCATCTCGATAAGAAATGGGTCCCACTCTCAAAGACCATTTTTTAACCAAAGAGGCTTCGAAAGTCAAACGAGAGGTCGTTCTAGACCAAACTCGACATTCCGGATCTAACCGCGTTGTCAAAATTTTCATTCGTATACTTATCCAAGAATGTTGACCAAAGTAAATCACTGGCCAAATTTCAAGGCTAAAACACTAAAAATGGTTTAAACTCGCACCGAAAACCTCAGGACTTGAGTCAACCACGCTTAATTTTTCCGTCTTGGAGCTGATGGAACTGTTAAAATTCCGTGCCGAGGCCATTTTCTTGATGAAATGAATAAGAGTCACTTTTCAAGCTTCAAGGCTTCTAAAACACGAAAAGCTGCACAAAATCCAAAGGAATGACTAAGACGACCGAACTGTTAGTGCCAGCAGGTCTTAAATTACTTGGGGTTGCTGTAGGAAAGCTCTAATCGGCGAAAAGAAGACGGGTTTACAGATATGACCTTGAGGGTCATTACACTAATTGTCCGAAAAAAAATAAAAATTTAATTTTTCTTCGTTAATGTCCGAAAAATATTAAAATAAAGAAAATATAAAGAAAATATAATACACTTCAGGTTTTTTTTGACTTGCACCAATGACTTTAAAATATCTAAAATAATAGTTTTCAAGAAAAAAAAATCAAAACCTTATTTTTTTTCATAAATATTTGAAAAAATATAAAATCAAGAGAAATACATAAACTATACAAAAACACCTCAAGAAGTTTTGACTTGCACCCATGACTTTAGTATATCGAAACGAAAAAACCATCAAATTTTTAATTTTTTCTTAACTGTCTAAAAAAATTAGAAGATTTATTTTTCTTCGTAAATGTCAGAAAAATATAAATATCAAGAAAAATATAAAAATGTTTTAATTTTTTTTACTTGCACCAATGACTTTAAAATATCCAAAATAATGGTTTTCAAGAGAAAAAATCTAAACTTTTATTTTTTCTAATAAATATCCGAAAAAATTTAAATGAAAAAAATACATAAAAAATACAAAAAACACCTCAAAAATATTCTACTTGCACGAATGAGTTTAGAATATCGAAATGAAAAATCAAATTTTACTTTTTACATAACTATCTGAAAAAATCAGAAATTTATTTTTATTCGTAAATTTCTGAAATAATATAAAAATCAAGAAAAATATAAAAAAAAATATAAAAGACACTTCTAAAGACACTTCAAGAAAAAATCAATACATTATTTTTCAGTAAATATCCAAAAAAAAAAATCAAGAAAATACATAAAAAATAAAAAATACCTCAAAAAAATTTACTTGCACCAATGGATTTAGAATATCGAAACGAAAAAATGATCAAAATTTTGATTTTTCGTCATTATCTGGAAAAATATAAAATCGAGAAAAATATATAAGAAATACAAAAAACTCCTAAAAAATGCAAATTCAGTCAATGCCTTTAGAATATACAAACGAAAAAATGGTCAAAGTTTACTATTTTTCGTAATTGTCCAAAAAAATCTAAAATTTTATTGTTCTTGTAAGACCCCAAAATGAGATAGGGTGTCCAGAGCCTAACATGTTCGTCTTAAGGTTCTAAGGTCCTAAAATGACTTATAATATGGTTTATAGGCAGTATATAAAGTTTGAGGTGATTTGGAAGTCAAACGCCAAGGGTCGATCGAAACGTTCAACGACTAAGTCACCTAAATGCCTCGTATGTGGTTCTATGTGATTATGTATGATGCATGAGATTATAAAGTCTTAAAATGGTTTATAATGATTTAAAATGTTATTATATGAAGTTTCGTGAATTTTGGAGATGAAACGACCAAGAACGTCCAAAGCGTTCGAAAGATAGCCCTTAAGACGTTCAACGTGTGTCTTGATGGGGCTTAGCCTGTTTGGACGAGTTAAAGGTAGTTGTTTTGGGTGAAACTTTTGTGTAAAGCCCACAACTTGTTAAGGGTTGTATTTACGTTGGAAACGTCCGGGTACGACCTCTAAAGGGTCCCGCAAAAGGGCCCACAAGAAGGACCCAAGGCTGGTCGAGACACTGCCTTGGCAGTGTCAATTGACGGACCAAACGACGGCCAGTTGTTCAACCAACGGCCCGTTGGTCAGGTCTCGTCGATTGACACTTACCTTGGGCAGGTCTCAAGCCAAATATTGGCTAACTACCAATCGACGGAAGCCTAGGCACGGTCCATTGACTGACCTACGTCCAGTAAGTGCCTCCGTCGATGGTGGTTTGTAGCTACTGTCTAGCGGACTGTTTTATTAAGGGGTGAATGGGAAATTCACCCCACGTGCTAACCTGACCCCACATGATTTATTTAGTTATTTTAGGGTGTATTTAAGTGATCAAAAACGTGATCAACCCATTCCCAAACCAACTCACACAAATTGAACCTTTCCCTCCAAAAATGTTCTCTCTAAAATCACCATTGTTGGTGAAGCTCAAGAACTGCTTGGAGCTCAGATTTATATGGGTGATTCATCAAGTTTTAGAGATCTTCATATAGATAAAGGTATGGTGATCCTTCATCTCTAAATAACCTTTCACTTGGAGAGTTCTTCTCAATGTTTTCAAAGAAAGTTTATGATCAAAGTTCTTCTTCTTCAATCTAGCCATGGGTTCTTTCTAAAAACGTTTTGAATGATTAAATCATGATGAATTGAAGGAAATACATTGGTTTGAGCATAATTTTACTCCAATTGCATGATGAACCCATGCTCCTTCCTTAAATCGATTTAGCCCTTGCATGAGCATTGTGATCATGACTTGATATTGATTGAATTGTGACGTTCTTACTTTGAATCACCTATATCTACTGTTGTTTACGTGAATTAATGTTGAATTGTATGTAATGGATGCATGAGGATCAATGTATGAAGATTTGAACATGTTTAGCTTAGTTTTACATAATTCACTATAACATTGGCTTCTTAATGATCTAATGTGGAATTTGATTGTGTAGGGATGGTTGTGTCTACTGTTTTAATTGGATGTTATTGATGAATTATAAATAAGTGATTTATGTTGATCAATGTCGATTAGCCTATGATTCTTCTCTTTTCCATTGAGGTCTAAAGTAGAATGTTCACTGTGACCTAGTCGTTATGGCAATTGTAGTAGGATTTCTGTGTAGATTATATTGTCTTTAACTACTGCCTTATATTGATGATATTAATGAATTGTGTGTATGAATTCTTGATGATTAAAGAAAAGGAATCTTTGCATGAATTGATCTAGGTTCTTCTAGCCTACAATTTGAAAGTTGTAATGAACATTATGTGATCTTAATTCTAGGGTAGATGAAGCATGATTTAGATTTGAATTATATCTATTTAGCTACTGCCCTAAATGTATATTATTGATACATGATGATTTATGAGCAAGACTAGGGAAATTGACTGATGATCTATGCCTATCTATTCTCTAGAACAATAGTAATGTTTTGCACTAGTTGTATCATGATCTTGTAGTGACTTGTACATGGTTTCTTCTATGCTTAAAGTACATTTAGATACTGCCCTATATATGAATTGTTGATAAACAAGGTGTATTGGTCAAGGATGACCAAAGACTAAAGAATTGGTAAGAATTGTTCTTCTCTTCTACTTCTCTATTCTTCTATAATAATGTTGATGAAGCCTTGCATGGCATAGTGTGGTATGGTCCACTTATGGTGGCGGTGTTTACTTTATGTCATTATATATGTGTTCACCATAGTCTTGAAGACAATTTGATGAATATATGAAGGAGTGGTTATGATGACTACCTTATGTGTAATTTGTGCCTATTCTTCTATTTGAGTTGTGAATCTAGGTTATGTTACCATTGTTATGAACATGTGAAGGGTTGTGTAATATCATGTGTAGCTGATGCCATGTCTTAGGTGATAATGGTTGATGATCTCTACCCATGTACCCCTATGTGAATATGTGAATAGTTAATGATAGGAGTCTTAAAGTGTTATATGAAGTTAACTTGTCTCCTATGCTATTGTGTGTTGTGTGGTCTAACCTTGAAGAGTATTGTGGTCTAAGAGGGTGGCTGCCTCAATATGTTGTTGATAGTCATTATGTGATCATGTGATCAATGAACACACACTCACACTTTATGCATGCTTATAGGTAGTAAAGGTTCATAGTGTCTAATGAAAAGTAGTTCTCATATTCACTAGTGTCTACTACTATGCATGTTAAGATGACGTTTATGAAAGTATGATATGTGTTTCCTTAACTAGGATGACTTGATAGGTGTACTAGTGTGGGCAAGGGTATGTGACTTTGTCTATGCATTGCACATGTGTACCTTGATAGGATAGGATAGTTTTGGTTTCTATATATATGAATATGATGTATGAACATGTGTGACTTAATGTGTTATGTGAAGGGTTTACTCACATATATGTATACACACACACATGTATGATGATCTAGTAAATGAGAGAGGCCTTGATAGGGATGCCTTAGAATACTCTATAACTAGATAGGTGCTTGAATATGATACAAGCATATGAGGAATGAATATCTTAAGCCTATGGTTTATGATAATATATTTAAAGGCTTTTCAATTAAGGAAACTTAGCTTAGCACCGAGTGAACTTGACATTGAGAGGTGTTGACTTTCCCTTGAGGAAAGATTCACCATTTGTCCCTTGTAGAGTGTTGACTTCCCTTTGAGGAATATTCATCTAAGGACCCACATGAGGTGTTGACTTTCCTTTGAGGAAGATTCACCCATGTTTTCTCATGAGATGGGGCCCCAATTTCCAAATGGTATGTAGAGGGAATACCTATCTCTTAGTTTCATAAACTATGCTTGCCACATAGGATCTAGCAAGTGATATCACCTAATATGCTAGGATATATGTTAATGTTCTACCTTGGCTAGGTAGGAACACCTTCCATTGGTGTAAGGCTCTACAACACCAAATTCCATGTTTAGCACCCATGGTCTTAGTGTCGGTTAAGGCTATAGTTTCCCTAAAGTAAAATGGACAATGGAAGTAATGGAATAGGATCCTAACTAGGATAACATAAGGAAGGTTACTTAGTGTAGGTAGAAGTAATGAACCCATCTATACATTGCACAAGTGACTCCTTCGGAAGTCCTAGGAAGGTGACCTAATTTGTAGATGATTATGTTTATGTCTATATGCATGACTTAGTAGTATTCGCCTTCTTGTTATGAAGATGTACTTGATATGAATCTATATGATGTGATCTATCCTTATGTGCACTATGTTGGTCTATATGACTATATGATGAAGGTCTTGTATTGACATGAATGAAGTTGGCTTTACTTGTGATATTGATGTATGAAGTGGTAAGGCTTGTGGTCTCATGATGGATCTACTAAGTATATGTGAGGTTATGGGGCTTCACATGTACATTGCACTAGTAGATTTAGATTGGGATTATGAGTAAGGTCTTATAAGGTACCATGTGAAGTAAAATAAGTATATGTGCATAATGTCCTTTATGGTTTGGCTTAAATATGTCTATGTTGTGCTATACTTTTATGATGGTATGTGTTGCCTTGTATAGATTGTATGTATGTTTTCCTTGTGGTCTTAAGGTGATGCATTGCACCAAGTATCACTAGAGGTTACTTGGAAGGTTGATGAGCTAAAGGAAAAAAAAAGGGTTCACTGTTAATGGAAATGGAGTTCACTGTAATGTGACTTAAAAATGTAATAAATCCTATATGTGATCTTATGTAATGTTTGGCCTTTGAATATGTTTATATGATGTATGTGAATGATATAAATGCTATTGGTTAAAGGTTTTATGGAGATTTACTCAAAAAGCATGAAGTATGATTTTCAAGAAAATATCCCTTTTAAATGCATGTTTTTGCATGGTTGCCATACTTAGTACATTCTTATGCTAATCCCATTATCCTTTAATTTTTACACAAAGTGTAGGTTATGGATGCTTAAAGGATGTCTTGAATGGTGAAGAGCTTGCTAGATGATTCTCAAGCTCAATGAAAGGAATCCTTAAAGTTCAAGGATGTCCTACTTATGTCTTTAATGAAAAGTCTTTAAATATTGTATAGTTATGTAATGTGTCTTATGGGTTGTGTCCCTAATGTACTCTAATGTTGTTGAGTCTAAGATGGAAAAGAGACTTAAGGTCTATATATGTATTATGACTTATGTTTTATCTATATATGAGATGAAGTTTCTAGCATATGATGTGCTATGAAAAGTTTTAAATTTTCCGCTAAATTTACTATGTCAATGCGATGAATGATAACTATGGGCGTGTATAAGACCTTCGAGAGGTCAAGTACGACATGTTACTTCTAGGGGGTGCTCCCCGGATGTGACAAATGTGGTATCAGAGCATGAGATTTATAAAGTGGTCTTAGGTTCCAAGAAGTCTCATATTGCCACGTCTAGTAGAGTCTTGTATCATTGGTGGTGAGTCGCGACACATCAAATGGTACGAGAGGCTATAGGAAGATAGAGTTTCCCTTCTTCATCATTCTCATATCATGCCATAGAACTTAACTCTATAAGATCTCTCTCTTATGTTTTCTTGTTCGGTGGTCTTTTAGATGTGATTTCTTGGATGAGATTGTATATCTATGCTTGAGGGAGAAAAGGTTAGTTTAAATGCGTATCTTGGTTTTATGGTTGAATGAGTATGTGTGAAGGTGAATTTTTGAAATATTTTGATGATGTGATGCCAATTATGGCTATATGTGAAAATATTGTGAATAAGCATGTTACATTGAGAAATGTATGTTATGATATAGTTAAAGCATGTTAGAAGTTATTATGATTGGCATGAGTTTCTTTGAAATGATGTGGTACTATATGGTTTTACATGTTGGTGGCTTACTATTATGATTAGAACTTGAAATGCTTAGTGACTACCTATGGAAGCATACTATCCTAAGAATGTGTGCTTAAAAGTGTTCAATGTTTCCCTTGGTATATAGGTGGTCCTTGATAAGTTGCCTAGTATGTATTTAAGTTCTTTGTATAAACTTGATCCTAGGTGTGATGATAGTATACTTGTCTTGGTAAAGTTTTGTACATAATATTGTCATGTGTTTCCCATCAATTGCCTAAATGTTGCATTTTGGAATGTTGAAGCATGCTCATTGTAAAGCTAGGCAGCTTACTGTAATATTTTTGGAAAATCAACTAAATTGTTCTTTGATTAGATGTTGTTAAAATATGTATAGAATTGATGTATATGAACATGATAATGAATGTAAAAAGGAGTTTTTCTATTTGGAATAAAGAATGAGAGTCCTATGGCATGATGAGTCGTAGAGTTGTTTCTAAACTTCTTATTGTGTTGTAAATCTCCTTGTTGTTTTCCCCTAATGATGTATGACCTTGGTGTCTATTGTATTGTATACAAACCTTATGTGGTTGAATGAGATGACATAACTTGATAATTGTGGATAAATTGCCTAGGTGATAAGGGTTAGAGTACCTTGGTGTTCCTATGTTAACTTACTGTAAATCCTTCTAAAGTTGTAATCACTTTTAAGTGATGAAAAATAAAGGTTGTTAAGTTAAGATGCTCTTAAGTTTGGGTTAAGTTGCTCTTAATTAGGTTTACCCTAAGTGGGGGATGGTGATGGAGTAGTAAGGTTGTAGATATTTTCTACCATTGACCTTTTATTTTGGCTTGAACTTGAATCTAATGAGTTCTTAGTAAGCTTGTTCATGAATAGAGTTTTGCATAAAGTATGAATTGCATGACCTTTATATGTTTGGTATGTATTGATTGACATTACCTTAAAGATATTGTACATTTCCAAAGTCCATGAAGGAAAAATTTTGATAAAAATTCATGTTTTCTTATGTTGATTTGTATCTTGATATCATAGTTGTGCATTTGACTTCATGAGGTAAGATAAGAAACATGGCAATAGTCACATGTGAGGGGTAATGTTTAGCCTTAAAATGAAAAGTTGAGTCTCTAACATGAAAAGTGTAGAGTTTCTTGAAAGTTATGTGACTTGTATGGTTTGGGAAGCATTAATGTAGGTTCATTTTTTAAATGAGAAAGCATGTTTTAGCTAATTGTTCATATGTGCGCCAGTAACTTGCATTGTCTTTTATGTATGATGCTTACTGTGAAGGTGAGTACTATGCAAGAATTTGAATTTTTGTAAAATGGCTTCCTATTTGTTGTGTTGTATTTGGTGAGACTTGCCATTTAGACTTCACTACGAAGAATACATGCTCATGTCTTGGTTTGAAAAGTTGAGATTTCTCATTTTAAGAGGAATTGACCTTGTACCTTGTTAAGGTGTGGACTCATGATACATGTAAGTGTCTTGAAGAGAAGGACATTACTCCATGGACACCACTAAGCATGGTATGGTTGAGTATGACCTTCATGGCACTAGGTCTAACTAATAAAGATCCTTGTGGATTCAATTAACACAAGACTATGTGCATTGAAGTATGAGTGCTTAAATGACTTTTTGAATATATGTTGTAATCTGCCTATGAGTGGCCTTGTGAGATTATCTCTTAATGAATTAAAGTGTAATGACCATGTTATTATTAGGAGAAGTATGTTCCTCCTATGAACATGATAAGAGCCTTTTGATTGATGTATTAAAGAGTGAGTGAATTGAAGTATTGCTTGCTTGTGTGTGTTGAGTGCTAAATGATGTGAAGTTGTATTACTTGTAAATTTTGGTACATTAACTTCTATGTGATGATGTTATGATTACAATGAGTTGCTCTATGATGCTTTGAAGTCCTTGTTGTGGTTAAAGAGCCCTAAGTGTCATTCGAGAACGAATGTTCCCAAGTGGGGGATATTGTAAGACCCCAAAATGAGATAGGGTGTCTAGAGCCTAACATGTTCGTCTTAAGGTTATAAGGTCCAAAAATGACTTATAATATGGTTTATAGGCATTATAGAAAGTTTGAGGTGATTTGGAAGTCAAATGTCAAGGGTCGACGGAAACGTTCGACGACTAAGTCGCCTAAATGCCTCGTATGTGGTTCTATGTGATTATGTGTGATTAATGATCTTATAAAGTCTTAAAATGGTTTATAATGATTTAAACTGATAGTATATGAAGTTTCGTGAAGTTTGGATATCAAACGACCAAGAACGTCCAAGGCGTTCGAAAGATAGCCCTTAAGACGTTCAACGTGTGTCTTGATGGGGCTTGGCCTGTTTGGACGAGTTACAGGTAGTTGTTTTGGGTGAAACTTTTGTGTAATGTCCACAACTTGTTAATGGTTGTATTTACGTTGGAAACGTCTGGGTACGACCTCTAAAGGGCCCCGCTAAAGGGCCCACAAGAAGGACCCAAGGCTAGTCGAGACACTGCCTGAGCAGTGTCAATTGACGGACTAAACGACGGCCAGTTGGTCAACCAACGACCTGTTGGTCAGGTATCGTCGATTGACACTTACCTTGGGCAGGTCTCAAGCCAAATATTGGCTAAGTACCAATCGACGAAAGCCTAGGCACGGTCCGTTGACTAACCTACGTCCAGTAAGTGCCTCCGTCGATGGTGGTTTGTAGCTACTGTCTAGCTGACTGTTTTATTAAGGGGTGAATGGAAAATTCACCCCACGTGCTAACCTGACCCCACATGATTTATTTGGTTATTTTTGGGTGTATTTAAGTGATCAAAAACGTGATCAACCCATTCCCAAACCAACTCACACAAATTGAACCTTTCCCTCCAAAAATGTTCTCTCTAAAACCACCATTGTTGGTGAAGCTCAAGAACTGCTTGGAGCTCAGATTTATATGGGTGATTCATCAAGTTTTAGAGGTCTTCATGTAGATAAAGGTATGGTGATCCTTCATCTCTAAATAACCTTTCACTTGGAGAGTTCTTTTCAATGTTTTCAAAGAAAGTTTATGATCAAAGTTCTTCTTCTTCAATCTAGTCATGGGTTCTTTCTAAAAACGATTTGAATGATTAAATCATGATGAATTGAAGGAAATACATTGGTTTGAACGTGATTTTACTCCAATTGCATGATGAACCCATGCTCCTTCCTTAAATCAATTTAGCCCTTGCATGGGCATTGTGATCATGACTTGATATTGATTGAATTGTGACGTTCTTACTTTGAATCACCTATATCTACTGTTGTTTACGTGAATTAATGTTGAATTGTATGTAATGGATGCATGAGGATCAATGTATGAAGATTTGAACATGTTTAGCTTAGTTTTACATAATTCACTATAACATTGGCTTCTTAATGATCTAATGTGGAATTCGATTGTGTAGGGATGGTTGTGTCTACTGTTTTAATTGGATGTTATTGATGAATTATAAATAAGTGATTTATGTTGATCAATGTCGATTAGCCTATGATTCTTCTCTTTTCCATTGAGGTCTAAAGTAGAATGTTCACTGTGACCTAGTCGTTATGGCAATTGTAGTAGGATTTCTGTGTAGATTATATTGTCTTTAACTACTGCCTTATATTGATGATATTAATGAATTGTGTGTATGAATTCTTGATGATTAAAGAAAAGGAATCTTTGCATGAATTGATCTAGGTTCTTCTAGCCTACAATTTGAAAGTTGTAATGAACATTATGTGATCTTAATTCTAGGGTAGATGAAGCATGATTTAGATTTGAATTATATCTATTTAGCTACTGCCCTAAATGTATATTATTGATACATGATGATTTATGAGCAAGACTAGGGAAATTGACTGATGATCTATGCCTATCTATTCTCTAGAACAATAGTAATGTTTTGCACTAGTTGTATCATGATCTTGTAGTGACTTGTACATGGTTTCTTCTATGCTTAAAGTACATTTAGATACTGCCCTATATATGAATTGTTGATAAACAAGGTGTATTGGTCAAGGATGACCAAAGACTAAAGAATTGGTAAGAATTGTTCTTCTCTTCTACTTCTCTATTCTTCTATAATAATGTTGATGAAGCCTTGCATGGCATAGTGTGGTATGGTCCACTTATGGTGGCGGTGTTTACTTTATGTCATTATATATGTGTTCACCATAGTCTTGAAGACAATTTGATGAATATATGAAGGAGTGGTTATGATGACTACCTTATGTGTAATTTGTGCCTATTCTTCTATTTGAGTTGTGAATCTAGGTTATGTTACCATTGTTATGAACATGTGAAGGGTTGTGTAATATCATGTGTAGCTGATGCCATGTCTTAGGTGATAATGGTTGATGATCTCTACCCATGTACCCCTATGTGAATATGTGAATAGTTAATGATAGGAGTCTTAAAGTGTTATATGAAGTTAACTTGTCTCCTATGCTATTGTGTGTTGTGTGGTCTAACCTTGAAGAGTATTGTGGTCTAAGAGGGTGGCTGCCTCAATATGTTGTTGATAGTCATTATGTGATCATGTGATCAATGAACACACACTCACACTTTATGCATGCTTATAGGTAGTAAAGGTTCATAGTGTCTAATGAAAAGTAGTTCTCATATTCACTAATGTCTACTACTATGCATGTTAAGATGACGTTTATGAAAGTATGATATGTGTTTCCTTAACTAGGATGACTTGATAGGTGTACTAGTGTGGGCAAGGGTATGTGACTTTGTCTATGCATTGCACATGTGTACCTTGATAGGATAGGATAGTTTTGGTTTCTATATATATGAATATGATGTATGAACATGTGTGACTTAATGTGTTATGTGAAGGGTTTACTCACATATATGTATACACACACACATGTATGATGATCTAGTAAATGAGAGAGGCCTTGATAGGGATGCCTTAGAATACTGTATAACTAGATAGGTGCTTGAATATGATACAAGCATATGAGGAATGAATATCTTAAGCCTATGGTTTATGATAATATATTTAAAGGCTTTTCAATTAAGGAAACTTAGCTTAGCACCGAGTGAACTTGACATTGAGAGGTGTTGACTTGAGGAAAGATTCACCATTTGTCCCTTGTAGAGTGTTGACTTCCCTTTGAGGAATATTCATCTAAGGACCCACATGAGGTGTTGACTTTCCTTTGAGGAAGATTCACCCATGTTTTCTCATGAGATGAGGCCCCAATTACCAAATGGTATGTAGAGGGAATACCTATCTCTTAGTTTCATAAACTATGCTTGCCACATAGGATCTAGCAAGTTATATCACCTAATATGCTAGGATATATGTTAATGTTGTACCTTGGCTAGGTAGGAACACCTTCCATTGGTGTAAGGCTCTACAACACCGAATTCCATGTTTAGCACCCATGGTCTTAGTGTCGATTAAGGCTATAGTTTCCCTAAAGTAAAATGGACAATGGAAGTAATGGAATAGGATCCTAACTAGGATAACTTAAGGAAGGTTACTTAGTGTAGGTGGAAGTAATGAACTCATCTAGACATTGCACAAGTGGCTCCTTAGGAAGTCCTAGGAAGGTGACCTAATTTGTAGATGATTATGTTTATGTCTATATGCATGACTTAGTAGTATTCGGCTACTTGTTACGAAGATGTACTTGATATGAATCTATATGATGTGATCTATCCTTATGTGCACTATGTTGGTCTATATGACTATATGATGAAGGTCTTGTATTGACATGAATGAAGTTGGCTTTACTTGTGATATTGATGTATGAAGTGGTAAGGCTTGTGGTCTCATGATGGATCTACTAAGTATATGTAAGGTTATGGGGCTTCACATGTACATTGCATTAATAGATTTAGATTGGGATTATGAGTAAGGTCTTATAAGGTACCATGTGAAGTAAAATAAGTATATGTGCATAATGTCCTTTATGGTTTGGCTTAAATATGTCTATGTTGTGTTATACTTTTATGGTGGTATGTGTTGCCTTGTATAGATTGTATGTATATTTTCCTTGTGGTCTTAAGGTGATGCATTGCACCAAGTATCACTAGAGGTTACTTGGAAGGTTGATGAGCTAAAGGGGAAAAAAAGGGTTCACTGTTAAGGGAAATGGAGTTCACTGTAATGTGACTTAAAAATGTAATAAATCCTATATGTGATCTTATGTAATGCTTGGCCTTTGAATATGTTTGTATGATGTATGTGAATGATATAAATGCTATTGGTTAAAGGTTTTATGGAGATTTACTCAAAAAGCATGAAGTATGATTTTCAAGAAAATATCCCTTTTAAATGCATGTTTTTGCATGGTTGCCCTACTTAGTACATTCTTGTGCTAATCCCATTATCCTTTAATTTTAACACAAAGTGTAGGTTATGGATGCTTAAAGGATGTCTTGAATGGTGAAGAGCTTGCTAGATGATTCCCAAGCTCAATGAAAGGAATCCTTAAAGTTCAAGGATGTCCTACTTATGTCTTTAATGAAAAGTCTTTAAATATTGTATAGTTATGTAATGTGTCTTATGGGCCGTGTCCCTAATGTACTCTAATATTGTTGAGTCTAAGATGGCAAAGAGACTTAAGGTTTATATATGTATTATGACTTATGTTTTATCCATATATGAGATGAAGTTTCTAGCATTTGATGTGCTATGAAAAGTTTTAAATTTTCCGCTAAATTTACTATGTCAATGCGATGAATGATAACTATGGGCTTGTATAAGACCTTCGAGAGGTCAAGTACGCCATGTTACTTCTAGGGGGTGCTCCCCGGATGTGACAGTTCTTCATAAATGTCAAAATATAAAAATCAAGAAAATTATAAAGAGAATATAAAAACATTTCAATTTTTTTACTTGCACCAATGATTTTAAAATATCAAAAATAATGATTTTAAAAAAATAAATCAAAACCTTATTTTTCCGTAAATATTTGAAAAAATATAAAATAAAGAAAATACATAAAAAATATTTTAAAACACCAAAAAAAAATTACTTGCACTAATGATTTTTGAATATCGAAATAAAAAAATGATCAAAATTTTACTTTTTTTGTAACTATCGAGAAAAAATCAAAAAAAATATTTTTCTTCGTAAATAGTCGAAAATATGAAATTCACGAAAAATATAAAGAACTTCAATTCTTTTTTGACTTGCACCAATGACTTTAAAATATTCAAAATATTGGATTACAAGAAAATAATGGAAATATTATTTTTTTTCATAAATGTTCGAAAAACTATAAATTCGAGAAAAAAACAAAAAAAAACATCTCAATTTTTTTTTACTTGCATCAATGACTTTAGAATATGGAAACAAAAAAGATAAAAAAAATTATCAAAAAATTTATTCGTACATGTCCGAAAAATATAAAAACACGTCCATTGTTTTCTTTGACTTGCACCAATGAGTTTAAAATATCTAAAATAATTGTTTTAAAAAAAATAAAATCAAAACCTTATTTTTTTCCCGTAAATATGTGAATAATTATAAAATGAAATAGAAGTACATAAAAATATTTTAAAAATTACCTCAAATTTTTTTTGACTTTTACCAATGACTTTAGAAAATCGAAAAAAAAAATAACGATCAAAGTTTTACCTTTTTTCGTAACTGTCCGAAAAAAATAAACAATTTTATTGTTTTCTTAAATGTAGAATAATATAAAAATCAAGAAAAAATAAAAGAAAATATATAAAACACTTCAAAAAACCTGCACTAATGACTTTAAATATCCAAAATAATGGTTTTCAAGAAAAAAATTAAAATCTTATTTTTTTCATAAATGTCCAAAAAAATATAAAATTAAGAAAAATACATAATAAATAAGTAAAAATACCTCAAAAGAATTTCGACTTGCACTAATAACTTTAGAATATCGAAACGAAAAACAATCAAAATTTTATTTTTTCATAATTGTCTGAAAAAAATCTAAAATTTTATTTTTTTCGTAATTGTTCGAAAAAAATCTAAAATTTTATTTTTCTTTGTAAATGTCTGAAAAATATAAAGAAAATATAAAAATACTTATTTTTTCTTGCATCAATGACTTTAAAATATCCAAAATAATGGCTTTCAAGAAAAAATATTCAAGACCTTATTTTTTCCGTAAATACCGAAAAATATAAAATACAATAAGACGACTCAATTTTTTTTTGACTTGCACCAATATCTTATTCAATTCTTGATTCAACTCTTTAATCCTGTAAGCATTCTGACCAACAACAAGCATGTCATCAACATAAAACAAAACGATAATAAAGTCATCAACAGAGAATTTTTGCACAAAAACACAATGGTCTCAAGAAGTCTTCTTGAAGCCTTGCTGATTCATAAAAGAACCAAACTTCATGTACAATTGCCTGGGAGCTTGTTTTAGACTATACAAGCTCTTCTTCATTTGTAAACATAATTCTCTTTTCCCTTGATTTCAAAGCCTTTCGGCTGCTCCATCTAAATTTCTTCATCCAAGTTACGATGGAGAAAAACAGTTTTAACATCCATATGTTCAACTTCCAAGTCCAGACTTGCAGCCAAACCTAGAACAACACGAATGGATGACATTTTTACAACTGGAGAGAATATCTCATCAAATTGAATTTTCTTTTTCTGGTTAAAGCCCTTCACAACTAATCTAGCTTTGTATCGTGGAACCGGGTTACCATCTTCATGTTTCACCCTAAAAATTCACATGTTCTTCAAAGCTTTTTGATCTTTAGGTAACACAACCAAATCAAAGGTATGATTATCATGTAGAGATTTTATTTCATCCTCCATAGCATCAAACCACATTTCTTTTTCTTCACTTTCCATGGCCTCATCAAGACTCTCCGGTTCTCCCCCGTCAGTCAAGAGTACATACTCATTGGGAGAATAACGAGATGAAGGTATTTTCTCTCTGGTAGATCTTCTGAGAGAACTCTAGGGAGAATCAACAATAGTTGGTTCCTAACCAACTACATCGTCTTGCACTGGAGAATCAATGGCATCCTGGTCATTCTGAGTATGATCACTATCTTCAATATCAACTTGAAGATTTTCACCTGGTGGAATAGTATTGGATTAACATTAACTAGGCTCTTGTTGGCCCGAGAATCAACTTTCTCAGCTTTGACAAGATTTTCAAGTGTTTGGTCTTCAAAGAACACGACTTCTAAGAAGTTTCTTCTCAACTGGATCAAAGAAACGATAGTCAAATTCATCTTGATCATAACCAACAAAATTATATTGCCTAGTTTTAACATCCAACTTTGACCTCTCATCCTTATGAACATGCACAAAGGGTTTACACCCTAAAACTTTAAGATGATCATAAGAAACATTCTTACCAGACCAAACTCTTTCAGAGACATTAACATTCAAAGCAACATTAGGTGATAAATTAATAACATAGGCAGCAGTGTTAAGTGTTTCTGCCCAAAAGGGATCTGGCAGCTTAGCATCTGAAAACATACATCTAACCCTCTCAAGAAGAGTTTTGTTCATCCTCTCCGCTAAACCATTTAGCTGAGGAGTCTTTCGAGGAGTTTTATGATGCCGAATACCCTGCTCTCTACAATATCTGTCAAAAGGACCAATATATTCACCACCATTATCTGAACGGATGCATTTCAATTTCTTCCCTGTGTGTCTTTTAATCAAAGTCTGAAAATTCTTGAACACATCAAGAATCTGATTCTTGGACTTCAAAGAGAATACCTAGAGTTTGCGCGAATGATCATCAATAAAAGTCACAAAGTAAAGTGCACCGTCATATGACTTTACCTTAAAAGTACCACACAAATCAGAATGTACCAACTCCAGAAAATCAAGCTTTATTGAAGGTGGATGACTCTGAAAAGAAACTTTTTTCTGTTTACCGGCTAAACAGTGAACACACTTGTTCAACTTTGCTTGCTTCACTCCGGAAAGCAAATTTTTCTTAGCCAAATTGTACATCACTTTCTCGCTCATATGACTCAGTCTTCTATGCCATAATAATGATGAAGTATCATTCTCCGCCACATTTACTGAGCCTCTAAGAATGGATCCCTGAAAAATATACAAGTTAGAAAACTTGTCACCATGGGCTACCATCATCAAACCTCTTGTAAGCTTCCATTGGACAGCACAAGGGTATTAACAGAACTCTCTTCATCAAGGTATCTAATAGAAATCAAATTCAAACGAACATCTGGAGCATGCTTGACATTATTGAGAACTAGTTTGGAGCCATTATTACTTTCCAAACAAACAGTCCCAATATCAAGAACTGCAACCTCATGATTATTTCTCATTTTCAACATCCCAAAATTACTTGGAGTATAAGAAGAAAATAATTCCTTCCTGGGCGTGACATGAGAAGTAGCACCAGAATCCACAAACCATCTAGACTCATCACGAACAAGATTAACAACATTTTCATCACTAGAAACAAGAAGGTCATCGTTAGCAACAACTGCAACACAATTTTCATTGTCGCCTTCTTTGTTTTGTTGTTTCATATCTCTGTTGTACTTGAAACAGGCAATAGTCACATGTAACATTCTTGAATTTAGACTTTGACTTTCCACTACTTTTATCTCTGTCATTCTGACCTCTAAACTTGCTTTTCCCCCTGTTTACAGTAACTAAAACGTCGGAGTATAAAGTAGAAGATGATGAGCCTTGAGATCTTCTTCTCATATCTTCATTCAAAACACCACTCTTAGCATATTCCATGGTCACAACACCACTGGGAGAAGAATTAGTCAAAGAAACTCGAAGAGTTTCAAAAGAGTCTGGCAGAGTATTAAGAAGCCATAGTTCTTGAATTTCTTCATCGAATTTTACACCCATTCCGGACAGCTACTCAAGAAAACCTTGAAAATTATTAATATGATCAGACATAGGAGTGTCCTCTTTATACCTGATGTTCATCAATTGTTTCAAAAGAAACAATTTATTATTGCCAGTCTTCGAAGATATAGTGTCTCGAGCTTGTCCCACAAACTTCTGGCATGTGTCTCATTCACAATGTGATTTCTAACATTATCTTCAACCCATTGTCTAATATAGCAATCCTTATCATTCATAGATTCGTGTTTATTAGTAACAAATACAGGTAAATGCATTTTCTTGACAAATAAAAGATCTTTCATCTTGCCTTTCCAGGTATGATAATTACTACCATTCAAACAAATCATCTTGCTCATATTTGACTCCATAATTCAAATAGATATCAACAACAACCCAATGCTCTGATACCACTTTTTAGGACCGACAATAAGCAGGTGTAATGCGGAAGCTAGCAAAGCAAACCTCGAAAGATCACGAGTAAGAAGACAAACGAGAAATATACCAAAAGACACAAAGATTTAACGTGGTTCGGCCAATCGACCTACGTCCACAAAGGAGATGAGCAATCCACTATAAATATGAGAGTACAAAATATAGAGAGAAACAACTTCAATCAATTCACTCGAAATACATGGGAGGTTCACACAAGTGATAACGTATCAAGCTTGTGACCCGTAAATTCTCCCCCTAACCAAAACTCTCAAAGCTCTTAATACTACATTGTGAATGTTGATTAAGTTGGAACACACCTCTATTTATAGAAACTAAACTTTTTCCTACAAGAAAAAGGATTAGTCAATTCAAAACTTTTTTTTTAAAATGGAAAGCCTATTTATGGTAAAAAAACTCAGGGCAAATAAAACTCAACATATACTCCTTCTCTATTCCTTTTTACTTGACAACCATTTTCTTTTTTTATTACTTGTTTATTAACAAACAAATCATAACAACCTATTTTCCTTTTTACTTGTTTATT
The DNA here is from genome assembly GCA_022817965.1 of Solanum lycopersicoides. Lineage (NCBI taxonomy): Eukaryota > Viridiplantae > Streptophyta > Magnoliopsida > Solanales > Solanaceae > Solanum > Solanum lycopersicoides. The sequence goes on from CM040627.1 coordinate 37,331,880, forward strand.
TTATTAAGGAAAAATTAGTATATATTTAAGATTCCATATTACATCAAATAAATATGCTAATATGAAATTATAATATAACAACATAATTGCGAGTGATAACAAATTTGAATTAATTTAAAGTTATATTTTATTTATTTATTTATTTATTATTTTCGTATTTAATGTTGGAAAGAGAAAAAAAAAATGTGTTCCTTTTATGGCAGTTATCAAGATATTATCTAACTATAATTTAGAAGTTTGAATTTTACCGGTCTTCTAATTTATTTGATTTAAATTTATTTGTTTTGATTTCCGTACTTAATGTTGTAAATATTAACAAAACATATTTTCATGGCAATTACCATGGTGATTGTCTAACCACAATTGAGGAATTTCAATTTAACATGTCTTTTATTTTTCTTAATTTAAATTTTAATTATTTTTATACTTTCGTATTTAATGCTGGAAAGAGAAAAACAAAATACGTGCTTTTTTTTTATGACGGTTACAAAGTAATTGCCTAACTATTTAAGAATTTTAGTTTTACAAACTTATAATTTATTTGATTGAAATTTATTTATTTTTTATTTTAGATAATAATCTCAACCATTACTCAAGACTTAAAAATTTCTTCATGCTCTAACTTGGTAAGTTAGTATTAAAACAGGTTTTAAATTTTTTAAATGACTTGTTTATGTCTAAATTATTTCAAAATTATATTTTTTTAATACTAATTTACCAGTTAGATCAAGGAGAAATTTTTAACAATATGATATTGATATATGTACAAATTAAAGAATATATATATATATATATATATATATATATATATATATATATATATATATATATATATATATATATATATATATATATATATATATATATATATAAGTGTATTTGAACAATAATTTTTACGAAATCATAAATTAAATCATAATCATATCGCACATTCAAATTTTATATTTTTTGAAACCTAAATATATATCAATATAATATAGTTGACAATTTTAATTTTTTTAAAATAACATATGATACTAAATTGATACAATAGAATAGTTCAAAATATTTGAATAATTATTTGTACAAAACCACAAATTAAATCATAATCATATAGCACATTCAAAACCCATATCTTTTAAAACCTAAATACATATAAACATAATATAGTTGACAATTTTAATTTTGTAAATCACTTATGATTCCAAATTGATACAATAGAAGAGTTCAAAATATTTGAACAATAATTTGTACAAATCCACAAATTAAATCATAATCTTATAGCATATTCAAATCCTATATTTTTTTAAACCTAAATACATGCATATATCAATATAATATAGTTGATAATTTTTATTTTTATAAAACTCACATATGATACCAAATTGATACAATTGAAGAGTTCAAATTATTTGAACAAATAATTTTTTTTCAAAATCACACATAAACTGATACAATAGACTAGTTCAAAATATTTGAACAATAAAAATCAATTTATAAATCAATTATTATATACAAAATAATCTAAAAATTTGTATTTCTCGCTAGTATACTTAATGTGTATTTATGCACCTTAAATCATACTTCAAAATTTTGAAATGTGGAAGCAATAACTCCGACAAGTATATAAATTGAAATTAGTAATTATGAAACTTGATAAGCATAGTCTATTAAATTAGAAGTAAAAGAATACTTTATTTATTTATAACAAAGAAATAAACCAAATAAGCATAAAAATATGATTATAAACGATGCTTCAAGTGGATATCAACCACATATATTTCTATTGTGTCCTTTTGACTACATGTGATCAATATATCTATCAGGGAACAAAAAAAAAAATTAATGTCATGATGATGAAATATTCAAAAACCAACAAAATTATTTATATACCATCTTTAAAATCATAATTCATACAATTTTCATACGATACTCAAGTTCTCACATTTTGAACAATCAAAAATTATCAATTAATTTAAATACACATGTATAATTGCAAAATGTATTAGACCAAACCACAATTCATCAATACAAACTACACAATTTAAATCATTATTCAAATCACAATTTATACAATTTATTTTCGTTATTATTTGTATGAAACAAGCTTTTAAAATATACTTCTTTACAATCAAATTTCATACAAAAATCATCACAATTCATTACAAAAAATAGAAGAATTTAACACACAACTGCACCAACAAAGCTAAAAAAAATATTTAAAATGTGAAAAATAAGTATGTAGCATTCAATTTCAATAATCACTTTATTACAACAAATCAAAATTGATATAGTAAAAGATCCAAATAAAATAATCAGAACCCACTACAAAAATTTTGTTTCACTAATAACAAAAAAACATCGTCACGAAAAAAGAACAAGAAATTAACAGAAAAACATATACAAAGAAAAAGGCAAATCAACAAAAAAAAGTTCATCCAAGAATTAACTTTCAAAACAAGATAAACAAACATATTGTACCCAAAATAATCACGTTACTGCTACCAAATCTAAATCAGTTCAAAAAATAAAAACGACATCAAAAACAAATCTTTAACATTATCAATCTCCGTGTTAAATCAATGTTGATGACAATTCATATTTTTCTGATTAAATTAACAATAAATAAAAAATGGTGAAGATAGCAAAAAAAATGATGAACAAAGCAGAGAGAGAGTACGGGTAATTGTGATAACAATTAATTAAACAAGAGATAGTTAAGAGATTTAAACAGACGATATTATAAACATATTTATATTATAGTGAATGTCTAATTATGTGAATTCCTTTTAGGATATGGTTAGGAATCCTATTTGGGGACAAAGTTAGGTTTTCCCTATAAATAAAGGGGTTTTCCTCATTGTAAAGAAGATCTATGAATCCTGAATATACTTCAAGATGAATAAGAAGTCTTTTTTCTTCTCCCTACTTTATTCTTCTTCTAAATTTATATAGCTTCATAACAAGTTATCAGCACGAATCTCTAATTTTTTAATTAAGTTTAGATTATTTAGATTGACGGAATCAACGTTGTCGAAGATAAAGTAATATGAATCGTTTGCTAGTATTCATAGAAGTTGATCTAATTCTTACCAGGTATGTATGTGTCTGATCTATAATATATTTTGAAGTGTAAGACATCATTGTGAATACTTTCTCATATTACGAAAGTTTTATAAGCCATTAAAATAAAAGAGTAACACCAGCAAGTTCTACGCCAGTTTTATCATCATAAAGATTGTGTGTATTTTTCTCTTTCGGAACAAGATGAATTGCTAGTACCACCACAATGCATTCTTTTATATTTATATTTTGCTTGTAATTTTGTGTCACTATGGTAGTCTATTTTAAGCCCTTTCCGTCATCTAAATTTTAAAATATATTATTTGTTGGTTTATGGCTTTATGACTTCTATGTATGTTCCAAGCATGTTTTGTTTAAGAAAGCCTTTGATTAACTAGTATTGTCAATTTTGATATTCTGCAAACTAATTGAGAAAAAATTAATATAGAATGATTGCATGTAAACTCAAAAGGAACGGTGGCAATGATTGAACATATTTCTATGCGAGCATTTGTACATGTTTACTTTTAATTAGAAAATTATTATAATTATTATCATAACTATATATATGAGCAATTAATTTTAAAAGATTATTGGAGTTGATGTGATATAATATCATTAAAGACTCGGGTGAGTCTCAATTGAGAATAAAACGATGAATTCAATAAATAATCGCATCATAAGGGTAAGATGATAGATTAATGTCAAATCGCATAAGAGGGTAATACGATGAATTAATGTTCAATCGCATAAAGAGGGTAAGGCGATGGATTCATGTCTAATCGCACCAAGAGGGAGTAAGACATTCAGGTTCAAGTCTTGATGCACCATGATATATTAAATTGTTGAGTTCAAGTCTCACGATTTATGACCTAAAATCTCTTTATATGAATAAGACGTTGGGTTTGAGTACCAATGCACTATATTGATGATATTTGACTACTAAAGAAAAAAGTGTGTTTTTGATGAAAATTAGTCATGAAATTTATCTCATTGAAATCACTCCATTCTATAAAGTGAATGTGGTAGCATACATACTATGTCCGAGAGAAGACAAACGATTGAATAATGCACATAGATTTGAAATGAGGTAATAAGTTATCATAATTTGATATACTTAGATTAGTGTGTTCCATTCATGAAGAATGAAAATCTTTGATAAATGCTAAAATTACAAATTCTTTCTCTGAAGAGAATGAGATGTAAGACACCATGCTAGGCATGAGAAAGATTGCGACCTTTGGTCAATGATGTGGTATCACCAAGAATGTCTCTATAAAGACATGTTTTATATATAGAAATGTTTCATAATTTATTTTCAGGCTTGTATTGGACAAAAATTAGTGCAATTGATGCACATTTTATGGTAAATAAGAAGTTTACTAATTCAAAAATTTTATAATTTGACATGATTGTCTGGGACATCATTAGTATATAATGTTTAACGAATTATGGAAAATTAAAATGAACAGAGGCGAACCCAGGATTTGAAGATAGGGGGGGCACTACTAAGACTCTAAGAGTGACTCAAGGGTAAGGTTAGGAGTGACACAAGGGTAAGTTAACATTTTCCGGAGAAGTCAATATCATAGCATATTTTTGGAGCATGTTTTAAAATAATATTATTTATACCGGAAGAATTTTTTTCAAGCCAATCTAAAAAAGACCTTTGTTTTTGAAGACTCACTTTCATCATGACCTCGAAAATACAATCCAAATTCCTAGAGGAACCTTGTCACATTAGTAGAAGCCTCTAAACGAATTTGATGCTCATTTCTTATTTTCTCAGATTACTTGTCAAAAATAAGTTGAATGGATTGAGATTGATTCTAAAAAATTAGCTTCATGTTGAAACACCTCTTGTGGACGCTATTTACTTCATCAACATGTAAATTGAGTCGTTTCAAACTATAATTCTTTTCGTGAAAATATCACCACATTTCTTTTTACATAAGTCTATTCAACTCAAATCACAAGAATCAATAACAATTTTTTACAAAAAAAAATGCTTAAAAAGAAGAACTTACTAGTTTAGGAAGAGATAATAGGAGTATAACTTTAATTATGTGTGAAAAATTCTTGTAAGCTGTAGATTTTCTAGTAGTGTTATAATTTATTTAGAATTGTTCAAGTTGTAGATTTTCTAACTTCTTATATTTTATTTAGAATTGTGGCTTTTATTTATTTAGAATTGTGGGCCCAGATGAGGTGGACAAATGAGTTTTAATAAAAGCATTTTAAAAAAGGAATAACTCTAAAGTCAAAGTTGTTTTTGAAGTTAAAAAAAGTTGCCTCTAGGGGGGTCGAACTCACGCAGTTGCACTTTGCATGAGAGACTTCAACCAATTCGCCTGAACACTTTTAAATTAAAAAGGTACACAATTAATTATATATCATTTATTCACTATCTATACATGTATATACGATTATTTTTTAAAAGTTACCGGATGCATGTGCACCCTCACGGATGCATGTAGGTCCGCCCCTGAAAATGAACATCCATTGAAGAACCTAAAAGTTCTTTTAAATAGTGAATTTTCTTGTAATGCTTGTTAGCGAGGCAAGTTAATTGTGAGAATATAAATGAAGGTTGAGATTAAATTCCTGCGTTCTAGGAACGTATACAGATATTTGTGGACCTATTCATTCACCTAGTGGATTTTTTACATACTTAATGGTCCTAATAGATGTTTCTTCTAGATGATCTCATGTGTGCATATTGTTATCTCGCAACTTGATGTTTGCAAAAGTATTGACATAAATAATATGATTACAGACACAATTTTCTGATAATCAGATTAGCCTATTCAGTAATGAGATCATGATTCACCTTTAGAAGAGGTAGAGCAATTGAGAAAAAAAAATCTAAAATTTACTCCCAAAGTATTAAAGTTGAATTTGCTCATATAATAGTAATAAAATGAGATTTTTACTAAAGCAAAGGCACATGGAAGAGTAAATTTGAAGTTTGCAAGTACTATTAATTGTATTAGTTGGCATGAATAGTTTGGTCATCCCAAAGATGTGCATGCTGAGTAATAGACATACATTGAAGAATTAAAATTTTCTTCAAGAATTCTTTTTATTGCTTGTTCTCGTGATAAGTTGATTCGATCAACTAAATTGGGACTAAATTCCTAAATTCTGAAAATTATAAAGGTGAATATGGGCCCGTTCACCTATCATGTGATATGATAAAGAGATGTATCTATAATATAATCACATGTGACATTCGCAAAATTGTTTTTGCAAGATAATTGAGCTAAAATCACAACTTTCAGAATATGAAATCAAGATAATTCATCTTGATAATTTGATAAATATTCAAGCTGATGTGACATTAAATTCCTCAAATAAATAGTCAAGCATTGCTTATGAGAACAAAGTTTGATGGACTGAAATATAATGTATTACATACTAAAGTAGTTGTATTCATCAGACCAATAAATTATGATCAATTTTTTTTCAATTGATTTATGATCAGGAATAAGATATTTTTCATCTGATTATTTTAATGTGTAGTGCATAATCAATGAATATATCATGATGCACAAAGATAGATTCTCCAAAAGATTGAGATATATGTTAGTTTGTCTAACATAAGGAGGAAATTAAAAGCAACACAAGAGTTGTAAATGCTCCTATTGAATGTCTCTTAAGGATAGAGTCTATGAAATGCATGAAGCATGATAAACTAATCAATTTTAAATAAAATAATCTTTGAAAAAGAAGAAGGATCAAAGAATCAAAGTGATCATAATAAGGATATAATGTTCTCTTGGAGAGCCTACGACATAACCCTTTATGAAACATCATGAGAGGGGTAGCTATCTAAAAATAATGAAGTGATGAGATCTCAATAAGTTATGTCGTATTGTGAATTAATACAAAATTATATATCGTTGACGATATCTTTGATACAATAGCGCGCAATTTTGTAAAAAGATTATTATGATATAAATTCTACGACTATTAAAGCATGTTGGTGTAGAAATAATTATCAAGTGAAAAGTGGAATGAAGCATCTTGGTAATCTTGAAGCTTATTTGACGTTCAATCTATGCACTAGAATATGTCATACATCTAATATTGGATGTTATCACTTGACAAAATTGATATGAAAATATCCGATAGATTCAAAATCTAACGCATATACAAATTTTTGGAAAATTTGTTTATCAACCTCATAAGGATTAAATAGATTCAAAATGTATAAAGCATATACAAGTATTATTATGCAAGTTGATGACTAGAATTAAAACTCTTGAAGAGTTTTCAAAAGGCAATAGATTATTTGCTTAAAGAAGTTGAAGTAAGGAACTTGCAGAAATCTTTTCATATGAGGAGATAGAAGGAAACATATTTCATCAAAGATTTTCTACACACATGAGCTCCCAAGAATGGTGATATCAACATGCAACCGGTCTGTTCAAGAAGTACTTTAGTTGATTTATTCATCAAATCTCTACCAACTATAACTTTCAAGACGAAGATGGTGCACAACTTGGAAAACGAAGATTCAAGTCTGGGGATTGATGTTCTCACTAGGGGGAGTTAATACGTGTCCCATTGGGTTTTCCTTGTAAGGTTTTTAATGAGGCATCCATAGTGCGTATTATTAGATATGTGTACTCTTTTTCCCTCACTAGATTTTTCCCACTGGTTTTATCTAGTAAGGTTTTAACGAGGTACATAATCTATCGACATTCAAGGGGGAGTGTTATAAACATATTTTTATTATAGTGAATGTCTAATTATGTGGAGTCCTTTGAAAATATGGTTAGAAATCCTACTTGGGGACAAAGTTAGGTTTCCCCTATAAACAAAGGGGGTTTCCTTCATTGTAAAGAAGATCTATGAATCCTGAATATACTTCAAGATGAAAAAGAAGTCTTTTCTCTTCTCCCTACTTTATTCTTCTTCTAAATTTATATAGTTTCATAACAATTCAGAGATATTTAAGGATCTTAATAATGGAACGAATATCTCCTAATATTATTTATTTAATTCATATTATTTTAATATTTTTTAAAAATACACAGATTTAATAATTTGTTAGATAAGGTTAGAATTCTACGGTTAAGTATGAAAAACTAGAAGATCATGTTAGGACTAGTAATATGTATATTTAATATATCATTTAGTCAATTTACTCTAAGAACATTGATAGCTATAAAAAATGAATCATTTCTCATCAATATGTAAGAAAATAAAAAATAAAAAAATACTATATACGTGTATAAAAGGTTACTCTTAGTATCTAATGGTATAATGATTTTATAAATATAAACAATTTACCATCCGACATTAATCATCCGTCATTCATGAATTGATAACTAATTTAATTCTAGTATGTGATACTAAGTGTATAATTAGAACTGTCAATATGGGCTGAACCATTTCATTTGGGCTAACTTATACAGACTTAAAATTTTACGGGTCAGGCCGGGTTAGCCCATTTTGGTGTGGGCCTGAAAATGATCGCCTCATCCCACAAGTATGTGAGCTACGGGTTGGCCGAGTCAGCCTTCTTTTCTTAAAAGTATATTTGTTTTTATTTTTTTAAATTAAATTTTAATTTAAAAATATTACCATAAATATCGACAAGACTATTACATGATGTTGGTGTTACTGCTCGTCAATCAAGTCCACAGATAAAATTATCTTTATAATATTTATTAATTTTGATTTCAAGTAAAAATATAAATAGCTAAATAGAAACATTAACCTAATTATTTTTCAATGATCATAATAAAACACAGACTAAAAATTTGTGATACATGAATTTTCTTTTCTCCAATTTCACATAAAAACTAAAAAAAATAGTACTATTTTCAAGTTATAGCATTAGAGTTAGACTTTCAATATATAACATTAAATATTTCAGGTTATAACATATTACTAAAAAAAATCTGAAAAAATTAAAAATTAAAAATAAAAGGGAAAAATAAGACAGAAATATATGGGTTAATTTAATTTGAATTGATAATAGATAATCAATAATTAGCACGATTCAGGGAATTCAAAATAATTAAGATTATTTAGTTTCCTCAAAACGCTCAAATCCGTTAAAATCAATTTAAATTCTTATTTATTTATTTTTTATCACGTTTCTCTCTCTTCGAATTTCTGCAAAAATTATCCTTAGTGTTGCGTAAGTGAAGTTTCTTTTCCTTGAAAAACATCTTGATATTCTTTTGATGAATAACAACATATCAATATTAATTAAACATGGTGGAAGATGGGATCCTTCAGGTTGGTATTTATTATTGTTTAATGATTTGTTTCTGGTAATTTTTGTTCATAATAGAATTTTTGTTAGTTTTCTTTGATAACACGTTTTCGCAAGTTTGTATACTGGCAAAAACATGATATAGTGAGAAAGTGGCGTAATATATGAATGAATTTAGTATATACGTTTTTTTTATTAAATTTGAAAAATTGAGTAATATTTGTTTTCTGAAAATATAAATAAAACGTATAATGTTGAGTTAATTTGATAGTAAAAATCTAATGAAATTGACATTACAATGTGTTTAATGATGTGTAACAAAAATTATTTAGAATTTTGACGAAATGTACGGAAAGTGTTGTAAGTTGTTATGCTATTTGATTTTTTTTATTATTTATGTTTTGTCATTTATGGATATGTTTTTTGTGACAGGAATGGATTATTTGGAATGAAAATCGTATAAATTTGATAAACGTGATGATTGTTGTATGAAATGTGTATTAATTGGGTATGAAATGTGAAATATTATTTTCTTTGTATGAATTCTGTTTTGAAGAGCACTGTCTGGATGATATTTGATGATGAAATTTGTATTGTCTTTGGAATTTTGTTGTATAAAATATGTATTAAGTGAGTATGAAATGTGAAATATTTTATTGTAATTAATTTGTATTATGTTATACTAATTGTTATTTTATTGTAATTAATTTGTATTATGTTATACTAATTGTTATTTTATTGTAGCTGAGAATCAGATTTACAAGAATAAAGAAATACTTATGGAGGTGCTGAAACATCTTGGAGTTGTCGAAAAATTTAGTTTTCGTGTATCTCGTTCTAATTCATCTTGGTAAAGATTTATTTGATTGTCTTAAGGTGTATTTATTTTTGAGTGAATTTGGTATATAAGATTCTAATGTATCTTTTCTTATTTGTGAAACAGTTATTACCTGAAGTGTCCTACTGATAATTATTCCTGGATGATGAGATCATCATGTTTAAAAAAATCAAAGTTATTCAAAATCAAAAAGTACAGTGCTGAACACACATGTTCCGTTAGAGATATAGTGTATGCAAGGCGTCAGGGAATAACTGACGTTATAGCTGTTCTAATAATGGATAAGTTTATTGATCCATCTACCATATACACTTTAAAAGATATAGCGAAAGACATGTTAAAAGTGCACGATGTTGCACTGACAAACATGCAGGCGTGGAGAGCTCAAGAAAAAGCAATAATTTGGTGCGCGGAGATCCGGTCGATTCATATGTCAAACTGCCAGGTAATTTGCGATCTAAATTATGTATTTAATTTTATGAACTGAAATATTTTGAATTGTACAAATGAAAAAATTTAGCATGCAGTTTGTTTACAAAATGAATTCACATTATCCATTTGATATCCTTTGTGTATCCATTTCATATCCTTTCTGTAAGTAATTTAGTTTAATTTATATTCCAGTTTGTATCCTTTTTGTATCCAAGCAGTGTCCTTTATGTATCTAATTGATATCCTTTTGTATACAGTTGATATATTTGGTGTTTTATAATGTTCAGATTTCTGATTATATAATTAATTGAAACAACTCAAAAAACTTCCAGGTTATATATACATATTGGAGCAAACATATCCAGGATCGGCTTCGAAATTAGAAAGGAAGGAATATGATAAATTCTTATATGTATTTGTTGCATTAGAAGCATGTATTAGAGGTTGGGAGTATTGTAGGCCAACTATAGTTGTTGATGGGGCAGGTTTAAAAGGTTCATATGATGGTACAACGTTGACTGCAAGTACCATGTATCAAGGAGGTATTTTTTTATCCCATATATTTCTACATTTATACCCTATAATAAAATTTGATATAAGGTATGTTTTCAATTTGTATGATATTTTTTTAAAATAATGCATCAGGTCATATACTTCCACTGTCTTATGCGATAGTGAATTCTGAGAATGATGCTTCATGGACCTGGTTCTTTGAACAGTTTAGGGAAGCATATAGAGTAAGAGAAAACGTGTATTTTAGGTCAAATCAAAAGAAGAACATATGGAAAGGAACTGCGAGAGTATATCCCGAATTGGAATATTTTGCTTGCATATGGCACATATGTTGTAATGTATTGAAGAACTTCAATAGGAATACTGATGATTTGAAGAAATTCTTTTTTACAATGGAAAATGCTTATACAAAACAACAGTTTGAGGCGATTATGGGAAGAATAGACCAAATAGATTCGAGAATAAGATCTTATTTATCTGATATCGATTATAGCAAATGATCAAGGGCTTATTCAAAATGTAAGCGAACATGGACCGTGACTTCAAACATAGCCGAGTCATTGAATAATGTTAAAAAGATAGCAAGGAGATTGTCAGTGATTTCACTTCTTTAATTTATGAGGGTAGCAGTTTAAAGATGGATTCATAAACACAACGAGAAAGCTGCAAAAACAAGATCTGAGCTGACAAAAAAATATGATCTTAAGCTCCAGAAAAGTATTGCTTTGTCTAGTGGTATGAGGGTATGTTTTTACATCTATTCAATAATAAGTAAATGTGTTTTAGTTTCCAATTTTTAATGCCTTTTTTTTTTCGAACGATAATTTTATGAGCATTGATTTTGTGTGTTAGGTGATACCATCAACGGTTGATATGCATGTTGTTGTTGAATGACCAAAGAGGTACATAGTAAACTTAAACACAGAGATGTGTACTTGCGGGAGATTTCAACATAATGAGATACCATGTGGTCATGTAACTGCAGTTCTTAGATACAGTAGATTGCATGAAGAAACATTTTGTTCTGTTTTTTATAGGTCGAAGAATTTCAAAGATGCCTAACCATCTGTAACACCCTAAAATAAACTAAGTGCAACTAGAGCCAAGCATGTGTGTAATGAGGTATTAAAGTCCTTAAAGGTTTTATAATTATGTCCTTAGGCAGTGTATAAAGTTTGGTAAGGTTTGGAGGTCAAACATCCGGGAACGTCCATAACGTTCAGAAGGTGTGCCTTAGAAAGTGCTTGTGTGTCCTCATGTGTTTTAGCGAGTTTTACGTGTTCTTTTTGATTGAAATTGATGTGGGATATTTATAAGACTTAGATGACTATGTATAAGGGTTCAACGTCTGGGTACGACCCCACCTAGGACCCACGAGGGCCCTAGAAAAGGACCCCATCCCTTTGGCAGGATGCTGCCAAGCAGTGACCAATGATGGCCACAAGGGACGGACCGTTAGTCAAACGATGGCCGGTCAACCTTGGGCGTCAATTGTAATTGCAAGGCAAGCAAAGCCTGCACAAAATGGAGGCTCATCCCCAATCTACGGACCCCATCTAAGGGCCCATCAGTGAGGGGGCCGTAGGTTGGCCTGCAAAAGCTGTCAATTTTCTGCCTTGGCTTGGGGTGTTTTGTAAATTCACCCCAAGTATTTTATGAATCAAGGATGATTATTTTAGGGTCTTTTAGGTATATTAATAGGGTTCAAACACTAAGAACTAATTTTAGACTTCATTTTCAAAAACCCAAAACCCTCTCTCAAGAAAGACTCTCCCAAAACTCAATAGAAGCTTGAACTCAAGGAAGGGATTGAAGGGGATGGTTGTGGACGTTTCTTCATAAAATATTAGTGGGTTCCTTCTCATTGAGGTATGGTAGTCAGCCTTGAGTTCTCTTCCATTCAAGGAGTCATTTCTAAGGAATTTCAAAAGAGGTTTTCAAACCCTAACTTCTTCTATCTTGGACTCTAAGTATGGGTCTTGCATGAAAATGTTTTAAAGGATAAAATATGAAATTTCTAATGTTAGTTGGGAATTTTAATGCTAAAACTTCAATGAAACCATGTTATTGATTGTTATCAACTTTTGACTTATGAAATGGGTCTAATGAACATGATTTGAAAATGTTAGAGTTATAGTTTCTTTATGGTTATATTGTGACTTAGATACTGTCCTAAGGGATATTTTATGAAGTATTATTGAGGAATTTATTATAGGTGGTGAAAGCTTGGATTAATGATAAGTGGTTACATTGTTTAACTCTTATTATGAAATGTTCTTGAGTGGTATGGTCCACCTTTGGTGGCGGTGTTTACTTGTAATATATGAGTGTGAATCTACTTTTGTATAGTGAATAAGGCCATGAAGGCATATTATGTGAAGTATAATGATAATTATGTTGTTCTTGTGATGTGCTTTATGAAGCTTGTTATGTGAAGTATGCTAGAGATAATGTCTAAAGGAATTATATGATTATGTGAAGCATGTTAAAGTATGTAATATGATGAATAAAGGTGTAAGCATGTTTAGAAGTCAATGTTATGGAAATGGTGATTATGTGAAAAGTGTGCTCATATGTACACACACTCACACTTTGAATGAATGAATGAATGAAGCTAAAGAATGTGAATGAAAAGGGGAGTTTTGGGGAGAACACTCTTCGTGAGTTGAGTTGAAGTGTTTAATAGCAACCTCACTATTCCCAAGAGCTTTCTAAGATAGGTTGGAGGTTGGATACCCTTCGTGAGTTGAGATGTGGTATTCCAATGTAACCTCTAGGATAAGTACTCTTCGTGAGTTGAGATGTGGTGCTAATTAGCTATCCCTTAACCTATAGTAATGAATGTTTAAGACTCGTGGGGGAGTTATGCTTAGCACTGAGAGGATATGAAGAAGGGGTGGTTGCATTTCGTGAGTTGAGAAGTTGTATTTCAATGTACCTCTTGAGATGAGTACTCCTTGTTAATAGAGAATGAGTTACTTAGTAGCAATCTCCGTATCCCTTAACTATGGCCCGCATAGGTGTAGCTATTGGAGAATTCATGTAAAAGCTAAGATAATGACCCTACCCTAGGCAAGTGGGGATCCCTCATCCGATAGGGGTAATATCGGGATTCCATGTCTAGCTCTCATGGTCTATGTCGGTTAAATCTATCCTCCGACAAAAGAATGAATGAACTAAGTCTCCTAAAAGAATGTACTACTTAGGGTAGGTGGTGGTATGGGACGCTATTTATCTATTGCACTAAGTAGATATTCCGAAAGGGGAGACTTGATGTGTTTTATATGAAGTGTATGAATGAGTTATCATGTGTTGTAAATAAAGTTAGATGACTTAAGGTCTAATGTTAAGGAATCAAGTTAAAGTTAAGTTTTATATAATGAAGTTATGAATGATGGATGTAGTGTACTTGATCCAAGGAAATCCTCAAGGAGCACTAAGTGGGAGTAGTAGTATGTGATGCTACTTTCACATTGCACTGAGTGTAACTTACAAGTCACATTGGAGAAGGGCACTTATGTGAAGTCCTTAATGCATGTATGTTCTTCTAATGTCTAGTTTAGAGTGTGGACTTGTTTCCCATGCGAGGTAAGCCTATGGTTGATAGTCTTAAAGATCACTTAGGTGTGTATTGAAGGGGGTGTATGGGAGGTTCCTTCATGTATTACCTTAGTGAGTCTTAGGATAACTTGGTTAGGGAAACATCAAAGGAAATGAGTTCATTGTGTTGTGGTATGAATGGGTTCACTGTAAAGTGACTCTTTGTGCTAAAATTGTGGAAACCTTTTATTATGTTTAAATGATGATTCTTGTTATATTTACTTCAATATTCATGAAGGTTTTACTTAATTGCATGAAAGCTTATTTCTACAAAAACTTTCCTTTTTACATGTTTTTGTATATGTCATACTTAGTACATTGTTTGTACTAACTCCATATTTTTCTATACTTAATAAGTAAAGGTTGGAGGCAAGTTGAAAACTATAAGGCAAGCTTGGGAATCGACTCTCTCAAGACTAAGTATGTCCTCATATATTCGAGGGCATAGTTCTATTTCTTAGTTTCTACTCTTAAGATTCATTATGTATTTTCATTCAATGTAAAGGGGTCGTGTCCCTATGATGTTTAAGTTGTGTCCTTAAGTTGGCTTGTGAAGACGAGACTATTCTTTAGTATTTATAAAAGATATTTTCTTTTTAGTATAATTATCGTGAAAAGTTTTAATTCTGCACTACTTTTCATGTCTTATGTAACGAATGATGGCAATTTAATAGTACAAGACTCCGAAATGTCAAGTACGCCTTGTTCTGACCTAAGGGTTGCCCTAAATGCTAGGGGGTACTTTGGGGTCGTTACACCATCCCTGTTGAACCTATCCCCCGCGAAAGTACATGAGATATACCAAGTTATATTTCAGAGCCTAAATTGATATCACCCGGTCCAAAGAGATCAGTTGGAAGACTGCAACTTGAACGCTTGAAGGGGTTTGCTGATGTGAAATTCAAATGGTCAAAAGTTACTTGCAGTAGATGTCGTTAAGTTGGACACAATAGGAAGACATGTTCAAATTATCCCGTGCAAAAAAATGATAAATCTTTATACTATTTGTTTGACAATTTTTATTTGGATTTGTCTGTTAAATACATATTTTGTATTATAGAGTGCATCTGGTATCATTAGTATTTGATTAATTTGGTTTGTGAATATTGTCCAACTATAAATAACATTGAACACACTTTTTACCAATCTTATTCAAGTTTCATTTCAATACTAACTTCATTTTATATCAAACATATTTATACCAACAATAAAACCAATTTCATGGGGAAAAAAACAAATCAAAATGTGTAGTAATTTTCATGTATGTATTGATCATATTTCATACACATTCCATCCAATAAGGGTAGATTAAAAATTACTTGATATTTTAAAATGATGAATCCATATGGTATGGACTTTGTATATTAATAATATAGTGAAATTAAACATAACAAACAAGTGAACAGAGATTCATACAAATATTAATCATATTTGATGCATATTTCATCCAATAAGAGTGCAGTTTGGAATCCCAATGCTATATGAAATAGTGAATCCAAGTGTAGTAATTTAATTCACATTCCATCCAATAAGGATAGATCGAAACCCACTTGATATCTTGAAATGATGAATCCATATGGTATGAACTCTATATATTAATAGTTTACTGAAATTAAAAACAACAAACAAGTGAACAGAGATTCATAAATAATGCTTGTTTATTTGTTTATATGTTTATAATGTTCGACAATTTTTAGTTTAATTTGTCTTGTTGATTCATTTTTTATTTTATGGAATGCATTTGATATCATGATTATTTAATTGATTTTGTTTATAAATGTTGTCCAACTACAATAACATTACAACACACTTTATACCAAATCTATTCAACTTTTATTCAATACTAACTTCATTTTATATGAACCATTTTTATACATGTAGTAAACAGATTTCATACATAGTTCATCCATGGTTCATATCATGTGAATTCACTACGAATACAGATTAATACATGTATTTCTAAAAAAGAAGAAATTGTATGGATGATATTTGTAGAAAGTTAGTCGACATGCATCATAAAGTTTAAAACACTATTCATACAAAAAAAAGCCAACAAATCAAGATTGTGATGTCATGTTCATAAAAGTAGTAATCAGACTTCATACATATTTCATCCAACAACGGTACAGTGAAAAGTGATTGATATATAGTTTCATGAAATTAAAATAATCAACAATTGAAGACAGATTCATACATATGTTAATCAAATTTGATACATATTCCATCCATTAATGGTACATTTTGAAATAAAACTGCTACTTTGAATTATTGAATGCAAATAGTATGATTTATGTATATTACTAGTATCCATAAATTATATATAAATCAATCAGTAGTTCATATGAAGATGATATAACTGAAAAAAGAATATATGATATTATAAATCATGAAATAATTAAACATAAACAAATTGCTCAAAAATTAAAAAAAACATCTAGTCCAGAAAAGGTAGAAGGTGCAATAAACTATTTCTAGTTTCTTGCGCGTGGTCTTGATGTAGGATAATTGGTGGTATCGGGAACATATTCTTTTGCTATGCAAGGTCCACCATATTTGCTAGCAACCGTACCAGTAATTTCACTCTCACTTACTGCGCCCTCTTCATTCTTTGTTTTTCCATAATGTCATAGTATTGTGGCATATCTTTGGCGATGATATGTTGCATCGATATCAACATAATACATATCAAAAATACCATTAGTGATGTATTCAGCAAATAGAGATGTGTACATACCACAATCACTGTAAAAAAAAATTGAAAGAAGAAATATTTCAATAACTAAATAAATTAACGTTTTTAATGAAATCAGTAGAGTATAGAAAATACACTTGAAACTATTTCCTTGTTGAGGAACATCCATCATATACTTGATATCAAGTGGTTCGGATTGAGACTTGTGTAGATATTCAGGGAGATTATTGGCATACGGATCAAGCATTTTACCATAAAATTCTGTGCTCGTCAAAAATAGTGGTATCATTGTTGCAAGTTTACCAACAACTTCATTAACTTTTTTGGTGTGAACAGATGCTCCAATCATCGAATAATATACATGTATACATCTAATCTTGATTCGGAATACAACCAACAACCAATGAAATTTCTCACTAAATGTTGACAGGGATAATGACTTTGTCAAAGTTGTCCCAAGGAATGTTAGCAAGCAGTTTGAAGCCTCTAATGCACTGTCCAACATCGTGGTCAGGAGAAATGGATCTCATGTTGCAATTTGACTGTCTCCATTGTTTCTCAATATTATCAACACATGTCATAAACCAACAGTCAACGTACTGTACGATAATGTTGTTGGGGATTACTTTGTCTTCTTTCTCGAATAATACATAATGGTATTA
Source organism: Solanum lycopersicoides (assembly GCA_022817965.1). Taxonomy (NCBI): domain Eukaryota; kingdom Viridiplantae; phylum Streptophyta; class Magnoliopsida; order Solanales; family Solanaceae; genus Solanum; species Solanum lycopersicoides. Next base: position 37,349,891 of record CM040627.1, read on the forward strand.
ACATGTTGTTACAGAAAAAAGGCATTAAACATGTTTAAATATTTTCAAAAATGAATATTTGTTTGCATTCTAGTTTCTTGTTTGATGTACATTTGTGAAAATAATGTTTTTGTATCCGACACATTTAATTATCATACATACAACATACATAACTTTATACAAATGTATTCAGAAATAATTCAATATGCATACATGATATGACTTACCCCGTATTCCCAAGGCCTGTCCTATTTAATCATTATGTGGAAAGATCCTTTTCTGCAATTTTGACAACACCAAAGTTCATTTGAGGTTGAAAAATATTTTTCACTTTTGAATAATTGATTTCCTGTGAATCTTAAAATATAGAGTGTATACAAATTGATTGTGTGATATATAAATAAAAAATTACTTTATAAACAGACATACATGTCACGCCTAGATGAAACATCTTTGAAAATCCATTTGTTGAACCCATCGATCAACTCAGTTGCAACCTCAAAATCATTGTGACTTTCAAATGGATGTTTGATTCGAAAGAAAATAGGAACTCTCTTTGAACTGCTTTTGTCTTTCGACATTCGAATGTACGAAGATGTGTCATACTTGTCGGGATTTCTATTTCTTGGTTGCACATCTGGAGTTGTAGTAACATTAAGAATTCGATCAAGTGCAACAATCTGTGTCATAGTCAAATTAGGATAATCATCCAATGTTGGTGGTTTTGAATTTGATGATCCATGTACGTCAGCATCGAAAACAGCACCAATATTTTTGTCAGTTGACTTCTGAGCTTCATCTATATAAGAAAAATCCATAATGTCAAAAAAAATTTGCAAAAAAATAAAAATACATGTCATAGTAGGATTTAAACTAAACTCATACCATCCGTGTTTGAAATATGAACGTATTCACCCATTGAAACGGAAGGCTGATTCGTTGGAGCTTTATCAGATTGATCAACATTTTGAGGGGCATCATCCTAATGTATGATAACATATAAAATTCAATCATAACGTAGTGTGAAGCAGATATCTTAGACGAATTTTATGCAAAATTAATACAAGTTTTTAAACAACATCAGTATACATGCAGTGATGTTGCCTTTCACAGATTTAATACCATAATTTAACCAACATAAGACATTAAAAAAACAGTTTCATACATTATTAGTACATATTAAATCATTCAATAATCATTCAACGTTTATACAATATGTATACCTATATAAAACGAACAAACTGACTCAAAAACATGTATACTATTTGGTCATACAAAGTTCATACAGAAACACACTACGATACAACAATTGTTTTGAGTTTTTTTTAACTTTTTGCAACTGTTTAATATTAACAGTATACATGCAGTAATGTTGTCTTTCACAGATTTAATATCATAATTGAACCAACATAGGACACTGAACAAAACAGTTTCATACATTATTAATACATACACAATCATACAATAATCATTCAATATTTATACAATATTTATACATATATAAAACAAACAAACTGTCTAAAAAGTATGTACACTATTTGGTCATACAAAGTTCATACAGAAAACACACAATGAGTACAACAATTGTTTTGAGTTTTTTAACTTTTTGAAACAGTTTAATGTCATATTATATATGTTGGTGTGTAAGTGATTTTGGTTGACCTCTTCACGACCTAATCTCGTCAATTATCAGCTTAGTCGAGTTATCGACGTATGTTTTTATTTCGGACATGTATTTGTCAACCTTATCAATAGATGAAAACACATATGTTAAAAAAAAATATATTACAGACAAAAAATGGATATTAATTAATTTAAAAGGGATTAAAAAATAAAATTAACTTTCAACTCCGCCTTCACATGTCATTAAACAGTAAGATAATTGATGAGTTTTTTTGTAATATCTTAAAAAAATTTAAATCATAATTTTTTATTGTATACCTCCACAATTTCTTCCTTCAACTCTACATACTTTTTGTCGAAGTCAACACCACGCTTTTATGATGTTCTTTGATCTTCAGAATACGCAGTGTGCAATCTGAAGAACGAATAGCAATTGTGTTGTCAAAGGGATGACAACACTCGTAATACCAGACCTACAACGCTATATGAAACTAACTGAATTTGAATGACGTAGGATTTTTCAGTAACTTACGACTCCACGCTTTAAGAGTTAGTTTAAAGCACTCATTGTCTCATGAAAAGTTGACATACTGACAGACTCAACCAAATTAAAATACAATTTGGGAATGGTTGTTTTAAAGGGCTCCGAACCAGTCAAAAATGAAGAAATGAAGTGCATAATTCCAATTTTGAAAAGGTCATCATCCTCAAAATAGTTATTCAGTTTAAACTTATGGAAGAAGTCTGACTTGGGGACTTTGTTCATTTTTCCAAAATATTCTAGGATAAGTCTATTTGGAATAAACGGATCCGAAACAAAATCAAAAGGTGATCCATATTTGAGCCAGGTTATAGCGACGAATTCCTTGATTTTAAAGTGTAATTTTATACCATTGATGTTCACAACAAACATGTCTTCTCTGACATTTTATGATTCAAGAAGAAACAAACGACACAATAATTGACATTGAATCTTTATGTTGTGTAATTCATAAAAAATATCAAACGGCATTTGTTGCAGAAATTGTTGAAACCTCTCTTGTCCGAGGAAATTCAACATATCAGCAAGCACATTCATGTTGGTACATGAAGACCAATGTGTGCGTACCTTCTTCCCCTATAAAATTGTTAATACAAAATTAAGATGTATTTCATACAAAAATCAATAATATCTATAACCAGCATACACATGTATGAAATTTATAATTCACTTATATCATATAAATTAAATCAAAATAATATAAAATACATATAAAAAATGTATGTTCATACAAATTTTAGTCATGTCTCATAAACATGCATATCAAATCAATTTGCAATCACAATTTATAGAAAACAGATTAGTTAAACATTTCATACCAATATTATTCAAATGTTATACACAATTGATACTAATATTATTCAAAATTTATACAAAAATATATTAGTTAAACAATTCTTCGCCTATAAACTTGTTAATACTAAATTAACACATATTTCATACGAAAATCAACAATGTTTATAACCAACCATAACTACATTTTGATAAAATTTATAATTAATTTATATTATATAAATTAAATTCAAAATAATATGAAATACATATAAAAAAAGGTATGTTCATACAACTATTATTCATGTCTCATTCACATGCAAATCAAATCAAATTGCAATCACAATTTATACAAAACAGATTAGTTAAATATTTTTCATACAAATATTATTCAAAGTTATACACAATATAGTAGTTAATCAAATCATAAAAATTGCATACCAATTTAATACACAATTGATATCAATATTATTAAAAAAATATATACAAAAAATATTAGTTAAATAATTCATACACTTTGCATACCAACATAATAATTCATCTTATAAACACACTTAAGAGACAAAACACATAATTCATACACAATTCATACAATACAAATACATACTCCGATTATCAAAAAACTACATTGTCCATCAATCAAAATTTAGACTCACATACATAAATATTTTATCCAAACTTCAAATTAAATATATTATTTACTCTAATCATTTTTTTGTCTTGTTTTGGAGGTTGGTATCTCAGATTCCTTCCTTTTTGTTGATGTTCTTGTTGATTGTTTTGAAGGTTTAGAAGAACGAACGTCGACATTTGTTGATTTTTTTGTTGATTTTTTGTTTCATTAACGAAGTCAAGAATCAGATTCGAAAGAGGTTAACAATTTTCCCCTTCCTCTTCTTTCCCTTCTGATTTATCGAAATCCCTCTTTTATTTGCATCATTCTTTTTCTCTTTTTGAACCTTAGACTGAACAGAACTATCCGTCGTCGGCGCTATATTCAACAGTTTTAGGCGGTGGAGTTTGGATTAATATATTGAACGATGGAACATGAATTTCATCAGATGAAGTCCCTACAACAAATCTGGGACTTTTACAAGGCGTTTCAGGCGGTTTCTTCGACATTATATGGAAACTGTAAGAATATAGATTATTATGGAGTTAGAGAAGGAGGGGATGAACGATTATGGATGTTGGGGAAGATTGAAGTGGGGTGGTGGCATAAGGCATGGGAAAGAAATTGGTAGTGTGTAACTTATGATTGGCGTGTGAGGGAGAGGGGTTGTGGTTGGGGTATGGGGTGATCGGATCAACGGTAAACAAGGAATTATGATAAATTTAAATCCCTAAAAATATATAACTGAAGATTTAGTTTTAAAAAAGAAAACTATAAAAATATATAATTAATAAAATAAAAATTTTAAGAGATTTTTTTTGAAAAGGGAACTGTAATTAAACTAATTAACTTTAATTCTAAATAATTAATAAACTAAAAATTTAAAGAGATTAAATAATTTTTAAATTAAATTATAATTGATTTTTTAAATAATTTTTAAATAAACATAATTTTAATTGATATGTTATAACCCGTAAATAATATGTTATAAATAAGAATTTTTTAAAAGTATATTTATAACCCGTAATATATATCCTTAAATGTGTATATGGTGTGATTTTCTCTTCTTTTTATTTTAACATTCCAGGAAGTAAACCATTGAGAGTAGTTCCACAATCGAAAAGGAAGAGTAGACCTCACTGATTTTTAACGCATGAACCATGATATGAAATAAGTCGATAAAGTCTAAATCTAATTTTCAAAATTCGAAAGGTAAATGCGCAATGTGACTCACCTGACGATCTTATTCTAACTAAGGGAATATGACACTTCTTTGCTCTCTCCGTTTTAAAATAAATAGTTAGTTTTTAATTTTATATTTCAAAATAAATGAAATATTTCCTCTATTTAAAAATAAGTGATTTGTTGAAACAATTTACAGCAATTTGGAAAATAAGTTTAGTACTTTCTAAGATGAATAATTGTGGAAGAGAGGGGTGCTTATTATAGTAGACTGCGCAGTATTTGGAATGCCTCACTATTAAGTGATTGCTCTAAAGAGTCGTTTGGTAGTGTATAAAAATAATGCTTGCATAACTTATCTTTGTATACATTGTTTAATTTAGTGCATTAAAATTAATATGCATTGTATAAAAATATCCTCCATAAATGTAAAAACAATGTTGAGGGGTAATTTGGGGTTTAACCATACATTAAATCTCTTTACACTACTAATACCTAGATATTCATGGTATTAGTAATACACTATTCAATATACAGTAGAGTGTACAATTAATGCATAGCATAGCATGAAAAAAATGACAGCTATTTTTGCTAATGCACTCTCTACTAACTTCATTGTGCCAGCTCCAACTGCATTAACAAATAATACCAGAAGGGATTAATCATACATACTCCTCATGTAATGTAAAGCAATCAGAGGATCAGGCACTCAAACTGCAAGGAAGAAATTATCACAATTTCCTATCCAATGCTATATGAACATCTCCAATCCACAAACTAAACTCATTTTCCCAATTTCCTTTGCATATGAATGCCTTCTTTTAAAAGCCATCAAACTGCATTCATCTAAACCCTAAATATAAGCAAACAGATAGTAGCTCGAATTCATGTCCACCCATTAACTTAGTAAAAAATGTAAACACTCACTCCCATAACAAAAAGTTTACCTCTTTATTGGTAATCTTCTGAGTTCTGAGATAATAATATCAAATACCCCGCAGATCCTTCATCATAGTAACTTCGAATTTATTGGATCATTTTTTTTCGAAATAATCACGCACTACTCCAGCAAATTTTTAAAAGAAGAAACCACAAGAAAATATTGCAAAATGACACCACATCTCAGTTTGCTGTACATAGCTCAAATTTCCTTACATCCGTGTCTCTTTTCCAATTAGAATCCAAGATGCTCCAGAGCAATACAACCTCTAATGCTAAATTATCTAGCCCTACATATACAAACAAGTACTAATACATAAACTCCATCTCTCCAAGAGGCATGTCAGTGCATAGGGCTTCCACATTAACACATCCAACTGCAGGCGCTTTTGTCAACTTAAATCTGTACCATAAATAAGTTGGTGGGTAACCAAACACAGCTCTTGCAAAAAACAAAGTAATACACACCTTTAAACAGGGGACAAGGGCATATAAGATGCTCAGTTCCTAAGAGCATGACTGCCAAATAAACCACAAATGGTTAGTTAGTAATAACAAGTGACATACCTTAGTAGTAAGATCCAGAACCACCACTTCCCATATAGCCACTGCCACCCATACCACGACTAGAATAAACCGAGGAGCCAACCTGAATATTCATCAGAGAAGAGAAGAACAGGAATAACACAGTTATCATCAGATAAACACTAAATCTTCCAACAGATATTAACAAAGTAGAAGCATACATCACTGCCACGAGACATGTAGTCACCACCATAGCTGGACGAATACATTCCACCTACATCACTTCCACCATAGGAACCTACAAACCAAAACAGAATTAAGACAGCTTTCTCTATACAAACAAATGTTTAAGAGATATAACAAGATTTTGCAAGGAACAAAACATACCTCCACCATAGTCCATACCCTGACGACTGCTGTATATCCCATGAGAATCTTGCCTAGAAATGGAGCTCCTGTTGCCTCCATATCCAAGATTTGATCTCCCGAGTCTACTAATATGTACATCAGTCAAGTCAATCAATATAGTACCAAAGATTGCGAAAAAAGAAGAAAAATGACTGAACAATAATTAGAAGGCACCTGTCACCATATGCATCTCCATAATGGGAGACACTTCCACTGCCTAGTTCATAATCCAAACGAGCACGCGAATGCCGCACTCCTGCCTCAGCGTAGTGTGGATGAACATCATCCTGGCATGTACAGGAGACGCTTAATTAGTTCACATCTTCTTGGGAAAATCAGGAAAATATCTAAGCATAGTATATGGTGAAGATAACTCACCACTGCAGTGTATGGACGTTTTGAACCAGAGACAGAATCATATTCACGACCACGTCCCTCACGGTAAGATGGAGGGGGTCTTTCAAACCGTTGCCCATATCCATCATCAACATAAGCTCTCCTTGCTGCAGAGTGAGTACCTCTAGGTAATTCAGGGTAACCAGAGCCACGCGAAGAATATTCATCCCTATAGTATATACGTCTGTCAGAATGAACCCTCGAAGGATACTCTGCTATTGCTCTGCTTCTAGAAGGAGAGATTTCCTCGCGCCGTCCATACTCCCTCTTGAAGTTACTCTTTGGATATGAGGAAACTGCAATTTGGTCATTAGTCATCTGGTCATTTATAAAATAAGTAGAGTTGAACCAGTAGATTTTAACGAAAGACAGAAATCACATCATACCAGGTGGTCTCCGGTCATATGACCTCCTGGGTGGTGAAGCCATGGATCTGCCCCTAGGAGACAAAGCCATCTCTGCATGTCTATCTCTCAATGCTGCAGGTCGTTTGAAACCACGACCAACTACGGGAGGCATACGCGTACTAACTCTAGTCCCTCGGATAAAACGACTATATGGCACTGTACGACCCCAAGGGGCATGGGAACCATGCATAGGCATACGCCAAGGTCGGAACTCTCCTCGTCCACCATATTTCCCTCTACCCATATGAAGGGGTCTCGATAGTCTGGCCCTTACTTTAACCTGAAATATACAACAATAAGAACAACTCACAAAGATTCACATATATTCAGGGACACTTAGATACAGAGAACGAACCTTGTTATCTCCTTCACCCAATTCCTCATTATTAATGCTTTTAGCACATGTAACTGCAGCCTCATGAGTGTCAAAGGTGACAAATCCAAAGTCCTTTCTCTTGGCTGAAGGCCTATTTCTGGCAAGCTCAACTTTTCTAATCTTTCCATATTCTTTAAGAAGTTCCCGCACATGGTCCTCGTTCCAGGATACAGCAAGACCATCAATAAACACTGTTTTAACCTGGACTCAAGAAATATTCCCCCACAGTCATGTCTTGATTGATCAAAAAACAAAGAAACAAGAACAACATACCCAGGGTAACCCCACAGCCACAAGTGGGGTCCGAGGAGCACGGTGTGTATGAAGACCTTACCCCTGCATTGGGAAGGCAGAGAGGTTGTTTCCAAAAGACCCTCGCTCAAGTAAAACCGTTCTAAGCAGTTATAGAAAGGAAATACAGTAGTGAAGAAGCCGTGATAAAAACAATAGAGAAAAAAAATAGTAACAGCAAACAACACAAACTGAAGCCAAGAAAAAACAACAGATGCAGTATAAAATCGCAGAATAAAATAATAGAAAGTAATACTACGAGAAAAATTAAATGTGCTACTACCTAATAACCTTCAACCCTGATCCCTGACCTCCATACCAACATGTGTGTCATGTTCTGTCTATTCACTTCTCCCCAATTCTTGTTGGCCTACCTCTGACTATCCTCATACCCAACCCACCATGGCCAACCTCTCACACCTCATCCACAGTCAAATAACGAAGGGTTGTGTAGCAATTGACTAAAAAGACTCCAAAAGCAAGAAGCAAAGACATCAGAAAAGAACAACCACAGAAAGAACATAACCAAACTACCCAGACGAAAAATTAATAGAAGGGGAGAGACAAAATTTGAACAGCTAGCACCTATCCATAAATCTAACTGATTGAAAAAGGAAAAACTAAATTACATACTGTCCTTACTTATTCTTCTTTTCTTCGCAGTAGGGATAAACAACAAACAATTAAAGGACAACGTAAGGAGGGATAAAAAGCAAATCACTGAATTGTGTTGAAGAACATAATATAACTCTGAAGTCAACTGTGAAATATTTGGTTACCTCCAAATAAGCTGACGAGCACCAAAGCAAAAGCCTCCATTTGGCAATATACTATAACTACACTTAACCAGAGCCATAGTCCCTTCTATTAAAACATAGATATAGGTTCATAGAGTTTACCTGTGACATGATTTCATCCCCAGGATCAATGAATGAATCCTCAAAAGAAACCTTTGCAGGCCTATCAACTCCAAATACAACATCTCTCTTCTGTAACCGCTTAAAAGCATCCATGGCCTCTGAACGTGAAGAGAACTCCAAGAAAGCAAATCCTCGATTCATTCCCTCATTATTAGTGTCTTCGACCAACGTCAAATCCTCTATATTGTCAACACCATAATGCTTCAGCTTCTCTTTTAACTGGGAGAGAAAGCAAACATCAATGACTAGTTAAGCAGCTCCTCAAAACTGAGAATCATGTATGTTGAGAGTATGATATGCCTAGCCTACTTACAGCTTCTTTTGTCCAGGTCTTGCATATGTTACCCAAAAACAGAGTATCATTGTCTTGACTTGGAGAGACACCACACTGTTTTCCATTGATCTGGAAATTCCATTGTCAGGAAATACCTTCTATGAGGAATTAAAATCAGTCACATAAAAACTATAAAATAAAGAAAATACCACTGGGGTTTTCAGCTCAGTACAAGCTCTTTTTGCTTGTTCAACAGTGGCAAATCGCAGGAATGCAAATCCTTTATTCTTCTTTGTCTGAGAATTCATCAGAAGCCTCACTTCAGTAATCTCGCCAACTTTACTGAAGACCTTTCTCAGATCCTCCTCGGTAGCATCCTTGTCCAGACCACCAACAAATATTTCAAATTCCTTCCGCTTACGCCTTTCTTCAACAACTTCATGATGTTCTTCCTCCTCTGCTGCATCAGCCATCTCAGCATGCTCATCTTCTTCATCACCCTCATTTTCCTCACGAACATCTTCAACATCCTCTTCCGCCATATCACCCTCTTCCTCTTCACCAACATCTGCCTCTTCAGGTTCTTCCTCTATTTCATTTCCCTCTTCCTGAACACCGTCATGTTCAATCCCATTCTCATCATAATCAACTGTGCCATACTCTTCAGGTTCATATTCAGGGTCATTATCCTCCAAATCTAATCGCTCGCCGTTTTCATAGTGATCGACTGATTCTTTCAAATTGTCCTTCTCTGCCATGAGAAAAAAATTAACCTCCCAGGCCAGTAAATGGTGAAAATAAAATGCTCTTATCCAGGTATAACATAATCTCTTGCAAGTTGTGTAAGCTGTCAACGATTCCAACTCTATAGAGACTTAACTAATCATCAGGAGAGAGATTAAAGTTACAAGATTTGGCAGAACAGAATATGTGCCAGCAACCGTAAGCTTTCCTTCTTCCTTCATCTCAAATTGAAGAATAAGGGACCCTTCATCCATCCCAGTTAAGCCTCACCTTTTGTCATTATTTCAGTGTTTTTCCCACAAAGGTTGTCTTGAGACCAACATGTGAGCAACTCGATGTAACGCATATGCCTCAACCATCATCTTGGAGATGCCTCACTTTCTATATGTTTCTTTTAATCGATTGAAGCTTGAAACCGCATACACACACATATATTTAATTAACTCAAAGTTAGCAGGCCATAGGATTTAAGTGATGCTCACAGCTCGCCCTCACCAACCAAGATATTATTAAAACTATCCTATCATAACCTCGTTCTCTAGGGATAATATTTTTAATGAATAATTTCAGAGACCTCCCTTGAGGTTTTGGCCTAGCTCAACCTACAGAAACTGTTCAGCATAGTTTTTAAGGAACTCGTCCTAATCAACTGAAATTCATTTAAGGAATACAAAAAAGGGTGCAGTGATTTGTATATAACTTTGTATGACTTTTCTCTTCTATTTTTTTGCATTTCCTCCCTTTCCTTTTCTATTTGTATTTATTTATCATTCCTTCCTCTTATTTATTGATCTTCAAAATCTAAAACCTTTAATTTTATTGATCTTCGAAATCTAAAACTCGGACATTCCAGAACGAAATCAAGTTTGCTTATCTCACTTAACAATCTAAGTAAATTGTTTTATAACACATCCCTACCTTATGGTATCAAATATTACATATACTTCCCTTCTTTGACCATTGTGTGTAGCAAAAGTATTTTATATTCTGAAGTAGACAAACTTACCCTTTCTATGTCAAAGTTTTATGTCTTCTTCTATAATAAGTACTTTATTTTGTTCGAGTTTATTATATCCTTCAAAATAACTTCAATACGGAAGATTGATCATCTTTAATTTTATAACTGATAAACTAAAATCTAATTGATGAAGCAGTAAATGATCAGCTAGAGTAAAGATATTGAAGTCAAACGCATGATATTGCAGTGTGACTTTGCAATATTGCAAGAGAACATTGTTTTGCTTTTAAGATGATAATGGAAGAGGAAATAATAAGACAATTATATATTTTTTTCTCTATATAATGTTATCAAAACCTTTTTTTTTAGTTTCCGTCCCGTGATTGGGTTAAAGAAACATCAAATGAAATATAGTGTTTTCATCCATAGAATACTCAATAATAGTTCAAATTGATTTAAGTTCACCTTAAAATTTTAAAAGTTACTCCCTCTATTTCAAAAAGAATGACATAGTTTGACTTGATGCGGAGTTTACGAAAAAAAGACTTTTCAATTTTGTGATCCTAAATAATAGTTATGTCAAAAGTACAAAAATGTCATTTAATCTTGTAGCTTTAAACATGCCACGTGGAAAGTTGAAATTAAAGTGTTGCCAAAAAAGTAAAGAGATCATAAAAAGTATTTAAACCGAAGGAGTATTTAATTTGTCATGCAGCAATATATATACATGAAGAAGTGTAACAAAAGACAAACCGGTAACACTGTACTAACATTTCGTAACTTCCGTCTAGCATCTATCTTGTCAAATTAATATTGTGCTTTTGCTTTAATATTTACTTTCTAGGAAAAAGAACAAGAAAGAAACTAAAAGTTGACGTAAGAGGGGTAAACTTGTCCATTTCAGATGATAAATAGTTTTGTTACACCTATTATGAAAGAAGGGAGGTATATGTCTTATTTGAAACCACAAGGGAGGGATATGTTATAAGCCGTTTTCTGAAATTCTATCTCTATTTGGACCCATAAGTATTTTCTGACATTGCTCTTAATTAAGCTAAAGAACTGAGATTATATAACAATTAACATAGCAATTGTCAGCAGTTATGCGAATAGTAGAACAGGTATTAATCTAAATTGTTTGGATTCTTTTGTCGCTGCACACGTGTCGGGGACATTTTTGAAGAGTCCGAGCAACATAGGAGGTATTAATTCAATAAATTGTGTTTAAAGAGAACAGGTATTAATGCATAAACACAATTTGCATAGCTCTTGCAATACCATTAACAACTAACATGACCCATAAAGTTTATCTTATTTCTTATCAATACTCTTATTAAAATTGACATAAGCAACACTGTACAAAGTATTAATTCAAGAAAATACCAATTTTGCAAAATGATACTTACTCTTCCCTGAAACCGCCCCCTTCTCCACTGCATTCACATTCAATGCAGTTTCAGCCAGTTCCTCGGGCTCCGATTGCATGGTTTTCAGCTCAGGCTTTTGTTCAGATACCTCCTCCACCGCCTTATTTTCAGCCGGTTCCTCAGGCTCCGATTGCATGGTTTTCAGCTCAGGCTTTTGTTCAGATACCTCCTCCACCGCCTTATCTTTGTCCTCTACTTCCATTGGTTCCTCTACCTTAACAGGCTTTGCCTGAGACTTTGACGTACCACGAGGTGTACGGCCACCTCTTTTGGATCCAGAACCTGAAGGCGTCTTTCTCACTGATTTTGGAGGCATAGTTTCAAGAATTGGAAAAACTAATGTTTTCGAGATGAATGGAAAAAAAAAACAAGAACAAATAAATACTCTATTTTTTCTGCTTCAAAACCCTAGAACTGCTTTTTGTTCAAAGGCTTCGACCGGTGTTTAATGCTTTTCGTTTTAAAAATTAAAATTAAAATACTGCCTACTATTTATTATTTATATTTATTATTAAAAAGAAAAAGAATGAAAGAATGACCTTTTTTTTTATTTTCATATTGTATCTTATTGACTTATTGTATCGTATTTTGCTAATTTTAATAAATACAAGTATTCAAATAAATTATATTATTCTTCTTATTACATAATATCACATATCTATAAATTAAATGATGAACCTAAAAAAAAAGGTAGTACATGATAGAATTACTTTGAAAAAATAGGATAAAAGATAAAGATAAAGATAAAATGAAAAGAAAATATTAACGTACAATGTGATCATACCAAATCGGTCGTTAAATAAAATGGTCTTTTTGGTGTTATCTAAAAAGGTATTTAAATGAGAAAAAGGTCTGAAGTATATTCGAACTTTGACTGAAATTGTTGTAACAATATCAAACTTTGGAAAGGACATTTTACCATACGCACTATTTAATAGTATATTTTAAAGGTATATATGTGCACATGTGGACATCATAAATATTGCATAATTATATATAGTAATGTGTCCACGTGAGCACATATGTACCTTTAAAATACACTATTAAATAATGCAGGGATAAATGTTCGCCATAAAATTTGGTATCGTAACAACAATTTCGACTACAGTTGGAGTACTTTTAGACTCTTTTCCCTATTTAAATGATAAGATACAATAGATTTTTAGTAACAATCAAATTAAATATTGTTTTTAAACTAACAATACAATATAACGGGTAGCAATCATCCAAACAAGGTGTTAAGGTCACAAAATTAAAGGACATTTTGGACATTTAATATAACTTTGATTTGGCACCACAAAATTGAAACATCTTCTTTATTTTCTTAAACTCCATGTCAAGTCATAATAGATTTAAATGAAGAAAGCACTAACATTTGATTAAATTTTATCACAACTATATTTACACAAATAAATTAACTACGTCTACAAATTAGTTAGTATGATATTGTTTCATTATAGTATGTCTTCAATTATCAAATGTTATTATCAAATGTTACATTAAAAAATGTCCACTTGAATTTGCATACGTGATTTAAGGACACATGGATTATATCAATCAAATAACAAAGTTATTGTAACACCTCGGATTTGAGAAAGGGTAAAATTCAGCCTTGAAGAAATCTAGTGTCGGGATGACAAACGCCACCTACGGTCCAGCGTTTGATGTACGATCTGTAGGTAGGTCCGTGGTTGGCCAAGTCAGTTTTTCTAAGATGTCAAGTTTTCTGTATTTTTCAATGGTCCACCAGGACGGTCCTTCGTTCAATGCACTAGTCGTAGATAGGATTCGTAGGTGAGTCCCAAGAAATTCAGGATCAAAAGTCAAGATCCAAGGCCTCAACCAACGAACTGTCGTTGGAACCATGGTCCCTGGATGAGGGTCCGTCGATCAAGGCCACATATCATGACCTCTGATCCAAACGGCGCCCTAACAAGACGGTCCATGGTTTTGTTACGACCAGAGAGTACACACTAAAAGAGTACACACTAGGAGATATGGTGTTCTCGGATTGCAACACGGCGTATTTGACCTCTCGGAGGTCTTGTACAAGCCCTTTGACATCATTCATTGCATACATGTATGAAAAGTAGTGCGGAATTAAAACTTTTCACACGAAAACATCTCAAAATATCTTTCATATTAAAAACAATAGAAAACTCTAAGTCTCATTATATGTCATCCTTAGACTTAAGAATTACTTGCGACACGACCCATACAATCGAAATATGACAATATAATATCTATTACAATACTTTGAAATAAAAAAGTCTAAAGACAACTATGCCCTCGAGTCAAATGAGGGCATACTTCAACTTTGCTTGAACGATTACTAGTGTAAGACCCCCAAAATGAGTTAGGGTGTATAGAGCCTAACATGGTTGTATTAAAGTTCTAATGTCCTAAAATGTCTTATAATATGGTTAAGAGGCAGTGTGCAAAGTTTGAGGTGATTTGGAAGTCAAACGTCAAGGGTCGACCAAAACGTTCGACGAGTAGTCACCTATGCGCCTCATATGTCTATGCGTTCTTATATGTGTATGAATGAGCTTATGAAGTCTTAAAATGAGTTATAATGATGTTAAATGGTATTATGTGAAGTTTTGAGGTCAGACGTCCAAGAACGTCCAAGACGTCCGAAAGTTAGCCCTTGAGACATTCATGTACGTCTTGATGGGGCCTTGCATGTTTGGACGTGTTGCAGGTGTTTGTTTTGTATGAAACTTATGTGTAAGGTCTACAAATTGTTAAGGGTTGTGTTTACATAGGAAACGTCCAGGTACGACTTCGAAAGGGCCCCGCAAAAGGGCCCACAATAAGGACCCAAGGCTGGTCAATCGACGGACCAAACGACGACCAGTTGGTCAACCAACGGCCCGTAGGTGAGGTCTCGTCGATTGGTACTTAGTTTGGTCAGGTCTCAAGCCAAAAGTTGGCCAAGGATCAATCGACGAAAGCCAATGCACGACCCGTCGACTGACCTACGGCCAGTAGATGGTGGCCTGCAACCTGTGCCTGCGTACGGTTTCATTAAAAGGGTGAATGGGAAATTCACCCCACGTACTAAACCGACTCTAATTGATTTATGTACCTAATTTTGGGTGTATATAAGTCATCAAACACGTGAACCTCCCATTCCCAATCCCATACACACGTTAGAAATCTTTCCCTCCAAAAAATCTTCTCCCTAGAAACCTCCATTGTTGTTGAAGCTCAAGAACAACTTGGAGCTTGGATTTTCGTGGTTTCTTCACCAAGTTTTAGAGGTCTTCATGAAGATAAAGGTATGGTGATCTTCATCTCTAGTTATCCTTCTATCTAGAGAGTTAAATCTCAAAGTTTCAAAAGAGAAAAATATGATCAAACATCTTCTTCTTCAATCTGCCATGGGTTCTTTCTAAAAATGTTTTGAACGATTAAAGCATGCTAATTGAAGTTAATACAGTGGTTTTAACGCGAATTTGACTCAAATTGCATGATGAACCCATGTCTCATCCAAACTTGATTTAGTCTTTGCATGGGATTTGTGATCTTGATTTGTTGTATATTGAATTATGATTCTATTACGTTGAAGTGGTTATATATACTATTACTTACATGAATTAATGTTGAATTGATGTTGAAGGATCCATGAGGATCAATGTATGAAGATTTGAACATGTTTAGCCTAGTTTCCATGGTTCACTGTAACATTGGCCTCTTAATGATTTAATGTGGATTTCGATCATGTTAAGTTGGTTATATCTACTGTTTTAGGTTAATATCATGATTGAATTATGTATAGGAATATCGTATCATTAAAGTAAGAAAGAATTGGCATGAATTGATCTAGTCTCTTTTAGTCTATCGATTGATAATACTATGTATATGATGTGATCTCAAATTGTGGATAGATGAAGCATGATTCCTTTGATGTAGTGATCTATTTAGCTACTGCCTAGCATGTACATTATTGTTAAAATATGATTGATGATCAAGGCCTTAGAGAATCAATACTATTGGCTAATTTCTCTCTATTCTAGCGAATTAATAAGCCTAATGCCTATGTTGGAAGCTTGATCTTGAAGTGATTTAAGCATGATTTCGTTATGACTAAGTGTATGTTTTAGCTACTGCCCTATACTTGAATTATTAATGAAAGTGTAATAAAGGTCAATGATGACCAAAGGCTAAAGAGGGTGGGGGGGGGTAAGAATTGCTCTATTCTTCTACTTCTCTATTTTTCTATAGAAATGTTGATGAAACCTTGTATGACATTGTGTGGTATGGTCCACTTATGGTGTGAGTGCTTACTTTATGTCACTATATATGTGTTGACCATGGCCATGAAGGCAAATCGATGATTATATGAATTAGTGGTTATGATGATCACCTTATGTGTAACTTGTGCCTAGTCTTCTATTATAGTTGTGAATCTAGGTTATATTTACTATTTTTATGAGCATGTAAAGGGTTATGTAAGACCATGTGTAGGTGCTGCCATTAATGAAGTGTTAAAGATTTATGACCCCTACCCATGTACCCCTATGTGAATGTGTGAATAGCTAATGTTAGGAGCCTTAAAGTATAATATGAAGATTGTATTGTCTCCTATGCTAAACTGTGTTGTGTGGTCTATACTTGAAAGTGTAATGTGGTCTAAGAGGGTGGCTGCCTCAATGAGTTGTTGATAGCCATTATGTGATCATGTTGACTAATGTACACACACTCACACTTCATGCATGCTTACATGTAGTAAATGTACATAGTGTCTAATGAAATGTTGTTCTCATATTCACTAGTGTTACTACTATGCATGTAAAGTATATGTATGTGAAGTATGTTATGTATTTCCTTACTAGGATGAATTGATAGGTGTACTAGTATGGGCAAGGGTATGGGACCTTGTCTATTCATTGCACATGTGTACCTTGATAGGATAGTTCCTAGGTTTGGTTTCTATGTGCATGAATATGAATGTATGGTCATGTGTGGTCTTAATGTGTTATGTGAAAGGTTTGCTCACATATATGTATACACACACACACACACGAATGATGATCTAGTTAATAGAGGAGCCTTGAAAGGTGTTCTCAAGTGTATCCTTAACTAGATAGTGCTAATACATATGCCATGTCTATGTGAAAGGGTTTCTCACATGAATTAGGTTGATGAACTTTCATCTATGACCTATAAGTTAAGCATATGAGGGGATGACTCTCCTAAACATATGTTTTATAAAGAAATGAAAATAAAGGCTTTTTCAATAAAGGGAACTTAGCTTAGCACCGTGTGAACTTGTAGATGAGGGGTGACACTTTCCAACATAGGGAAGGTAGGGTTCACTACGGTCCTCATGTGAGGGAGTGATACTTTCTCAAATAGGAGAGGTAGGGTTCACTACGGTCCTCACGGGGTGGATAGCCTCATAACCCAAAATGGGTGTAGAGTGATATTTCCATGATTGCCCCCAAGTTCCATAAACTATGCTTGCCACATAGGATCTAGCAAGTGATATCACCTAATATTCTAGCATGTGTTAATGTTCTACCTTGGCAAGGTAGGAACACCTTCCATCGGTGTAAGGCTCTACAACACCAAATTCCATGTTTAGCACCCATGGTCTTAGTGTCGGTTAAGGCTATAGTTTCCCCAAAGTAAAATGGACAATGGAAGTAAATGGCTAGGACCCTAACGAGATTGACTTAAGGTAAGTTACTTAGGATAGGTGGAAGTAATGAACCCATATAGACATTGCACAAGTAGCTCCTTAGAAAGTGTTAGGAAGGTGTTCTAATGCATGTCACTATGTATATGTTATTTATGCATCACTTTGTAGTATTGGTCTACTTGTTATGATGGTGCACATGGTATAAGTCTATATGCATGATGTTGATCTTATTGACCATATGATGAAGGTCTTGCTTGACATAAATGAAGTGTTTTCTCTCACTATGTTGATGAATGACTTGGATGTAAAGGCCTGTGGTCTCATGATAGGTTTATTAGGTGTGTGTGAGGTTATGGGGCCTTACATGTACACTGCACTAATAGACTTAGATTTGGGGGCTTGAGTTAGGTCTTATAACGTTCTATGTGAAATAAAATATATGTGCATAATGGTTAGGAGTTCACTGTAATGCCCTTCTACTCTTGGCTTAAATATATATATAAGTTGTACTATACTATTATGATGATATGTGTTGGCTTGAGTAAGTTGTATGTATGGCTTTTCCTTGTGGTCCTAAGGTGATGCATTGCACCAAGTATCACTAAAGGATTACTTGGGAGGTTAATGAATGAAAAGGAGTTCACTGTTAAGGAGAATGAGCTCACTGTAAAGTGACCTCAAATGAGACTTAAATTCTATATGTGATTTTCTTTGATATTTGGCCTTTGATTATGTTTCTATGAAGTATGTGAATGATATAAATGCTATTGTATAAGGGTTTTATGATGATTTACTCAAATGGCATGAAGTATGATTTCAAAGAAAATGTCCCTTTTAAATGCATGTTTTTGCACGGTTGCCATACTTAGTACATTCTTGTGCTAATCCCATTCTTCTCTACTTTTTGCACAAAGTGTAGGTTATGGATGCTTAAAGGATGTATTGAATGGTGAAGAGCTAGATAGATGATTCTCAAGCTCAATGAAAGGAATCCTTAAAGTTCAAGGATCTCCTACTTATGTCTTTACTGTAAAGTCTTTCAATATTGTATAGTTATGTAATGTGTTTTAAGGGCCTTGTTCCTAATGTACTCTAATGTTGTTGAGTCTAAGATGACAAAGAGACTTATGGTCTATATATGTATTATTACTTCTGTTTTATCTATATATGAGATGAAGTTTCTAGCATATGATGTGCTAAGAAAAGTTTTAAATTTTCCGCTAAATTTACTATGTCAATGCGATGAATGATAACTATGGGCTTGTATAAGACCTACGAGAGGTAAAGTATGACATGTTACTTCTAGGGGGTTCTCCCCGGATGTGACAAACATGGTATCAGAGCATGAGGTTTTTAAAGTGGTTTTAGGTTCTAACAGTCTCATATTGCCACGTCTAGTAGAGTCTCGTAGCATTGGTGGTGAGTCGCGACACATCAAATGGTACGAGAGGCTATAGGACGATAGAGTTTCCCTTCTTCATCATTCTCATATCGTGCTATAGAACTTAACTCTGTAAGATCTCTCTCTTATGTTTTTTGTCCGGTGGTCATTTAGATGTGATTGCTTGGATGAGATTGTATCTATATGCTTGAGGGAGAAAAGGTGAGTTAATGCTTAACTTGGTTTTATGGTTGAATGAGTATGTTTGAAGGTGAATTTTGACATGTTTTGATGATATGATGCCATTTATGGCTTTGTATGAGACTTATGTGAAATAACATGTTGTGTTAAAGAATGTGTGTCATAATATGGTTAAAGCATGCTAGAAGTTGTTATGGTTGACACGAGTTCTTTTGGAATGATGTGTTACTATATGGTTTTATATGTTGGTAGCTTGATATTATGATTTGAGCTTGAAATGTGTGGTGACTACCTATGGAAGCATGCTACCTTAAGAATATATGCTTAAAGGTGTTCAATATGTCCCTTTGAATATAGGCATAATGTTTCAAATGTCGCCTTAGTTGGGATGAGTGAACATTCATGATTACCTAGTATGGATTGGAGTCCTTTGTATATACTTGATCCTAAGTGTAAAGGTGGTATGTATGACTTGGTAGGGTGATGATGAGGGTTTTAGTGACATAGAAGTCACCTTACTGTAATGTTCTAGGGAAAAGAATAAATTTTATGTCTAAGTCTTCTTGATGTTTTCCCCTAATATTGTATGACCTTTGTGTCTATTGTATTGTATGAAAACCTTATGTGGATGAATGAGATGATCTAACATGATAATTGGGGATAAATTGCCTAGGAAATTAAGTTTAGAATACCTTGCTTGACTTACTGTAAATTCCTTCTAAATGGTAATCATTTTTTAGTGATGAAAAATGAAGGGTGTTAAGTTAAGATCCTCTTAAGGTTGGGTTAAGTTGCTCTTAATTGGGTTTACCCTAAGTGGGGGATGGTGATGAAATAGTAAAGTTATAGGTATTGTCTACCTTGACCTTCTATTTTTGCTTGATCTTGAATTCAATGAAGTCTTGATGAGCTTTTTTATGAATAGAGTCTTGCATAAAATATGAAATGCATAAACTTTATATGTTTGGTATGTATTGATTGACATCACCTTAAAGGTATTTTTAAGATTCCAAAGTGCTTGAATGAAATTTTTGATGAAGTACATATTTTCTCATGAGTATTGTACATCTTAATATACTAATTGTGAATTCGACTTCATGAGATAAGGTAAGAAACTTGGTTTTAGTCACTTGTGATATGTAATGTTTAGCCTTATAATGAAATGTTGAGCCTCTTTAAAATGAAATATGTGGAGTCTCTTGAAAACTATGTGACTTGTATGGATTGGAAAGCATGATTGTAGGCTCACTGTTTAGCTCAGTATTCATGTGAGTGCTTACGATTTGTGTTATTTTTCCAAATGATGTTTACTGTAAAGACCAATGTTATGCTAGAAATTGAGATTTGTGAAATGGCTTCCTAATTGTTGTGATGTATTTGGTGTGACTTACCATTTAGACTTCACTAGGAAGAAAATATGAGCATGCCTTGGTTTAAAGTTGAGAAATTCTAATGTTACAGTAAAGATGATCTTTGTGCAATTGCTTGGGTATGAACTCATGATACATGTAAGTGTGTTGAGGAGAAGGACATTCCTCCATGGACACTACTGAGCATGGTCTGGTTGAGTGTGACCTTCTAATAAAGGCCCTTGTTGATTTAATTAACTCAAGTCTATGTGCATGGAAGTATGAGTGCCTACTTGCTTTTGAGTATTGTTGTAATCTGCCTTAGTATGATTAAAAGAAGGGTGCATGATGAACTCTTAATAAATGGAATGTAATGACCATGTTATGATTAGGAGAAGGGTGTTCCTCCTATGAACATGATAAGAGCCTTGTAATTGATGCATTAAAGAGTGAGTAAATTGATGTTTTGCTTGCTTATGTGCATTGAGTGCTAAATGATGTGAAGTAGTGTTCCTTGTATGTTTAGTGCATTAACTTCTATGTGTTTATGTTATGAAAATGATAAACTGCTCTATGATACATTGAAGTCCTTGTTGCGATTGAAATGTTCTAAGTGTCATTCGAGGACGAATGTTCCCAAGTGAGGGATATTGTAAGACCCCCAAAATGAGTTAGGGTGTCTAGAGCCTAACATGGTTGTCTTAAGGTTCTAATTTCCTAAAATGTCTTATAATATGGTTAAGAGGCACTGTGCAAAGTTTGAGGTGATTTGGAAGTCAAACGTCAAAGGTCGACCAAAACGTTCGACGACTAGTCACATATGTGCCTCATATATCTATGCGTGCTTATATGTGTATGAATGAGATTATGAAGTCTTAAAATGATTTATAATGATGTTAAATGGTATTATGTGAAGTTTTGAGAAGTTTGGAGGTCAGACGTCCAAGAACGTCCAAGACGTTCGAAAGTTAGCCCTTGAGACATTCATGTACGTCTTGATGGGGCCTTGCATGTTTGGACGTGTTGCAGGTGTTTGTTTTGGGTGAAAACTATGTGGAAGCTCTACAACTTGTTAAGGGTTGTATTTACATGGGAAACGTCTGGGTACAACTTCAAAAGGGCCCCGCAAAAGGGCCCACAAGAAGGACCTAAGGCTGGCCGAGACACTGCCTTGCAGTGTCAATCGACGGACCAAACGACGGCCAGTTGGTCAACCAACGGCCCGTAGGTGAGGTCTCATCGATTGGTACTTATCTTGGGCAGGTCTCAATCAAAAAGTTGGCCAAGGCCAATCAACGGAAGCCAATGCACGACCGGTCGACTGACCTACGGCCAGTAGATGGCTCCGTTGATGGTGGCCTGCAACCTGTGCCTGCGTACTGTTTCATTAAAGGGATGAATGAGAAATTTACCCCACGTACTAAACCGACTCTAATTGATTTATTTACCTAATTTTGGGTGTATATAAGTCATCAAACACGTGAACCTCCCATTTCCAATCCCATACACACGTAAGAAATCTTTCCCTCCAAAAAACCTTCTCCCTAGAAACCTCCATTGGTTTTGAAGCTCAAGAACAGTTTGGAGCTTGGATTTTTGTGGTTTATTCACCAAGTTTTAGAGTTCTTCGTGAATATAAAGGTATGGTGATCTTCATCTCTAGTTATCCTTCCATCTAGAGAGTTAAATCTCAAAGTTTCAAAAGAGAAAAATATGATCAAACATCTTCTTCTTCAATCTGCCATGGGTTCTTTCTAAAATTGTTTTGAACGATTAAAGCATGCTGAATTGAAGTTAATATAGTGGTTTTAACGTGAATTTGACATTAATTGCATGATGAACCCATGTCCTTTCCAAACTTGATTGAGTCTTTGCATGGGCTTTGTGATCTTGATTTGTTGTCTATTGAATATGATTCTATTACGTTGAAGTGGTTATATATACTGTTACTTACATGAATTATTGTTGAATTGATGTTGAAGGATCCATGAGAATGAATGTATGAAGATTTGAACATGTTTAGCCTAGTTTCCATGGTTCACTGTAACATTGGCCTCTTAATGATTTAATGTGGATTTCGATCATGTTATGTTGGTTATATTTATTGTTTTAGGTTAATATCATGATTGAATTATGGATAGGAATCTCGTATGATTAAAGTAAGGAAGAATTGTCATGAATTGATCTAGTCTCTTTTAGTCTATCGATTGATAATGCTATGTATATGATGTGATCTCAAATTGTGGATAGATGAAGCATGATTCCTTTGATGTAGTGATCTATTTAGCTACTACCTAGCATGTACATTATTGTTAAAATATGATTGATGATCAAGGCCTTAGAGAATCAATAGTATTGGCTAATTCCTCTCTATTCTAGCAAATTAATAAGCCTAATGCCTATGTTGGAAGCTTGATCTTGAAGTGCTTTAAGCATGATTTCGTTATGACTAAGTGTATGTTTTAGCTACTGCCCTATACTTGAATTCTTAATGAAAGTGTAGTAAAGGTCAATGATGACCAAAGGCTAAAGGGGGGGGGGGGGTTTAAGAATTGCTCTATTCTTCTACTTCTCTATTTCTCTATAGAAATGTTGATGAAGCCTTGTATGACATTGTGTGGTATGGTCCACTTATGGTGGCGGTGTTTACTTTATGTCACTATATATGTGTTGACCATGGCCATGAAGACAAATTGACGATTATATGAATTAGTGGTTATGATGATCACCTTATGTGTATCTTGTGCCTAGTCTTCTATTATATTTGTGAATCTAGGTTATAATTACTATTTTTATGAGCATGTAAAGGGTTATGTAAGACCATGTGTAGGTGTTGCCATTAATGAAGTGTTAAAGATTTAGGATCCCTACCCATGTACCCCTATGTGAATGTGTGAATAGCTAATGTTAGGAGCCTTAAAGTATAATATGAAGATTGTATTGTCTCCTATGCTAAACTGTGTTGTGTGGTCTATACTTGAAAGTGTAATGTGGTCTAAGAGGGTGGCTGCCTCAATGAGTTGTTGATAGTCATTATGTGATCATGTTGACTAATGTACACACACTCACACTTCATGCATGCTTACATGTAGTAAATGTACATAGTGTCTAATGAAATGTTGTTCTCATATTCACTAGTGTTACTACTATGCATGTAAAGTATATGTATGTGAAATATGTTATGTATTTCCTTACTTGGATGAATTGATAGGTGTACTAGTATGGGCAAGGGTATGGGACCTTGTCTATTCATTGCACATGTGTACCTTGATAGGATAGTTCCTAGGTTTGGTTTCTATGTGCATGAATATGAATGTATGGTCATGTGTGGTCTTAATGTGTTATGTGAAAGGTTTGCTCACATATATGTATACACACACACACACACGAATGATGATCTAGTTAATAGAGGAGCCTTGAAAGGTGTTCTCAAGTGTATCCTTAACTAGATAGTGCTAATACATATGCCATGTCTATGTGAAAGGGTTTCTCACATGAATTAGGTTGATGAACTTTCATCTATGACCTATAAGTTAAGCATATGAGGGGATGACTCTCCTAAACCTATGTTTTATAAAGAAATGAAAATAAAGGCTTTTTCAATAAAGGGAACTTAGCTTAGCACCGTGTGAACTTGTAGATGAGGGGGTGACACTTTCCAACATAGGGAAGGTAGGGTTCACTACGGTCCTCATGTGAGGGAGTGATACTTTCTCAAATAGGAGAGGTAGGGTTCACTACGGTCCTCACGGGGTGGATAGCCTCATAACCCAAAATGGGTGTAGAGTGATATTTCCATGATTGCCCCCAAGTTCCATAAACTATGCTTGCCACATAGGATCTAGCAAGTGATATCACCTAATATTCTAGCATGTGTTAATGTTCTACCTTGGCAAGGTAGGAACACCTTCCATCGGTGTAAGGCTCTACAACACCAAATTCCATGTTTAGCACCCATGGTCTTAGTGTCGGTTAAGGCTATAGTTTCCCCAAAGTAAAATGGACAATGGAAGTAAATGGCTAGGACCCTAACGAGATTGACTTAAGGTAAGTTACTTAGGATAGGTGGAAGTAATGAACCCATATAGACATTGCACAAGTAGCTCCTTAGAAAGTGTTAGGAAGGTGTTCTAATGCATGTCACTATGTATATGTTATTTATGCATCACTTTGTAGTATTGGTCTACTTGTTATGATGGTGCACATGGTATAAGTCTATATGCATGATGTTGATCTTATTGACCATATGATGAAGGTCTGGCTTGACATAAATGAAGTGTTTTCTCTCACTATGTTGATGAATGACTTGGATGTAAAGGCCTGTGGTCTCATGATAGGTTTATTAAGTGTGTGTGAGGTTATGGGGCCTTACATGTACACTGCACTAATAGACTTAGATTTGGGGGCTTGAGTTAGGTCTTATAACGTTCTATGTGAAATAAAATATATGTGCATAATGGTTAGGAGTTCACTGTAATGCCCTTCTACTCTTGGCTTAAATATATATATAAGTTGTACTATACTATTATGATGATATGTGTTGGCTTGAGTAAGTTGTATGTATGGCTTTTCCTTGTGGTCCTAAGGTGATGCATTGCACCAAGTATCACTAAAGGATTACTTGGGAGGTTAATGAATGAAAAGGAGACTTAAATTCTATATGTGATTTTCTTTGATATTTGGCCTTTGATTATGTTTCTATGAAGTATGTGAATGATATAAATGCTATTGTATAAGGGTTTTATGATGATTTACTCAAATGGCATGAAGTATGATTTCAAAGAAAATGTCCCTTTTAAATGCATGTTTTTGCACGGTTGCCATACTTAGTACATTCTTGTGCTAATCCCATTCTTCTCTACTTTTTGCACAAAGTGTAGGTTATGGATGCTTAAAGGATGTATTGAATGGTGAAGAGCTAGATAGATGATTCTCAAGCTCAATGAAAGGAATCCTTAAAGTTCAAGGATCTCCTACTTATGTCTTTACTGTAAAGTCTTTCAATATTGTATAGTTATGTAATGTGTTTTAAGGGTCGTCTCCCTAATGTACTCTAATGTTGTTGAGTCTAAGATGGCAAAGAGACTTAAGGTCTATATATTTATTATTACTTATGTTTTATCTATATATGAGATGAAGTTTCTAGCATATGATGTGCTAAGAAAAGTTCTAAATTTTCTGCTAAATTTACTATGTCAATGCGATGAATGATAACTGTGGGCTTGTATAAGACCTCCGAGAGGTCAAGTACGCCATGTTACTTCTAGGGGGTGCTCCCCGGATGTGACAACTAGATTCCAAGCTTGCTTTCAATGACACCTCTCACCTATTAACCACACCTTAGAGATAAACAAAAGTATGAAATTAGTACAAACACATGTACTAAGTATAGCATAATGCATAAAATCATGAGAAACGGACATTTATGAGAATTATGCTCTTTTTTTTTTAATTAAAACTTCATACTATAAGCATAAGAACCACATTTAAACTCCAAACATTACCATTAGAACACATTAACAATTATATTCAATATATTAGAACATTACAGTAAACCTACAGTAAGCTTACAGTGACTTCACTGTAAGTTCACTGTAACTTCCAATAAAATTCACACTTCACATTATAGCATCAAAGTATATCCAAAACACATAACTATAAGATACACCTACCAAAAGTGATTCTAAGGCTCACTTGAGTGAGTTATGAAGCGACCGCCCATACAATCCCTTTTCACACACATAAGTGATCCTTCAGACTACCTAATATACGATCATTCTCACTTCATTACTCAACTTTCCTATCTAGAGTTATCCTTAAGACTTATCTAGATAAAACATGAAGAAACCATTCCTATGCTCACTCTGCACCTTAACTAGGCAATCCTTAAAGTCACTCTAGACTAGGTACTTATTAATTAACATGCTTTCTAACTTAAGTCATTACTTCCATTAGTCCATTTAAGAGACATTCAACAATCAAGGACATCTAAGTAATGGACTCACACACTAACATCTTCAAAGCCTAATCGTGCAGTGCCTAGATAGCCTCCCATACCACTACCTAAACTTTATAGAACTTCTCCAATACTAGTAGGTATCCCACATCATGAGAATAGGCAATAACGGACATAGACCATACTAGCTATGCATGGTATCCGGAGTCATGAACCTACTCTGATGGAGGTTTGTTGAACGGGCCAATGGTAGAACTAGGACACATCCCATGTAGGCACATGGTTAAGGAATATGGAGGGTTTCTTTGTTCTCTAATGTCATCTTATATAGATCAACTTCCCAAATCATACTCACTCGGTTAGCCTTTATTCTCATAGAGTATTTTCAATAAAGGATCACGTGAAGAGGTTCCATATCTAGTTCATAACCCAATCACATTTCACCTTACCAAAGAGGGTCCACTAAGGCTACCTACAATGGCTAAGAGGATAGCTCAATGACTTTCCTAGGGATGATTTCATTCCGTTCCAGCCAATCAAGATTAAGTCCATCATTCACACAAGAAGGATACCATTATGACTTTCAACTTTAAGGATATCATAACCTCTCAACTAGGTTGAGGGTTCCACATAATTTGACCTTCTCACTATGTTCAAGGCCACATGTCAATCACATATACAAGACTAAGGAGCTTTAGCATACTAAGTCAAGAATTCCATATTTACATTCCTTAAGTATCAAGTAAGAGACACAAGTCTACCACAACAAGACACATCAATAATCCAATTTACCACATATAGCATATCACTTAGGAAGCACATAGGAACAACCAAGTCAACCATAGGTCACCCTATACACTACTATAAAACCTTCAATATAACCATCATAAGACTCATATGACCAAGTAGGAAGAATCATACATCAACCCTAAGACTACATACATAGTCATAGTCTAACATGATCACCTAATGTTAATAGAAGAACACATACTTTCACCTTAGTCACAAGTAGATATATATGATCATACTTCACATAAATCAACTACACAAACCATCATAATACATCAAGAAATGCCGACAAGGCCATGTTCATCATAATTCATAAAGTAACGCCGACGAGGCCACATAATTCACAAGTAAAGCACATAGAAACGCCACCATAAGTAGACCATACCAATCACAACATAATTCAAGATCTAAATTACATAATATAAAGAGAATTAGGGCAGCGTACCACCAATCCACTCTCACCACTTCAATCCATGGCTAAATCATCCAACACAATACCCCAAGGCCCTTACCCATGACCATGATCACCAATTCAATTCTTACTTACAATGGACAATGAATCAAAGATCATACAACATGGATTTATGAATGTAGGGCAGCATACTAACAATTCTAACATGATTCTAGCATAATTCAATAGCCCTAATCAAACTACATAAGAATTCAATAGCATTAAGACATAATCAAGTCACCCACATAGTAGTCAAAAACTAGGGTTCATGAATTACATGGGTCCATAGAAATGTTGATGTAAAATCATTCAATTAACACTAATTCAATCATAAATTATTGATCTAAAACATTTATGCAAGAACCCATGGCTAGAATTCAATTTAGAAGATATCATGGTTTGGATCATATTTGAAAAATTCATTGGAATTGACTTCTTGAACAAAGAGATTTCAAGGATGAAGAACCATACCATAATTGTGAAGAAAATCCCACAATATTGATGGAGAAAAATTTGAAAAATCTATCTTCTTCGTTGGAGCTTCAAAGCTTCATCAATGGAGGTTTTTGGGGAGAAACAATGGAGAGGTTTTGTTTGGACTTGAGGGTTTTGATTTGAAGGGTGAATTGGGGTTTAAA
The DNA here is from genome assembly GCA_022817965.1 of Solanum lycopersicoides. Lineage (NCBI taxonomy): Eukaryota > Viridiplantae > Streptophyta > Magnoliopsida > Solanales > Solanaceae > Solanum > Solanum lycopersicoides. The sequence continues at coordinate 37,378,680 of CM040627.1, forward strand.
AAGGTCTAATAACCACCAATAACTAATCCCTAAAATACCCAAAAGACCCCTGAACTTATAGGATCCTTTAACCAAGTCAAACTCAACTTAAATTTCTGGAATTATCGTCGGGAAACAAGTCCGCGACGCGGCGCCGTTCCCACTTGATTTTTGGAATTAATTCTTGGGGAAGTAGAGTACGCCTTGTTCCAATGACGCAGAGCTAATTTTTGGTCTAATGAGACTCTAGTCCACGATTCGAACATGTTTCACCCAAGAGCAATGTCTTGCTGCCTTGTGCAACTTGCTTGCTCAAGGCTTGGTCCTCCTCGAGGACCCTTTGATTGGTCCTTGGGGAGTTTTTCCCAGAATTTTCTACCTCAAATACTCTTGTATACATGTTAGGAACCTCTCATATCAATTTGAACTTAAAACAACACATAAAACTTGACTAAACACGTTAAGACACACAAGCACGTTGTAAGACCCCCCAAAATGAGTTAGGGTGTCTATAGCCTAACATGTTTGTATTAAGGTTATAATATCCTAAAATTTCTTATAATATGGTTTAGAGGAAGTGTACAAAGTTTGAGGTGAATTGGAAGTCAAACGTCAAGGGTCGACCAAAACGTTCGACGACTAGTCACCTATGTGCCTCATGTGTCTATGCATGCTTAAAATTGTACGCAATGAGATTATGAAGTCTTAAAATGAGTTATAATGATTTTTAATGGTATAATATGGATTTTCGTGAAGTTTGGAGGTCAAACGTCCAAGAACGTCCAAGACGTTTGAAAGATAGCCTAGGACATACATGTGTGTGTCTTGATGGGGCCTTGCATGTTTGGACGAGTTGTAAGTGTTTGTTTTGGGTGAAACTTATGTGGAAGGTATACAACTTGTTAAGGGTTGTATTTACGTTGGAAACGTCTGGATACGACTTCTAAGGGCCCCACAAAAGGGCCCACAAGAAGGACCCAAGGCCGGTCGATACACTGCCTTGGCATTGTCAATCGACGGACCAAACGACGGCCAGTTTGTTGACCAACGGCCCATAGGTGAGGTCTAGTCGATTTATACTTATATTGGTCAGGTCTCAACCCAAAAATTGGCCAAGTTCAAATAGACGAAAGCCAAAGCACGTCCAGTCGATTGGGTCCGTCGATGATGGCCTGGTGTCACTGCCTGTGCACTGTTTCATTAAAGGGGTGAATGGGAAATTCACCCCACGTGCTAACCTGACCCCACATGATTTATTTGGTGATTTTTGGGTGTATTTAAGTGATCAAAAACGTGATCAACCCATTCCCAGACCAACTCACACAAATTGAACCTTTCCCTCCAAAAATATTCTCCCTAGAAACCACCATTGTTGGTGAAGCTCAAGAACAGCTTGGATCTTGGATTTCCATGGATGAATCATCAAGTTTTAAAGGTTTTCATGAATAAAAAGGTATGGTGATCCTTCATCTCTAGTTATCCTTCCATCTAGAGAGTTAATCTCAAAGTTTCAAAAGAGATTTCATGATCAAACTTCTCCTCCTTCAATCTAGCCATGTGTTCTTTCTAAAAACATTTTTAATGATTAAATCATGATAAATTGAATTTAATATTTTGGTTTTAACGTGATTTGACTCCAATTGCATGATGAACCCATGTCCCTTCCCAAACTTGATTAGCCCTTGCATGGGCATTGTGATCATGGCTTGTTAATGGTTGAATTACGATTCTCTTACGTTGAATTTTCTATATCTACTATTATTTTCGTGAATTAATGATAAATTGATGATGAAGATCCATGTTGATCAATGTATGAAGATTTGAGCATGCCTAGCCTAGCTATCAATATGATCACTGTAACATTGGCCTTTTAATGAATAAAAGTGAATTCCGATTATGTTGTGGTTCTTGTAGCTATTGACTTAAGATGATCAGTTGGTTGAATTGTGAATATAAATATGGTATGATAAAATTAAAGAAAGCTTGGTACTAATTGATCTATGTGCTTCTATGCTATTAAGTAGTAACTTATGATTCACTGTAACTTTGCCTTTTTAATGATTTAATGTTGAAATCGATTAGGTGAAGATTCTTATAGCTACTGTTTTAGGTTGATGTTATGAATGAATTATGGGTATAAACCTTTAATTATCAAATCAAAGGAACCTTGATAAGGATTAATCTACATGTTTTAACCTTAAAGTTGCTAATGCTATGAACATAATGTGATATCGATTTAGGGTAGATGAAGCATAATTTAGTCTTGATTATTATGGCTATAGCTACTACCCTAGGTTGGTATTATTGGTATATTATGAATGTTAATCATGATAAACAAAGTAAAGTATATTAATGAGTGATCTATGACTCTCTACTTTCTAGTATATATGTGATGCCTTGTATTATGTCATAGTATGATCTTGAGGCGACTTGTACATGATTTCTTTATGATTAAAATACATATAGCTACTGCCCTATATATGAGTTTTTGATGAACAAGGTGTATTGATCAATGATGATCAAAGGGTGAGAAATTGGTAAGAATGCTTATCTCTTCTACTTTCCTTATAGTATTATAGTTTATGAAGCCTTGTATGGCATTGTGTGGTATGGTCCACTTATGGTGACGTTGTTTACTTTATTGTCATTATAATGTGTTGACCATGGCCTTGAAGGCAAATTGATGAGTATATGAATGAGTGGTTATGATGATCACCTTATGTGTAACGTGTGCCTAGTCTTCCATTATAGTTGTGAACCTAGGTTGTGTTACTATTGTTATGAGCATGTGAATGGTTATGTAAGAGCATGTGTAGGTGCTGCCATGGGTTAAGTGTTAATGATTAATGACCCCTATCCATGTACCCCTTTGTAAATGTGTGAATATCTAATGTTAGGAGTCTTAAAGTGTTCTATGAAGTTAACTTGTATCCTATGCTATATTGTGTTGTGTGGTCTATGCTTGAAGAGTATTGTGGTCTAAGAGGGTGGCTGCCTCAATGAGTTGTTGATGGCCATTATGTGATCATGTTGACCAATGTACACACACTTACACTTCATGCATGCTTAAAAGTAGTAAAGGTTCATGGTGTCTAAATGAAAGGTAGTTCTCATATTCACTAGTGTCTATTACTATGCATGTTAAGCTTATGTATATGATGAAGTATGAATGTGCATAGAGTCTTAGTGGGTTTATATGAAAGGATTGCTCATATGGTTATACCTATAGACTTATGCGTTGATGTATGAACATGTGTGATATTTATGTGTTATGTGAAATGTTTGCTCACATATGTGTACACATACACACATGGATGATGATCTAGTAAATGAGAGGGGCCTTGAGAGGGGTGCCCAAGAATACTCTAAACTAGATAGGTGCTTGAATATGCTATAAGCATATAAAGAATTAATATCTTAAGCCTATGCTTTATGAAAATGTAATTAAAGGCTTTTCAATAAAGGGAACTTAGCTTAGCACTGGTGAACTTGACATTGAGAGGTGTTGACTTTACTTTGAGGAAGATTCACCATTTGTCCCTTATAGAGTGTTGACTTCCCTTAGAGGAATACTCACATATGGACCCACATGAGTTGTTGACTTCCCTTTGAGGAAGGGTTAACCCATGTTTTCTCATGAGATGAGGCCCCAATTGTTCAATGGCATGTAGAGGAACTACCTATCTCTTAGTTCCATAAACTATGCTTGACACATAGGATCTAGCAAAGTGAATTCACTTAGGATGCTAGGATATATGTTAATGTTCTACCTTGGCTAGGTAGGAAAACCTTCCATTGGTGTAAGGCTCTACAACACCAAATTCCATGTTTAACACCCATGGTCTTAATGTCGATTAAGGCTATAGTTTCCCTAAAGTAAAATGGACAACGGAAGTAAAGAATTAGGATCCTAACTAGGATGACTTAAGAGAGGTTACTTAGTATAGGTGGAAGTAATGAACCCATCTAGACATTGCACAAGTAGCTCCTTATGAAGTCCTAGGAAGGTGACCTAATGTATATGATTATGCTTATGTCTTTATGCATGATATTGTAGAATGTGTCTACTTGTTATGCAGATGTGCATGGTATGAATCTATATGAAATGATCTATCCTTATATGCACTATGATGGTCTAAATGACTATATGATGAAGGTGTTGTATTGACATGAATGAAGTTGTCTTTACTTGTTATGAGGATGTATGAATTGTATGGTAAGGTTTGTGGTCTCATGAAGAGTTCACTAAGTATGTGTTGGGTTATGGGGATTCACATATACATTGCACTAGTAGAATAAGATTGAGGTAATGAATAATGTCTTATAATGATGAATATGAAATGAAGTAAAAGTATGTGCAAGTTGATGTAGCTTACTGTAATGTCCTATATTCTTGACTTGAATGTGTCTTGTAATGGGCTATACTTCTATGGGGATATGCGTGGTGTAAGTGTATGTATGTTTCCTTGTGGCCTTAAGGTGATGCATTGCACCAAGTATCACTAGAGGGTTACTTGGGAGGTTAATGAATAAAGGGGAAGATAGTTCACTGTTAAGGGAAAACTAGTTAACTGTAATGTGACTTGGAAGTGTAATAAATTCTATATGAATATGTTTATATGAAGTATGTGAATGATATAAATGCTATTGGATAAAGATTTTATGAAAATTTACTCAAAATGACAAGAAGTATGATTTCAAGAAAATGTCCCTTTTAAATGCATGTTTTTGCATGGTTGCCATATTTAGTACATTCTTGTGCTAACTCCATTCTTCTCTACTTCTTACACAAAGTGTAGGTTATGGATGCTTAAAGTATGTCTTGAACGGTGAAGAGCTTGATAGATGATTCCCAAGCTCAATGAAAGGAATCCTTAAGTTCAAGGATCTCCTACTTATGTCTTTACTGTAAAGTCTTTAAATATTGTATAGTTATGTAATCTGTCTTATGGGACGTGTACCTAATGTATTATAATGTTGATTAAGTCTAATATGGCAAAGAGACTGAAGGTCTAAGTATGTAATATGATTTTTTGTATATATATATGAAGTAAAGTTTCTAGCATATGATGTGCTATGAAAACTTTTAAATTTTTTGCTAAATTTACTATGTCAATGCGATGAATGATAACTATGGGCTTGTATAAGACCTCCGAGAGGTCAAGTACGCCATGTTACTTCTAGGGGGTGCTCCCCGGATGTGACACACATTTTGAGGCAAAACATTCAAACGTCTTGGACGTTTGACCTCCAAACTTCTCCAAACTTTATACACTGCCTATAAACATTATAATTAGTCATTTTCGGACCTAATAAACTCATAACCAATATTTTAGGATCTAATTCCACCTAGCTCATTTTGAGGGTGTAACAATACTCCCCCACTTGAAAACATTCGTCCTGGAATGACACTTGCTGCTCTTTATGCACTATCAAGAGATAAGAAACTCAAGACTAGCAACACATAACCATACCACACCATACACAATACACAATCAGTATGAACAAAACTTTTACATACTTAAGAGACTCAAAACACCACAAGAAGTCAGAAACTAGTCTACAACTCATTATGCAATCAAGACTCACATTCTTCATTTCAAGTAGCAAGAACTCTTTTTATATTCATTATCATGCTCATATACATCAATTCTATACACACTATAACCATTTTCAACAAAAACACAATTTAGTCAAAATTTGAAAATTCTTACAGTGAACTGTTAAACAACATTGTGAAACATGCTAAATTATTTTCAAAAATGCAATTCTTAGGCAATTGATGATAAAAAAATGACAATATGATAGATAAAATCATATAAACTCAATTTACAACATAATCATAACTTCATGAAATGCACAATTCAAGGAATCAATGAAATTCAATTCCAACAAGACTCATAAACACAATGCAACATGCTACATGCTATTTGACTTTCTAACTCTCAAGCTTGAATTGATTAGAAGAGATGAGACAACAAATCACCATTCTACTACTCACCATACTCCCCCACTTAGAAGGAACTCATAACACTAAAGAGAGAAATACAAGAACTTACCAACATCACCATCCAAAGTATAAGGAGGAACTTGCTTGGCCTTCCTTCCTCTTAGCCGCAATAGTAGGACAATCCCTCACCTTATTTACATCCTTACCACAACCAAAGCAACCATTGGTACTGGCTAGACATTCCCCATAGTGCCTCTTCCCACAAGTAGAACAAGTGGGCTTAATAATTTGAGAACCACCACCTCTCTCAAGCTTACCCTTAGCATCCCTAGTCCCATCTTGATTTGGAGCTCTCTTCTTAAACTTAGGTTGCTTTTGCTCATTGGATTTACCCCTCTTCAAAATCCTTGTGCTTCTCCTAAGTTTGGATTCTTCAACATCCCCCTTACTTTGACTAAGGTCAATGAACTCCTCAACCTTCACCTCCCTCCTCACATGGGGAAAGTACTTTGCTAAGAAAGCCTTCTTAAACTCCTCCCACTCTATAGGACCCGACTCAACCAATCTAGTATCTTTCCATTGAGTGTACCACACTTGAGAAACTTCCCTCAATTGGTACGAATCCAACTCCGCCTTCTCCCTAGAAGTCACCCCAATGTCACTCAACATCGTATAAACACCATCTAGAAACTCTTTGGGATCCTCTCCCACCTTAGAGCTAAGAAAGATAGGAGGATTCATCCTCACAAAGTCCCCCAATATAGAGGTCATGGTACTCTCTAAAGCATTCAATCTAGGCTCAACACCCCTACTCACATGAGTTGTTATGACTCAGGCTAGAGCAAGGAGAGCCTCTCTAATATCCCCATTAGTCATGTCCGGATTTTCACTTAACACCACTCCCCAATAGTGGCGCCATTTATTATGCATATCGTCACCAATGACACTACTTCCGATTCAAGTGTCTACGATCATCGATAATATAGTAACCCAACCGAGGGTTGGAGTCGTGTCCCAAGGGAGGGTAGTGAAAAGTTGTAGGTAATTAGAACTTCATTCTAATTAGTTGTAGCTAAAGAAATTTGTGGTTAAAACTTTGTAAATTAAGAAGGATGACACGAAAGTGTCAAATATCATTAGGGGGGGGGGTTGTCACAAGTATAGTAAAATAATGAAAATAACAAGAAATCTAATCAATGGGAGGGGGAGTCCTTGGGATGTGACCACAATACGGATTAATATAGATTATTGGGTTCATGCTTTTGATAAAAAATTTGTAGCAAAATAGTAACTAGGCTAAGCTTTATATGAAAATAAGTTCTCTCTCGAGCAACTTACCCCGTTTAAAATGGGTTCCTCTTGGACGCCCATTTGACACATGAAAACCAGCCTACGTCTTACCCCACTCACTCTCTCGAGCTGAGTGTTAGAATATGGGACTAGGGCTCACCCTCTCAGGTTGAACCTCATGTTGACCCTCTCTTGAGGCCATAGATCTAGCGGTCTTGGTTTCGCGACATCTCTCTCGAGCAAGCTGAAAACACATTAGTGAACTTGTATTTGCAACTACAAATCAATTACATTAAGCCACAACCACTAGAAGAAATCACAAGTAAACTACATTTAATCTACCAACAAGTAAGACCCAACAACAATATTAACCCATATTTGCTAAATCACACACAAAGAATTGGGTTTTTTAGCCATATATAAAGAAATAGAAATTATACCTTCAATTATGAAGAAATCAAATGGGTATGAGAAATAAAATATTGATTTGAGCAAAGAAAGAAGAAAAGGAGACCCACTTCCAATTTGGGGAAGTTGAAACCCTTTCTTCTTTAAGTCTTCAAAAACCATTACAAACCTTGAGAGTTAAATATAAAAATTACTACAAAAATATGCTATTGTTTTGAGCTAACTCGAATTCCTAAGAAAAAATTATCCAACTCTCCTTTTAAAAATATACTCTATTAGTTCTTATGGCTTTCAGATTTGTGTTGCAGCGCATCATTCAGTGACTTTAGTGGGAAGCACATACTAACTCGATGATTCGCGCATTGGTGAAGTTCATCGCCTTCTTGTATAGCCTACAACATCGTCATGCTTTGGTTCGTTTACCGATGAGGCACTGCTTCGAAAAAATCATCGGCGATGCGCCGACTAGTTCTCTCTTCCACTGGTTTGACCCTTTCCTTCAGGGCTCAACACACTGGAACAAAAGGCAGCATCCATGCCTATCGGCGATCCGCCAAGTGGACTTTGCGATGCTCAGACTTTTAATTCTTCACTTTTCTCAGTCTTTTTTTCTCCTGTTTGCGAAAGAGTGTCCATGCTTTCCTTGAATCCTTAAATACCATAAACCTAAGAGTTTTCATCTGATATTTAGATAAAATAAGCATTTGAAGACACCATTAAAATATAGACCTAAATGAGTCAAATATGTGACTCATCAACAACCCCAACTTAAACTTTTGTTTGTCCTCAAGTAAAACTCAAATTCAACAGTTCAAAAAGGATATCTCAAATAGTAATGCACAAGACTCAACCATGCTTTCACACAACATGAATAAACTACTTATACGAGGATCAATTGAGTACTCAAAGATTCAAGTTGTGACACACCATTATCAAAAAATTTCGAGCTCGCGTGCGTTACTTACTTCAAATGCAAGTTCAAGCTTAAACTTAAGCATATGAATGCCCACATACAAATGATGATTCCATTTTCACACATAGGTGTATAATCAATTTAAAGTTCAAGAATCAGATACATCACCCAGTCTCAAAAAGAGGAACACAATGCATGCTTTTACCCATAGGTTTGCCGTTATTTTAAAGTTGACATTAGTTTCAGCTTCCTCAAGATCAAGAAGGGCTTGTAATGGGGCTGAGTGCAAAGGTATGGTCATTTAGGTTTAGTGACTAATGATCCACATGAATTTAAGTGCTCATAACACTTCCTTTATTCTTTCTTATTCGTCTTTACTAGTGATCATAAGTCATCATGTTATTCACTTCCCATAGATTTCTTGGAAACCCCATTCGATTTTAACTTTTATTCCATAACTTTTCTTTTTCATTTCCTTATTTTTCTTTTTATATAGAGGGTTTCCATCCTTTAGCACCACCACGGGTTAAGGAATACTTTCCTTAAACTTCATTTGACTTTTTACTTTTATTTTTACCACACCCCTAACTTAGGCTTTTGGCCTAAGTTGAGTATTTAAATCAAATTAATCTTTCATGAGGATTAAGGGAGATGGATCAATAAGGGTCAAGTCTTCATCATTTTTCTTCCAAAAGGTTAAGGCCCAAAGAGTATTCAAGAGAGGTTTACACACTCACAAGGGAAGTCACAAAAGATGTATATGTCAATTTGGCTCACACTCTATAAAATTGCCTAAGATCATATCAAGAGAATGCATTACTTAGTTGACTAGAATAACGGGGAAAATTCTAGGTGTTGTCATGCATGGTTCAAGGTAAGATTATCACACAAGGAACGATACTTAAGTAAAACAAGACTTTACAATTTTGCTAGTGTGTAACGACCATAACACGAGATTCAATTTTGACATATGGCTAGTCACAAAGAGATGCAAAGACTTCACATATTGTATATGCAACTTCATTTGGTCTCTTCATAGCCGCACATTCATGTTTGTTAGATTGAAAACACTATCCAAGTCATCGGCATTGATCGGAAACGAGACTTGAATTTGCAAGAGAACAACCACTTTCAACACAAGAGGTTGCAAAAATTTGTGAAAGAAATTTGAACTTTTTTTAGAAGGGTGTAAAATTCACTTACAAATTAAAATCAATAAGAGGCCATAAGCCTAAATAACCGCATAAACAATATGAAACAATTTTAAAACATAAAACCCAAATATAAAATCAAAATATCCGTCAAAATGGTAAACAAAGGTGCGCCTCACCCCACCACAGATAAGAAACATTTGTCCTCGACTGCAACTGATAAATATCTTGTAGTGAGAAGAAGAAAAAAAAGTAAGGGAGGTAAAGAGGGAATCCTATCTAACTACTCGCTCCAACTGTCGGGGCATCATTTCCCGGTGCATAGATTTGAATCTGGTAGAAGTACTCGGAGTTGCATCGTTCTTCTTTTGGGTCTCAACGACTTTTGCTGATTTGGTTGCGGCTTCAACAGCTATATTTGCCTCCACCATTGTATCCACATCGTGAGATGATTTGAATGCATGGATTGCATTAATGAACCCCCGTTTCCACGAATAGAGGGGTCAATGGGAACCCTCATGCTAGAACTTGCTTTCTTATTTTCTTTTCTTTGCTTGTCTAGTTCTTCTATATATCTTCTCGTCTCTTTTAAAATCTCGTGCTCTTATATATCTTGGTGGAATATTTCACCCTGCAATGAGAAAAAGTTAGAAAATATTAAAACATGAGCAGGGGGATTTCGAGTTTAGAATCACTTCACCAAACCAATTAGTGAAGTGATCGTCCACTTAGGTGATTCGCCGAACATGGTGCATATAGGGTATAAAGGTGAAGACAAAGAGCGAATCAAGAAGTCTTTTGGCAAATCACCAAGAGCGTTCGACGATGCCAATCATTCGGCCAAATGCTACAGAACACTGAACACATTTAGGAGTAAATTAAAATCAAAATGCGACGTTAGGCGAACAGCCAAGTTAATTAGTGAGCTTGACTCAGCTTGCAAATTTCCTCAACATGCCTATGTACAACATGTCTTCTTGATTCAACCCCGCAACCCCTGATAATGCAATTTTAAGCTTCTACTGCACAAATTCAACAAATACCCATAGTAAAAATATCTCAACTTAAAGCACACTCAAGCAGGATTTCCCCAACTAAGCAAAAGTTATTGAATAATAATCGATAATACATGTGATTAAATCAACTCAGAGAAATCTAGTAAAGATTCAATAAGATTTATATAATGCAAATGAGTACTATTGCGATAAAAATATCTGAGGGATTCCACTACCAACCTTATATGCCGATTAAGATTCTATTAAGATGCTAGGTGGTCCAATAACGAGCACAATTTGTCAACTAAAATACTCTAAAATCGCAGGAAATAAAAAGTTATAGTGTTTGTTTGAGTTTGCGAAGAACCAAAAGCGAGGGAGAGTAAATGAAAAGGTAAATTTTAACCCGTTGGCTTGCAATGACCCTCTAGATTCCGGCCATTTGGAGACATTAGTAAAGCTCGCCCATTCACTCAGTGAAGCGCCTAGGGCCTAGTTTCTTTGCTAAATTTGACAGGATCGCCAATTCACATGGACCCAATGGCGGTCTTCATCGAGGTTGCTAACCTTGTTGGTGATGTTCCAATAATTCCTACAAACCGCCGAATTTTAAAGGGTCCAATCTGAAGAAATCTTGAGGTAGACGACAGAATTAATCAAGTGTGCCAAACTAGACTAGTTGCTCACCTTTAAGCACCTTTTAATACATTTACCTAACTTTATCGTGTACAAACAACACGCCATTATTTCATCAAGACACAAAAAGTAATTAAATGGTTTTGGGTTGCTTCCCAAATAGCATCGTAGTTAACGTCACGGAAAGACACAAGTTCACTTTAAAAGTTCATTATTGTGGTTTCCATAGTATCACTAGGCAAACCACCTTGTTCTCTAAAATTTAGGTGAGACGAGATATGACCCATCTAGGTTTCCAACTGTTTGATTGAAACTGAGTGGGAACTGACGGTCTGACTAAGGGTGGACATATCTTCCTTAATGCCTTCTAGCATCTTGTCTGAACTTTCAACTTTGTTGAGGATATTCTCTCATATCCTCATACAATCCACCATTTTGATGCTTATCATCCCCAATGACACTAATTCATATTCAAGTATCCATGATCGTCGATAACATAGTAATCCAACCGAGGGTTGGGGTCGTGTCTCAAGGGAGTGGTAGTGAAAAGTTGTAGCTTATTAGAACTTCATTCTAATTAGTTGTAGCTAAAGAAATTTTCTATTAAAAACATTGTAAATTAAGGGGGTGACACGAAAGTGTCAAATGTCAATCGCGGGTTTGTCACTAAGTGTAGTAAAATAATGAAAATAACAAGAAATCTAATCAATGAGAGGGGGAGTTCTTGGAATGTGACCACAATACGGATTAATATAGATTATTGGGTTCATGCTTTCGATAGAAAATCTATAGAAAAATAGTGATTAGGCTAATTTTTATATGGAAATAAGTTCTCTCACAAAAAACTTACCCTGTTTCAAATAGGTTACTCTCGGACACCCATTTGCCGCAGGAAGACCAGACTATGCCTTACCCCACTCACTCTCTCGAGCTTAGTGTTAGGATATGGGACTATGGCTCACTCTCTCGGGCTAAACATCATGTCGACCCATACCTTAGACCATAAATCTAGCGGTCTTAGTTTTGCGGCCTATTTCTTTAGCAAACCGAAAAGACATGTGTAAACTTGTATTTGCAACTACAAGTAATTAGATTAAACCACAACCACTAGACGAGAACTACATTTAATCTACTAACAAGAAAGACCAAACAACAATATTAACCCATATTTGCTAAATCACACCCCAAGAATTGAGTTTTTTAGCCACACATCAATAAATAGAAATTATACCTTTAATGATGATGAAATCAAATGGGTATGAGAAATAAAGTCTTGATTTGAGCAAGGAAATAAGAATTAAGGAGACCCATTTCCTATTCGGGGAAGATGAAACCTTTTCCTCTTCAAGTCTTCAAAAACCCTTACAAAACTTGATAGTAAAATATAAAAAGTACTAAGAAAATATGTTATTATCTTGAGCTAATTCGTAATCCGAAGAAAAATGATCCAACTCTCCTTTATAAATACTACACTCTACTAGTATTTATAACATTCAAATTTGTGATGCAGCAGATCATTCGGCGAATTTAATGGGAATCACCAACAACCTCAGTGATTTGCCCATTGGTGAAGTCTATTGCCTTCTGATACAACCATCAACATCGCCATGTTTTGGTTCGTTGGGATATGAGACATTGCATCGCGGAACTCCTCGGCGATGCACCGACTACTCCTCTCTTTCGCCGATTCAATTATTTCCTTCAGAGCTCAGCACACTAGAACAAAAATTGGCGATCTGTCAAGTGGACTTAGCGATGCTTAGGCTTTCAATTCTTCACTTTTCTCAGCCTTTTTGTCTCCTTTTTGTGACATAGTATTGATGCTTTTCTTGAATCCTCAAATACCTGAAACTTAAGAGTTTTCATCAAATATTAAGATAAAAGAAGCATTTGAGGACACTATTTCTATTAAAATATAGCCCTAAATGAGTCCAATCTGTGGGTTTCACTTGAATTTAGTGGGTTAAGCTTCATTAAGGTATGATTTCTTTAACTCTTGGGATTATTTTCCCCAAGAGTTCCCTCCAAAGATGATTTCTAAAATCCTCCAACTCTAGGTTTTTCTTCAACACGTGGGTCTTCTTTGAAAAACGAAATTATGAATCAATTGTGATAAATTATGATGCATTAAGGCTGTTTAAGTATATATTGATGGTTAATCGATTATTTCCTATGAGATTTCCCTAGACCCATGTCCTTCCCCCAACTTCATGAAAACCTTGAATTGATATGGTCAATTGTGAAGATGATGAACTTGTAGATTGACTACATTGCTGTTAATTATGTAATTGCTTCTTGAATTTACCTTGTTTATGTATTTAGTTATGATTCTTGGTAATGGAAGTATGAAGATCCTTGGAAGGGCAATGAGGTATGTTGATTGGTTTTTCTTGGATTCAATTAGGAACTATGAGTTACCGAGATAGTAATGCTTCTAGGTCTAATGTATGGTTGTGATGTTGATGCCAAGTATTCCTCATCGTTAGCTTAGACTATTGAATTGGTTATGAATTATGAAAGTATGTTATGGTATGATTATTATGTGATTGAAAGTAGTTTTTCATGATTATAATAAATTGTTAAGTGAAAGGTTTATTCACTTATGAGATGGTGTCTAAAGTGAAAGGATTGTTCTCACTTGTGATGACCTATGAGCTAGATATGATAAGATGTTTACATAGGGGTCTACAAGAGACTAGTGTGAACTTGTATCATGAAATAATATGATTACTAAAGCGAATAATTGCTTAGCACCAAAAAGGCATGTAAATGAGATGGAGGTCTCACGTTTAGTAAGTCCGGCCTCCCACATGGGTTTCCTCACGTTAGTAAGTTCGGATTCCCAAGTTATGTGTTGTCTCATGAGATGGAAACCTCCACGTTAGTAAATAAATGTTTCTAGCAACAATCTCCTTGACCCTTAACTATGTGCACACATAGGACTCTAGCTTAGTGGATCCACCTAGATAGCTACTTACAAATAGTTACACCTTAGGCAAGTGTTAGCCCTCTCTTTTCGGTGTGGGAGTAGAACACCGGATTCCATGTAGCTCACATGGTCTCATGTCGGTTATTGCACTTTTTTCCCTAACTTTAAAAGTAAATGAACAAGTTAAGATGTGAACTCTTATTAGGGTTGTCTTGAAATACTACATAGGGCGAGGGAGGGTGTGGACTTCTCTTACTCATTGTACATATGGGATCCTAAGGGATGATTCTAGTAGTGTTCTTTCATGATTATGATTATGATTACGATTATGTTGATGAGTTATGAGTAGTATTTATGTATTGAGTATGTCATGATGAATTGTGAAAATATGTTGTAAGTATGAAGTTGGTTGCTCATTGTGATACTTAGCCTTGGATAGGATTATGGGATTCTATATTTGGCATTGCACAAGTAGTGCTTGGGTGGTCTACATGTTGGGTTGATGTTATGTTAAATTGACTTACTATGCTTATTATAATTCCATGTTGAGTTAAGTTGATAGAAAGCATGCTTTTGACTAAATTGTCCTTTTCTCATGCATTGATGATTTTTGCATAGAAGCCATACTTAGTACATGTGGTTTGTGCTAACCCATATTTCTTTCCTTTTTCCCAAAACATTTTAGGTTCGGGCCGTTAAGAAGTTCGTGTTCAATTGCAATGAAGACTTGATCTTTTCCCGAGTCATTGATGAGTCCTCATGTTCGGGGACGTTGCCAAGTTCCACTCTAGCTATGGTGTTGTTTACATTTAGAAACGTTATTCTTTCTCTTATCCTTAAGACAATTATTCTAAGCCTATAATGGAGTATTTTTTTCTATGTGTTATGTCCAAACGTTTATACTCTTAAAGATGGTTTAATGTGAGACAGAGTATTAGACTAAATTCCTATATGTTGGTTTTGTTGTTTATGTGAGAAGCCTAAGTAAGCTTCATATGTGAGGAGTCTATGTATTTCCTTATGTGTATATATTCTGTTATGTGTAAGCGAGAGGTCTATGTAAACGTCATAAAGTAGAAATAGATGGAAAGTTTTAATTTTCCTCATTTCTGACCTTTGATGTGCTATGATGTATGCCAAAGGCTTGTCCTAGTTCCTCTTAGAGGACGGCGACGCCGGTTACGCTTAGGGGGTACTTTGGGTTGTAACAAGATTTGTATCAGAGCATGAGGTTGAGTAATCTTAGGATTAATGTCTCATTGTACTAAACCACGTCTATGTAGGGTCTTATTCATAATTTTTAAGCGCGCCACACTTATGAATGAGAAACTATGTGATGATTAGGAACTTTCACTCTCTTGTTATTCCTTAGTCCTGCCTAAGAGTCATAACTCTATCTAGTTCTTTCTACTAATTCTTTTATTGTGCTTATAGGCAATGAATACAAGGAGGAACAATGGTCAAAGGGCCGAGGAGGAGAATTTTAATGAGATGGTTCCTCCTCAAGCTCCTCAAAACCCTCAAGTTCCTATTAAAGAAAGGGATGCAAGGGTGCAAGTGAACCCCAATGCTAGCACTACCGCTTCAAGGATTAGGGATTTCACAAGGATGAATCCCCCTACCTTCTATGGTTCTAAGGTGGAGGAGGACCCACAAGGGTTCATTGATGAAGTGTTCAAAGTTCTTGATGCTATGGGTGTGTCTTCTCAAGAAAAGGCGGAAATAGCCTCCTAGCAACTCAAATATATGTCTCAAGTTTGGTATGAGCAATGGAATGAGAGACCGGTTAGAGAAGTCCGGATTACTTGGGGAGCTTTCAAGACGACTTTCCTTTATAGGGTTTTTACCTTGCAATTAAAGGAGAGGAAAATGCAAGAATTCATCAACCTTCGTCAAGGGGGTATGAGCGTGAAGGAGTATAGCCTCAAGTTCACTCAACTATCAAAGCATGCTCCTACTATGGTTACGGATTCTAGAGCTAAGATGAAAAAATTTGTTATGAGGATATCCGACCTTGTGGTTAGTGAGTGTAGGTCGGCTATGTTGATTCCTAGAATGAACATCTCTCATCTTATGGTTCATGCCGAACAAATTGAAGACCAAAAACTTAAGCAAGTTGGTAGGGCGTTGAAGAAGGTAAGAACCGAAGATGGGAATTCTTCCAAAACTAAATTTGAGGTGCAAGACAAACCAACGTTCAAAATGATGTTTTCCAACCAAGGCCCTCCTAATGCTCCAAGGGTCAGCAAGAATAAGGTGTCTACTTCCAAGCTCCAAGAGGGGAAAGGTGGTGGTTCTTATGTTGAGAAGCCTCTTTGTTTAAATGTGGTAGAAAACATGATGGTAAGTGCCTAGTCGGCACGGGTAATTGCTATGGTTGTGTCGAGAGTGGTCACATGAAGAGAAATTTCCCTATGATGAAAGTTCATGGAAGGGAAAATGCTCAAGATCATGCAAGTGCCCCGAATATGGATGCTCCTAAGAAGAATCACTTTTATGCTCTCCAATCCCGAGGTGATCAAGAGATCTCACCGGACGTGGTTAACGATATGTTACAATTGTTTTCCTTTAATGTATATGCTTTGCTTGATCCCGGAGCTACATAGTCATTTGTAACCCCTCTTGTAGCCATGAAATTTGATATACTACCCGAAATATAAGATGAACCTTTTTTGGTTTCTACCCCGGTGGGTGATTCCGTGGTGGTTAAGAGAGTCTATAAAGGTTGTCCTATTTCCTTGTACAATAGAGTTACATTAGTTGACTTGATAGAACTTGATATGAAAGATTTTGATGTCATATTGGGAATGGATTGGTTGCATGCTTGCTTTGCCTCTATTGATTGTAGGAAAAGGGTAGTCAAATTTAAATTCCCAAATGAACCCATTTTGAGTGGAAGGGAGGAAACTCAAATCCTATGGGTAAGATCATTTCATGTCAAAAGCTTGCAAGTTTATTGCAAAGGGTTGTCTCTACCACATAGTAAGAGTTAGGGATCTTGAATCCAAGGTCCCTCCCATAGAGTGGGTACCCGTGGTGAGGGAATTTCTGGTGGTCTTTCGTGATGACCTTCCCATAATTCCTCCCGAAAGGGAGATTGACTTTGGCATAGACTTATTGCCGTATACACAACCTATTTCGATCCCACCTTATCGGATGGGCCCGTCTGAGTTGAAAGAACTAAAGTCTCAACTCAAAGATTTGCTAGATAAGGGTTTTATTCAACCAAACATATCTCCATGAGGTGTCCCGATATTGTTTGTAAAGAAGAAGGATGTGTCTTTGAGAATGTGTATCGACTATCGTCAATTGAACAAAGACACTATAAAGAATAGTACCCGCTCCCTAGGATTGATGACCTGTTTGATCAACTCCAAGGAGCAAGTTACTTTTCAAAGATTGACTTGAGGTTGGGTTATATAACACTCCAAAAATCTAAGACGTGTTCTAGAGACTAACATAGGTGTCAAAATGTTTAGACACTGTTTAAAAGTCATAAATAATGAATATAAGTCATTTAGGAAGTTTGAAAATCAAAACGTCAAAAAACGTCCATGACGTCCGGAAACTAGTTCAATGAGGTGCTAGTGTGCCTTTGCCTATTTGACTAAGTTTTAAGAGTTGGAAAATGATGAAGTTTGGTGGAAAAGTTTCTAACACATATTATAGTTAGTTCATAGTCGAAAAGTCCGAGTACGACTCCCCAAGGACCAACAAAGGGCCCTTGAGGAGGACCCTTGCAACTTGGGGCAAAAGCTGCCCAAGGTAGTGTCCACCAACGGATTGCCACCAACCAATCATGGTACAATCCACATGGTATCAATTGCCTACATCGATGTACACTTAGAATATTTGGCAAAGAATGGATTTTAACAAGTCTCTGACCAAAACGATGGACCAACAAGACGGAGGGTCCTGTGGTCATCGATTGACGAACGAGGCATTGACATGGTCTCATATGTGAGACCACTGGTTTCGCTACTCGATTTAAGTTTAGTCAAATTAATTAATTAGGTGATTAGTTAATTAGTTAGGAGTTTAGGGAGGTCTAATTAAGTGGGTTAATGACCTATATAAAGACCCTAAGCTAATTAAACTAACCTAAGCCCTTATAATTCCCAAACCCAAATTGCTTTTCCTTCTCTCTTCTTTCTCTCTCCCAAGTTGAAGAACACCATAGAAGTCAAGGTCAAGGAGTTCTAGAGCTGATAAATATCAAATTTTCTCCATCAAACTTCATCAATCAACAAGGTATGAGATTCCTTTCACCTTTGGGATCTCTTTCCCCAAAGGGTTCCTTCAAATTGATTTCAAAAAATTAGTTTTCATGTTGGTGTCTTCCAAACTCGAAATTGATCTTTCAATTTGAATTGTTTATCGTTTATTTTGATTGTATTGATTATAATATGATGAATTAGGACTATATTACAATACTTAGTGATGGATTGGTCTAGTTTGTAGAAGACGACCTTTTCCCCTTAACCCTAGGTTGTGATCTTGAATAGAATTATCTAGTATTGATGTAATTGGCTTGGTTATTGTGTGAATTACTATCCTATGTTGCTATTATGCCAATATAGGAATATATTGAGATGAATTTTAGTCTTACCATGCTAGTTCTTGAGTAATTGATCTAGGTTGTACAGTAGATTATGAATTTGACCTAAGTCTCTAATTTTAAGCGATGAACTAGTGATGGATTGTTGTGTAGTGCTTCAGTTGAATTCATTATCATGTTGGTTACTATTGTGTGATGATATTACACCCATTAATGGGTTTAGTTTGAGGGTTGATGGTAAGACCTTGATGTTGGCTTATGAAGGAGACTTAGTAAGTCTTATGATCTAAACTCTTTACTTCAATTATGGTTAGTTGTGATTAAGTGATGTTGTTGTATTGAAGTAGACCTTATATTAAGATTGATAGGGTTGGTGTGATGTTGAATTGAAATATATTGATTATGGTTTGTGAGGTGTTGGCTAAGATGTAAATGTTATAAGGATGGTTATAACTTACTAATGTGCCTTACTATGGATGATTATGTAAATGTGCTAACCTCACATGTAGGAATTGTAATAAAAGGAAAATACTCATGCGATTCTTATTGAGATATGATGATGATGATTATATAAGGGATAGACTCAATGACCTAACTAAACTATGATCATTAATAAAGGTAGTAAAGACATTTCAACAGGGACTCTTGCTTAGCACCGAGCGAACTTGTAGATTTGGGGTGGCGCCTTCCCAAAGAGGGAGGTAGGGTTCACCATAGTCCTCACGGGGTGGATAGCCTCATAGTACAAAAAGGGCATAGAGTGATGTTTCCATGACAGTCCTCCAGCTCCATAAACTATGTTGCCACCATAGGAATACTAGCTAGTGGATCCACCTAGACGCTATGTTCATGTTTGGTCCTACCTTGGCCGGTAAACCACCTTCCATTGGTGTAAGGTTTTACAGCACCGGATTTCACATTAGATCATGTGATCTATGTTAGTTAAGACAAGATGCTCCTAAAAAGGTAAAATGAAGTAATGAATGAACTCTAACTAGGATGACCTAAGGTTTAACTGAGTCTAGGTAGGGGTATGGAATCTACCTATACATTGCACTAGTTAGCCTTGAAGGGAGTCTTAGAAGGATGTTCTTATGTATGTATATGCTTATAAATGTAAATTAGATGTATATGATGATCTTACACATTGATGGTATCTTATGATGTTTAATTCACTTATGAATATATGTTTGGTCTATATTGCTAAAGTGTGATGTTATGTACCCTTAATGATATGATATGTGAAGTTGGACATTGGTTATGGTTCTTGTTAGGTTTACTTGATTGAGTAAGGTTATGGGGCTTTGCTTAGTCATTGTACTAGTGGACTTATTGAGGTTACATGAGTAATTGTCTTGCTTTGGTCATGTTGTAGTTAACTCTTATTCATGCTTGTTGAGGTTATACTTGATGATGGAGTTGTCTTGATTATATGTTCAAGTATTTTGGTATGTATGATTTACTTGGCTAGTCTAGTATGGTTGGTCTTGTGATGAATATGATTTTGACTTGATGAATATGCATTAATGACTTGTACTGGTTTTTGAATGTGCAAAAGGCTTTCAGAATGTAAAATAACATGCTTTAATGAAATTTCCCTTTTTAGCATGATTTGATATTATATGTGCATATGGTCTCATACTTAGTACATGTGATGTTCTAACCTCATTTTCTCCCTTTTCCCCAAAAATTTTAGGTTCCGATCGTTGAATGGCTTTTGAGATGACTTTGAAGAGGACTTGGAATTATCACTCATTCAAGTGGGTAGGTCCTCATTTTCCGAGGGAAATGCCAATATCAAGCTTTTGAATGTTGTTCTAGTTTTAAGACTTCTATGTTCTTTCCTTTTCATTTGAGTACTAAAGATTGTATAGCCTATATGTGGATTTATTACGTTGATCTATGGGATATGCCCAATTGATATACTCTTGTTTTAGATGGTTATATGAGACACTGTTTTAAGACTATGTTAAGTATCTTATATATCTATGTGCAATAAAAGTAGAAGACTATGTAATCTTTTTTATATGAAGGGTCTATGTATACTCTATATGAATATATTATGTGTATACGAGAGGTCTATGTAAAACTCAAGATCGACATATAAAAGTTTTAGATTTTCCGCATTTTTAACCTATGAATGTAATGTGTAAACTAAGAGGCTAGTCTTAGTCCTCTCCAAGGACGACGACGCCGGTTACGTCTAGGAGGTGCTCCCCGGATGTGACAAACTTGGTATCAGAGCATGAGGTTGAATATGTTTAGAGTTGATGTCTCACTCAACCACGTCTATGTAGATTCTTACTCATAATTGTGAAGCGAGCCACACTTATGAATAGAAAACTATGTGATGCTTAGGAAACTCTCACTTTCTTGGAAATCCAATATCGTGCCTCTAGATTCTTGGTTCTATGTGCCTTTAGCATCTAATCCTTTTATTGTGATTATAGGCAATGAATACTCGAAGAACAGTCGCTTGAAGACTTGATGAAGAGATTGCCAATGCGAGAGCTCCTCCCGATGGCAATCAAGTCCCTCCTCTTGAAGAAGTTGCTAATGATGACCAAGCTCCAGTAAATCCTCCACCTATGACGGATGGTGACATAAGGGCTGCCTTTCTTCAAATGGCAAAGCCATTACTACACAAGCACAAGCCGTCACTACTCAAGCACAAGCCATGACATCCCAATCTAATCGGGAGGTGGTACCCCGTGCAAACCAACATGTTGGCATGGCCTCCCGTTTGAGGGATTTCACTAGGATGAATCCCCCTACTTTCTATAGGTCCAAAGTTGAGGAAGACCCCTAGAGTTCATTGATGAAGTCTACAAGATTCTCTATGCTATGGGTTGACTACTAGTGAGAAAGTCGAGTTAGCCACTTACCAACTCAAAGATGTGGCCCAAACTTGGTATGTTCAATGGAGAGACAATAGGCCTTTAAGGGGTGGACCGGTGACATGGTAGATTTTCAAGAAGACTTTTCTTGATCGGTTCTTTCCTAGAGAGAAGAGGGAAGCCAAAGTGGAATAATTCATCAACCTTCGTCAAGGAGGTATGAGTGTAATTGACTACTCATTGAAATTTACTAAATTGTCAAAGTATGCTCCTTCTTTGGTTTCCGATACTAGAGATGAAATGAGTCGCTTTGTGATGGAAGTGTCGGATGACTTGAAATAAGAATGTCATTCGGCTATGCTACATGATAATATACATTTCTCATCTTATGGTTTATGCTCAAAAAGTGGAAGAGACAAGGATCAAGAGAAAGAGTAGAGATGCCAAAAAGGCAAGGTCTTTTGATGGTGGTTCTTTAAAGAGTAGTCTTGATATCCAAGTCAAGCCTAGGGTCAAGAAGAGGTTGTGTAGACAAGTTCCTTCCAAGTTCCCTAAGAATCGTGATAATAGGGTGTCTAACCTTAAGTCTCAAAAGGGAAGGGGTACTAGTTCACCAACCAAGAAGTCAACTTGTGGAAAGTGTGGCAAGAAACATTATGGTGATTGCCTCGTTGGGACGGACAATTGCTTTGGTTGTGGCAAGAGTGGCCACAAGGTTAGGGATTGCCCTAATGTGAAGGGTCAAGACAAGGGTAGTGGTCAAGCTCAACCAAGTGGTTCTAATGATGCTCCGAAGATGAATCACTTTTATGCTCTCCGCTCAAGAGGTGAGCAAAAGACTTCTCCCGATGTGGTGACCGGTATGTTCAAAAGTCTTTTCTTTTGATGTATATGCTTTAATTGATCCCAGTGCTACCTTGTCATTTGTTACTCCTCTAGTATCTAAAAAGTTTTACATTTTGCTCGACATCTTGAATGAACCTTTTATGGTGTCTACCCCGGTGGGTGAGTCGGTGGTTGCAAAAAAAGTGTATAGAAATTGTCCTATAATATTGCCCAATAGAGTTACTCATGTTGAACTAGTAGAACTTGATATGTTTGATTTTGATGTCATTTTGGATATAGATTGATTGCATGCTTTCTTTGCTTCAATAGATTGTAGAGTGAGGGTGGTGAAATTTAACTTTCCAAATGAGCCCGTTTAAGAGTGGAAGGGGGGAAATTCTATTCCTAGAGGTTCATTTCTTGTTTGAAATATTGTAAGATGATCTCTAAAGGGTGTTTATACCATATAGTAAGAGTCAAAGATTTAGACTTCGGAATTCCTCCCATTGAGTTAGACCTCGTTGTGAGGGAATTTTCGGAGGTCTTTCCTAATGATCTTCCCCATATTCCTCCCGAATGGGAAATTGATTTTGGTATCGACTTGCTACCAGATAAAAATCCCATTTTATTCCTCCTTATAGGATGGCTCCGGCCGAATTGAAAGAGTTGAAGGCTCAACTCAAAATTTTCTAGACCAGGGCTTTATTCGGCCTATTATTTCTTCATGGGTACTCCGGTATTGTTTGTGAATGTGTATCGATTACCGTCAACTCAACAAAGTCACAATCAAGAACAAGTATCCTCTCCCTCGGATTGATGATTTATTTGATCAACTCCAAGGTGCGAGTTACTTTTCCAAGATTTACTTGAGATCAGGATATCACCAACTTAGGGTGAGAGGTGAAGATATCCCCAAGACGGCATTTGAAACAAGATATGGTCACTATGAGTTCCTAGTAATGTCCTTTGGTCTCACTAATACTCCGGCGGCATTTATGGACCTAATGAATAGGGTGTTTAAAAGTTACCTAGATTCATTTGTCATTGTCTTCATTGACGACATCTTGGTATATTCGAAAAATGAGGGTGAACACATGGATCATTTGAGAATGGTGTTGCAAGTTCTTTAGGAACACCAATTGTTTTCCAAGTTTAGCAAATGTGATTTTTGGTTGAGGTCGGTAGCATTTCTTGGTCATATCATCTCGAGTGAAGGTGTAGAGGTTGATCCAAGGAAGACCAAAGCGGTGAAAAATTGGCTTAGGCCCTTGGCTCCTACATATATTAGGAGTTTCTTAGGCCTAGCCGGTTTTAGAAGGTTTGTTGAAGGATTTGCGTCTTTTCTTCTCCCTTGACAACCTTGACTCAAAATAATGTGAAATTTTAGTGGTCGGAGGCATGTTAAAAGAGCTTCTAAATGTTGAAGGATAGGCTTACTTCCACGCCGGTATTGACCCTACCGGAGGGTACTAAGGGTTTTGTGTTTATTGTGATGCATCCCGAGTGGGGTTGGGGTGTGTTCTTATTCAACATGGCAAAGTTATAGCCTATGTTTCTAGGCAACTCAAAGTTCATGAGAAGAATTATCCGACTCATGACCTTGAGTTAGCGGCTGTGGAATTTGCCTTGAAAATATGGAGCCATTATCTCTATGGGTTCATGTTGATGTGTATACGAACCATAAAAGTCTTCAATATGTATTCACTCAAAAGGAGTTGAATCTCCGGCAACGGAGATGGTTAGAGTTGTTGAAAGATTATGACATGAGTGTTCACTATCACCCCGACAAGGCTAATGTGGTAGCGGATGCTCTAAGTTGGGTGTCCATGGGAAGTGTGTTCCATGTGGAAGAATCCAAGAGAAACCTAGTGAAAGATATTCATAGGTTGGCTCGTTTAGGGATTCGAATTGAAAGTTCTCCAAATGGTGGTACATCATAACTCTGAGTCGTCTTTTGTGGTTGAGGTGAAGTCTAAGCAACACCTTGATCCATTATTGATGGAGTTGAAAGAATCGGTTCTTGGTAAGATGAATGAGTCATTCTCCCAATGGGGGATAATGTTCTTAGGTATCAAGGAGATAATGTGTGCCTAATGTGGATGATTTGAGGATTAGGATCCTTGAGGAAGTTTATGGAGCCCGTTACTCTATTCATCCGGTTCTACAAATGTACCATGAACTTAGAGAAGTGTTTTGGTGGGATGGACTAAATAGGGATATCGCGGAGTTTGTTGCAAAGTGTCCCAATTGCCAACAAGTGAAGGCGAAACACAAAAGCCGAGTGGTCTACTACAAGAAATCCAAATTCCTACTGGGAAGTGCAAAAATGTTAACATGGATTTCGTAGTAGGTTTGCCTTGCCTCGAAAGCAATATGACTCTATATGGGTGGTAGTGGATAGAATGACCAAATCCGCTCACTTCATTCTCGTTAAGTCTACTTATTCGGCGTAAGATTATGCAAGCATCTATATTCACAAAATAGTGAGTCTTCATGGGGTTCCTTTGTCCATCATATCGGATAGAGGTGCTCAATTTACATCTAGATTTTGGAGATCATTTCAAAGAGGTTTGGGTAATCAAGTGAAGTTATGCGCCGCTTTTCATCCTCAAACGGATGGTCAAGCGGAGCGGACCATTCAAACTCTTGAAGATATGATTAGAGATTGTATCATTGACTTTAAGGAAAATTGGGATGAACATTTGCCTTTGGTGGAGTTCTCACATAATAATAGTTTTCATTCATCCATATCTATGGCTCCTTATGAAGCTTTGTATGGTAGGAGGTGTAGATCTCCTATCGGGTGGTTTGAGGTTGCGAGTCTTCACTTCTTGGTTCCGATTTGATTTATAAGACTTTGGAGAAAGTTCATATAATAAGAAACAGGTTGCAAACAACCTATAGTCGGCAAAAGTCTTATGCCGATCATAGGAGAAGAGATTTAGAGTTTGAAGAAGGTGATAAGGTGTACTTGAAAATTTCACCTATGAAAGGGATGGTTAGATTCGGCAAGAAAGGGAAGTTGAGTCCTTGTTATGTGGGTCCCTGTGAAATCTTGCAAAGGGTTGGTAAGGTTGCTTATGAATTGAAACTTCCTAGTAAACTATCTTCGGTTCATCCGGTTTTCCATGTTTCTATGCTTAAGAAGTGTATCAGTGATCCTGAGTCTATTCTTCCTATTGAGGGTCTTGGTGTGAAGTTCCTGTTGAAATCCTTGATCGTCAAGTGAAGAGGTTGAGGAAAAAAGAAATGGCCTCCGTAAAGGTGTTATTGAGAAACCACCTAGTTGAGGGAGCAACATGGGAGGCCGAGGCCGACATGAAGTCCCGTTATCCTCATCTCTTTCCTAATGAAGGTTAGAAGTTTTTACTAATAATGAAAATAATTACTAAATTTGAAGTTGCTTTGATTTTTGGTGAAGTTTTGGAAAAATACTCATGTTACAGTGAATTACAGTGAAGTTGTGCATATATACTTGAAAGTTTGCAATTCTTCTTGTTTTGACTATGTTGTGCATTTTGATATAGTGACTCTTTAATAAATGATGTTGAGAAAATTGGTAAGTTGAGTATTGGCATAATTGACTCATATATGGTATGTTGAGCTCATGTTGTTGTGAGAAGGAAATTCCTCATAATGTAATTTTGAGCCTTATGTGTGGTAATTGAAGTTTTTGAATTTCTATGTGTAAAAATGCCATGATTGATGTTGTAACATGTTGTTATTATTTTTGTTGGTTGGGCTGCTAGTCTTGAATCTATTCCTTCCTTCCAAAAGATTTTAGTGTCATTCGGGGATGAATGTTCCTAAGGGGGGATAATGTAACACTCCGAAAGTCTAAGATGTGTTCTAGAGCTAACATAGGTGTCAAAATGTTTAGACACTGTTTTGAGGTAATTTTTTTTGAATATAAGTCATTTAGGAACTTTGGAAATTAAAACGTCAAAGAACCTCCATGACGTCCGGAAACTAGTTCAATGAGGTGCTAGTGTGCCTTAGCCTATTTGACTAAGTTTTGAGAGTCGGAAAATGATGAAATTTGGTGGAAAGGTGTCTAAAAAATATTATAGTTAGTTCATAGTCGATACTTCCGGGTACGACTCCCCAAGGACCAACCAAGGACCCTTGAGGAGGACCCTTGCAACTTGGGGCAAAAGCTGCCCAAGGTAGTGTCCACCAACGGATTGCCACCAACCGATCATGGTACAATCGACATGGCGTCCATTGCCTCCATCGATGTACACTTAGAATATTTGGCAAATAATGGATTTTAACAAGTCTCTGACCAAAACGACGGACCAACAAGATGGAGGGTCCTGTGGTCGTCGATTGACGAATGAGGCGTCGACGTGGTCTCGTGTGTGAGACCACTGGTTTCGCTGCTCAATTTTAGTTTAGTCAAATTAATTAATTAGGTGATTAGTTAATTAGTTAGGAGTTTAGGGAGGTCTAAATAAGTGGGTTAATGACCTATAAAGACCCTAAGCTAATTAAACTAACCTAAGCCCTCATAATTCCCAAACCCAAATTGCTCTTCCTTTTCTCTTCTTTCTCTCTCCCAAGTTGAAGAACACCATAGAAGTCACGGTCAAGGAGTTCTAGAGCTGATAAATATCAAAGTTTCTCCATCAAACTTAATCAATCAACAAGGTATGAGATTCCTTTCACCTTTGGGATCTCTTTCCCCAAAGGGTTCCTTCAAATTGATTTCAAAAGATGAGTTTTCATGTGGGTCTCTTCCAAACTCAAAATTGATCTTTCAATTATATTTTTTTATGGTTTATTTTGATTGTATTGATTATATTATGATGGATTAGGACTATATTACAATACTTAGTGATGGATTGGTCTAGTTTGTAGAAGACGACATTTTCCCCTTAACCCTAGGTTGTGATCTTGAATAGAACTATCTAGTATTGATGTAATTGGCTTGGTTATTGTGTGAATTACTATCCTATGTTGATATTATGCCAATATAGGAATAGATTGAGATGAATTTTAGTCTTACCATGCTAGTTCTTGAGTAATTGATCTAGGTTGTACAGTAGATTATGAATTAGACCTAAGTCTCTAATCTTAAGCGATGAACTAGTGATGGATTGTTGTGTAGTGCTTCAGTTGAATTCATTATCATGTTGGTTACTATTGTGTGATGATATTACACCCATTGCTGGGTTTAGTTTGAGGGTTGATGGTAAGACCTTGATGTTGGCTTATGAAGGAGACTTGGTAAGTCTTATGATCTCAACTGTTTACTTCAATTGTGGTTAGTTGTGATTAAGTGATGTCGTTGTATTGAAGTATACCTTATATTAAGATTGATAGGGTTGGTATGATGTTGAATTGAAATGTATTGACTATGGTTTGTGAGGTGTTGGCTAAGATGTAAATGTTATAAGGATGGTTATAACTTACTAATGTGCCTTACTATGGATGATTATGTAAATGTGCTAACCTCACCTGTAGGAATTGTAATGAAAGGAAAATACTCATGCGATTCTTATTGAGATATGATGATGATGATTATATAAGGGATAGACTCAATGACCTAACTAAGCTATGATCATTAATAAAGGCAGTAAAGACATTTCAACAGGGACTCTTGCTTAGCACCGAGCGAACTTATAGATTTGGGGTGACGCCTTCCCAAAGAGGGAGGTAGGGTTCACCATAATCCTCACGGGGTGGATAGCCTCATAGTACAAAAAGGGCATAGAGTGATGTTTCCATGACAGTCCCTAAGCTCCATAAACTATGTTGCCACCATAGGAATACTAGCTAGTGGATCCACCTAGACACTATGTTCATGTTTGGTCCTACCTTGGCCGGTAAACCACCTTCCATTGGTGTAAGGTTTTACAACACCGGATTTCAGATTAGCTCATGTGATCTATGTTGGTTAAGGCAAGATGCTCCTAAAAAGGTAAAATGAAGTAATGAATGAACTTTAACTAGGATGACCTAAGGGGTTTAACTTAGTCTAGGTAGGGGTATGGGACTCTACCTATACATTGCACTAGTTAGCCTTGAAGGGAGTCCTCTTCGAGGACGACAATGCCGGTTACATCTAGTGGGTGCTCCCCGGATGTGACATCTTTCAATGTAAATGCTATGACCCTATGAGAATAATATGTGTCTAAGATGGCTTGTGATGTGACCTAGTTTTTTTAATGTTTTATTAATGAGCTTCATTATTAACTTTATTGTGAAAAGTTTTAATTCCGCATAATTTTTCATATTTATGTGATGAATGAATCCTAAGAAGCTTCTATAATACCTTTTTGAGGTAGAATACACCGGTGACCACTAGGGGGTGCTCTCGGGTCATTATAATGTGTTGGGAAGGCCGCTGCACTCTGTACTTCCTTATGAGGGATTGCCCCTACTATATCTTTAGATGATATGAAGGAATGGTTAGCTCTCATGATTTCTGAAGACAATGCTAGGTGGATTGGGGTAGGAGCTCCGATTGAGAGGAGGGACCTAAACATTGCTGCTAGATTCTACTTTGGTTTTATCCGTAGTACCATTATGTCATCCCAAAACGAGTTTGTTTTGTACCTCCCTAAGGCAAGTTGCCTCGGGTGCATCATGCACAAAAGGTGGATCGATTTGGGGCTGCTGACTTCATAGGAGATGGACATAAGAACTAAATTGAAGCATACATCACTACCGTTCCCTGTACTGGTCACAGAACTATGCCGACCTGCTGAAGTGCCTCTAGACACCACGAGATACATTGAGTTAACCCCTTCATCCCCCAGTGACATCCGTCGTATTGAGGCCAAATACTCATGTGAGGAGGTTGACAAGAGGTGAGCAGCTCCAGCAAATACCTCTCCAGCCATCGATGTTTGTTTTCTATCAGCAGATGCATCTATACCCACTCCTGCTCCTAGACCATCAAGTACTTTAGTTCCTCCACCTTCTTCACAAGATCCAGGTGCTTCCTTCTCTGGCCAGCCGATCAAAATTACTCAGGACATGATCCTAAAAATGGGGCGTCATGCCGAATTAGTAGAGGCGAGGGTGACCAGACTAGAGAGATCAGTCCTAGGAATGATACAGGGCGCTATATTTGCTGCATTTACCCCACTCCATGCCTTTGTTGATGCTTTGACTTTGAGGGTTATAGCTTGTGAGAGCATACATGGAGACCATCCGAGATACTAACAGTGAAAGACGGCACCGCAGATCTGCAGAAGGATGTCAATTATCTCATGTATATCGACTTCAAAGATCTATTGGGGATGGCTGATGATGGAGGTGCCCCTAAAACTTTGGAGATCCCTCCGGCCACCACCAGAGATGTGTAGAGAGATGACGCAACCGATTAGGATGCAGGTGCGGAGACTGATGGGGACTTGATAGTAGCATAGGAGAAGGAAGATGAGAATAGCATCTTTGGTGATTTGGCAAGCCTGGTGGAGACTATTGTGCAGCAGGTGACCGAGGCGCCGGCTAGTGCGATTTCCACAACAGCTCCCAGTGGATTTGGCTCTATTATACCTTCTAAGGAGATTCCGAGCACTGATGCCTGTTCACAGACTGCTGACCAGATAACATGTCCCAACAAGAAGAGAGGATTCATAGAAAGGATCCTTCCTTACCTCTCTCTATTTTATTTTGAATATACTTTTGGATAGTTTTATTACTAGCATTTGAGGACAAACACTTTTATTTGTGGTGGGGTGAGGCTTACCTTTTGTGCTATCTGTGAATCGTATTATGTGTATATATTTGGGTTGTCTATTTTAAAATGTGCTTATTTATTATTTGTGGATGTTTAGGCATGTTACGACCCAAACTACCCACTAGGTGTAACCGGCGTTGTCGTCCTCTAAGAGGACTAAGACAGGCCCTTAGCATACATCATAGCACATCATTGGTAAAAAATGCGGAAATTTTTAAAACTTTTCATCTATATCTACTTTATGAGGTTTACATAGACCTCTCGCTTACATATAACATAATATATATATACATAGGGAGTTTACATAGACTCCGCACATATGAAGATTACTTAGGCTTCTCGCATAGACAACATAACCAATATATAGGTATTTAGTCTAATACTTTGTCTCACATTAAACCATCTACAAGAGTATAAATGTTTGGACATAGCCAATACAAAACAATACGCCATTATTGGCTTATAATAATTGTGTTAATGATAAGAGAAAGAAAAAGTTTCTAAACGTACACAACACCACAGCTAGAGTGAAACTTGGCAATGTCCCCGAACAGAAGGACTCACCAATGACTCGGGAAAAAATCCAATTCCTCCTTTCAATCAACGACGAACTTCTTAATGACCCGAACCTAAAATTTTTTGGGAAAAATGAGAGAAATATGGGTTAGTACAAACCACATGTACTAAGTATGGCTTCTATGCACAAAATCATCAATGCATGAGAAAAGGACAATTTAGTCAAAATCATGCTTTCTATCAAGTTAACTCAACATGTAATTATAATAAGCATAGTAAGTCAATTTAACATAACATCAACCCAACATGTAGACCACCCAAGCACTACTTGTGCAATGTCAAAAATAGAACCCCATAATCCTATCCAAGGCTAAGTATCACAATGAGCAACCCACTTCATACTTACAACATATTTTCACAATTCATCATGACATACTTAATACATGGATACTACTCATAACTCATCAAAACAATTGTTGTGTAATCATAATCATAAAAGAACACTACTAGAATCATCCCTTAGGATCCCACATGTGCAATGAGTAAGAGAAGTCACATACCCTCCCTCACCCTATGTAGTAGCCTTCAAGACAACCCTAATAAGAGTTCACATACTTAAATTGTTCATTTACTTTTAAAGTTAGGGAAAAAAGTGCAATAACCGACATGAGACCATGTGAGCTACATAGAATTCGGTGTTCAACTACCACACCGAAAGAGAGGGTTAACGTTTGACTAAGGTGCAACCATTTGTACGTAACTATCTAGGTGGATCCACTAAGCTAGAGTCATATGTGGGTACATAGTTAAGGGTCAAGGAGATTGTTGCTAGAAACTTTGACTTACTAACGTGGAGGTTTCCATTTCATGAGACAACACATAACTTGTAAATCCAGACTTACTAACGTGAGGAAACCCATGTGGGAGGTCGGACTTACTAAATGTGATACCTCCATCTCATTTCCATGCCCTTTCTGTGCTAAGCAATTATTCCCTTTAGTAATCATATTATTTCATCATACAAGTTCACACTAGTCTCTTCTAGACCCCTATGTAAACATCTTATCATATCTAGCTCATAGGTCATCACAAGTGAGAACAATCCTTTCACTTTAGACACCATCGCATAAGTGAGTAAACCTTTAACTTAACACTTTATTGTAATCATGAGAAACTATTTTCAATCATATAATAATCATTCCATAACATACTTACATAATTCATAACCAATTCAATAGTCTATGGTAAGGATGAGGAATACTTTGCATCAACATCACAACCACACATTAGACCTAGAAGCATTACTATCTCAGTAACTCATAATTCATAATTGAATCCAAGAAGAAGCAATCAACATACCTCATTGACCTTACAAGGACCTTCATACTTACATTACCAAGAATACATAACCAATTACATAAACATTTAAAATTCAAGAAGCAATTACATAATTAACAGCAATGTAGTCAATCAACGTGTTCATGATCTTCACAATTCACCATATCAATTCAAGGTTTTTATAAAATTGGGTGAAGGACATGGGTCTAGGGAAATATCATTATAAATCATTAATTAACCATCAATATATACTTAATAGAATTAATTCATCATAATTCATCACAATTGGTTCATAATTTTATTTTTCAAAGAAGACCCATGTATAGAAGAAAAACCTAGATTTTGGGGATTTGAGAAATCATATTTGGAGGACCTCTTGGGGAAAAGATCCAAAGAGTGAAAGAAATCATACCTTAATGAAGCTTAACCAACAAAATTCAAGTGAAACCCTAGAGAAATTGGTCTTCTTCTTCAAGCTTTCTTGTTTCTTCAATAAAGGATTTTGGGAGAGAGAAAGTAGAGAGAGATGAGAGATTTTGGGTTTTTATTTTAGGGATTTGATTAGAGTGGGTAAAAATGACTTAAAATTGACCCTTAATAATTATATAGTCATCCCCTAAATTACCCAAAAGACCCCTCACTTAATTGGGTCATTTTGTGAAGTTAAAATGCTTAAAATACGACATTAACGAATCCGGGAAGTGGCTACGTGTTGCGGGGTCAATTTCACATTTTATTTTTGAAATCCGGGTTGAGGAAGTGGACCTCGTGTAGTCCCCGCATTGCAAGGCCATTTTTGGATCTCCACATGTTGGCTGCGCACATGCTGCTTTGGCAGCCTGCTTGCCCAAGTTTGGGTCCTCCTCAAGGACCCTACCGGTGGTCCTTGGGGAGTCGTGACTGTATTTTTGACCCTCCATACTATAATTTACCTATTTAAAGTTTTTTTACAAGTTTTAGACTTCATATGACCCTCGCAAAACTTCACCAAACCTAGGGACGTCAACTTGTTCAATTTAGCTAGTGGACGTTAAGGCCTTTCTTTGATGCAATGGCCCCAATACTTGTCAAAAAGTTATTTAGACTTATTTAGGTCTAAAATCATTATTAATAAACATATGAGCCTCTAGTTTAGGTCATGGAATTTCTGGGGTGTGTCAATACTCCCCCCTTCCCCCCCATTAGGAACATTCGTCCCCGAATGACACTCTAGACCTTTATAAGAGGAAGAGACTCAATACTAGAAGCCCAACCAACAACAATATATATAAAATGAGTCACAGATCATTGGAGGAATAATTCACTCCCTTCAACATATAATCATAGAAATAACACATAGGAACTTAATCCACAACATACCATATACATATATTCAACTTTTTCATATCTTATAAGGAGGTACTACCTTCTCCACTTCAATATGAGCTCAAATTGAACATTAAGAGTTGACATGTTGATTTCTTATCAAAACGGTATCAATCATTCTCACCATAATTTCCATGAGTACTTATACCACACCACATACTTAAGTGAAAACCAACCATACGAAACACATTTCATGGAAAAGAAAAGAACTCAACTTAAGCATGAATTTCTACTACAATATGCACACTTCAGAGAAAGATGATAATTTCAACATTAATTCATGATAATTGTATAAGGGACTACTAACCTTAATCTTGGCTAGGTTTAAGGGGGAAAAGATGATGATAGAAGACTTCATGTCAGCCTCGGCCTCCCATGTTTCACCCTCAACAAGGTGGTTCCTCCATACAACTTTTACGGATGCAACCTCTTATTCCTCAATTTATTAACTTGGCAACCCAAGATCTCAACCGGGAACTCTTCATAAGAAAGGTACTCCTTTAACCCTGAACCTTCTAGGGGGAGAATGGAAACCGGATCACCTATACATTTTTTAAGGATAGAAACATGGAAGACCGATGAATCATGGCCAACTCATTTGGAAACTTCAACTCATAGGCAACACTCCCAACTCGCTTAAAAATTTCATATGGGCCACATAACGAGGACTAAGTTTCCCCTTCTTTCCAAACCTCATCACCCCTTTCATGGGTGAAATTTTCAAATAGACCCAGTCCCCTACTGCGAATTCAAGGTCCATCTTTCTATTGTCGGCATAAGATTTTTGCCGACTTTGAGCCATTTTTAGTCTATATATAATAACCCGAACCTTCTCGAGGGCTTCATAAACCGAACCGAGACCAAGTAGAGCAAACTCACCTACCTCATACCACCTGACCAGGGATCTACACCTTCTCCCATAAAGTGCCTCGAAGGGTGCCATAGAGATGGTCGAATGGTAGTTATTATTGTAGGAAAACTCTATCAAAGGTAGGTGGTCATCCCAATTACCCTTGAAGTCAATTACACATGCCCTCAACATATCTTCAAGTATTTGAATAGTTTGTTCCTCTTGACCGTCCGTCTTGGGATGAAAAGTGGTACTAAGCTTCACCTTCGTACCGATCCCACTTTGGGAAGATTTCCAAAAATGGGAGGTAAATTGATTGACTCTATCCGAAATGATGAACAAAGGGGCTCCATGTAACTTCACAATCTCTTTTATGTACCTTTTGGCATAGTCTTCCGCCGAATATGTGACTTTGACGGGAAGAAAGTGTGCGTACTTGGTTAGTTTACCCACAATGACCCATATCGAGTCATGTTGTCTTTTAGTATGAGGCAACCCTACTACGAAGTCCATGTTAATATCCTCCCACTTCCATGTATAAATATCTATATTTTGAGTCAAGCCACCCGGCCTTTGATGCTCCGCTTTGACTTCTTAGCAATTTGGATACTTAGCAATAAAATCCGCTATGTCCCTTTTCATACCATTCCACCAATAAATTTCTCGTAAGTCACGGTACATCGTTGTGGCACCCGGATGGATGGAATACCGGGAGCCATAAGCCTCTTCCATGATCAATTCCCTTAAGCCATCCAAATCCGATACACACAACCTTCCTTGGTGCCTAAGCACCCCATCTTATCCTTGAGAGAACGACTCATTAGACTTACTAAGGACCGTTTCCTTCAACTCCATCAATAGAGGATCAAAGTGTTGCTTGGATTTCACCCCAACCACTAAAGATGACTCGAGTTATGGCAAACCACGAAACCACCCTTTGGAGAGTCTTCTAGTCGAACCCCAAACGAGCCAACCTATGTACCTCTTTCACTAACTCTTTCTTATTATCAACCACGTGAGCCACACTACCCATGGACACTTGGCTTAGTGCATCCGTAACCATATTAGCTTTCCCGGATGGTAAAGATGCTCATGTCATAGTCCTTTAAAAGTTCTAACGATCTTCTTCGGCGTAGATTTAAGTCTTTTTGAGTGAATACAAATTGTAGACTCTTGTGATCGGTGAACACATCAACATGTAACCCATAGAGATAGTGTCTCCAAATTTACAAGGCAAATACCACGGACGCAAGCTCAAGGTCATGAGTAGGGTAATTCTTCTCGTGTGGCTTAAGTTGCCTAGAGTCATACACTATGACTTTGCAATGTTGCATGAGCAAACATCCTAGAACCACTCGGGAGGCATCACAATAAACCACAAACCCTTCGGTACCCTCCGGTAAGGTTAATACCGGAGCGGAGGTGAGTCTATCTTTCAATAATTGGAAGCTCTTTTCACAAGATTCCGACCATTCAAACTTGGACTTCTTTTGGGTTAAGGCCGTTAATGGAGATGCGATAGACGAAATCCCTCAACAAACCTCTGATAGTAACCGGCCAACCCTAGAAAACTTTGGATGTCGGTAGGACTCAAAGGTCTAGGCCAACTTTTGACCACTTCCGTCTTCCTCGGATCAACCACTACCCCTTCAGTAAAGACAATGTGACCAAGAAATGCAACCGATCTCAACCAAAATTTGCACTTGCTAAACTTAGCGAAGTTTGTTATCCTTGAGAACTTGCAAAACCATCCTCAAATGGCTCATATGATCATTCTCACTCCTAGAGTATATCAAAATGTCATCAATGAAGACAATCACAAACAAATCAAGATACTTTCTAGAAACTCGATTCATAAGGTCCATGAAAGTCGCCAGGGCATTTGTTAGACCAAATGACATAATTAGGAATTCAAAGTGAACATATCTTGTTCGGAACGCCATTTTCAAAGTATCAACCTCCCTCGCTCTAAGTTGATGATAACTTGTCACATCCGAGGAGAATCCCCTAGACATAACCAACGTCGGCGTTCTCAGAGAGGACTAAGACTAGCCTCTTAGTTTACATCATTTCAAACATTTCAAACTTTTCTAAATCTATCATGAGGTTTACATAGACCTCTCGCATACACATAATATATTCATATCGAGTATACATAGACCCTTTGTATAAGAAGATTACATAGTCGTCTACTTAAATTGCACATAGATATATAAGATACTTAACATATTCTTAAAAGAGTGTCTCATGTAATAACCATCTTAAACAAGAGTATATCAATTGGGCATATCCCATACATCAATTTAATAAAGCCACATATAGGCTATAAATTCTTTAGTACTCAAATGAAAAGGAAAGAACATAGAAGTCTTAAAACTAGAACAACATTCAAAAGCTTGATATTGTCATTGCCCTCGGAAAGTGAGGACCTACCCACTTGGATGAGTGAGAATTCCAAGTCTTCTTCAAAGTCATCTCAAAAGACCTTCAACGATCGGAACCTAAAGTATTGGGGAAAAAGGGACAAAATGGGGTGAGCACATCACATGTACTAAGTATGAGACCATATGCACATATAATATAAAATCATACTAAAAAGGGACATTTCATTAAAGCATGCTATTTTACATTTGGAAAGCTTTATGCACATTTAAGAACCAATACAAGTCATTAATGCATATTAATCAAGTAAAAATCATATTCATCACAAGACCAACCATACTAGACTAGACAACTAAATCATACATACCAACATAGTTGAACATATAATCAAGACAACTCCATCATCAAGTATACCCTCAACAAGCATGAATAAGAGTTCACTACAACAAAACCAAATCAAGACAATTACTCATGAACCCTCATTAAGTCCACTAGTGCAATGACTAAGCAAAGCCACATAACCTTACTCAATCAAGTAAACCTAACAAGAACCATAACCAAGGTCCAACTTCACATATCATATCATTAAGGGTACATAACATCACACTTTAGCAATATGGACCAAACATATATTCATAAGTGAATTCAACATCATAAGATACCATCAACATGTAAGATCATCATATACATCTCATTTACATTTATAAGCATATACATACATAGGAACATCCTTCTAAACTAAGACTAGCCTCTTCTCTTACATCATTACTTTCATAGGTTAAAATGCGGAAAATTTAAAACTTTTCTTATATCTATCATGACATATACCTCTCTCTACACATAATATATTCATATCGAGTATACATAGTCTTCTACTTTTATTATTCACACACACACACATATATATATATGTATGTATAAGATATAACATTGTCTTAAATGGATGTCTCATCTCATAACTATCTAACAAGAGTATAGCAATTGGGCATATCCCATACATTAATGTAATAAAGACACATATAGGCTATACAATCTTTAGTACTCAAATGAAAAGGAAAGAACTAGAAGTCTTATAAGTAGAACAAAATCAAAAGCGCGATAGTGGAATTGCCCTCGGAAAGTGAGGACCTAACCAACTTGGAGAGTGAAAATTCAAAGTCTTCCTTCAAAGTCGTCTCAAAAGCCCTTCAACGGACGGAACCTAAAATGTTAAGGAAAAGGGAGAAAATGGGGTTAGCACACACATGTACTAAGTATGAGACTATATGCACACACATCATAGAAATCATGCTAAAAAGGGACATTTCATGAAAGCATGCTAATTTACTTTGAAAAGCGTTATGCACATTCAAGAACCAATACAAGTCACAAATGCATATTCATTAAGTCAAGACCATGTTCATCACACGACCAACCATACTAAGTCTAGCCAAGTCAATCATGCATACCAACATACTTGAAAACATAATCAAGACAACTCTATCATCAAGTTATAACCTCAACAAGCATGAATAAGAGTTCATTACAACATAACCAAAGCGAGACAATTACTAATGAACCCTCATTAAGTCCACTAGTGCAATGACTAAGCAAAGCCCCATAACCTTACTCAATCAAGTAAACCTAACAAGAACCATAACCAATGTCCAACTTCACATATCATATCATTAAGAGTACATAACATCATACATTAGCAATAGAGACCAAACATATATTCATAAGTGAATTCAACATCATATGGTGCCATTAACATGTAAGATCATCATATACATATCATTTATTTATAAGCATATCCATACATAAGAATATCCTCCTAAGACTCCCCTCAAGGCTAACTATTGCAATGTATAGGTAGAGTCCCATAGCCCTACCTAGACTAAGCTAAACCTCTTAGGTCATCCTAGTTAGATTCATTTATTACTTCATTTTACCTTTTGGGAATATCTTGCCTTAATCAACATAGACCACATGAGCTAATGTTGAATCCGGTGCATTGAACCCTACACCGAAAGAAGGCGGACTACTCTCCATGGTAGTACCAAAACATGAACATAGCAACTACGTGGATCCACTAGCTAGTATTCCTATGGGGGAAACATAGTTTAAGAACTACGAGATATAGTTGGGACCCTCTTTATGCTGCATGAATTATAGTCTCCAATCTCGTGAGTACGTTAGTGATCCTACCTTTCCTATGTGGAAGGTACACTCCTCACTCTAGTTCACTCGGTGCTAAGCTAGAGTCCCTTTTTGAAATGTCTTTAATGCCTTTATTAATCATCATAGCTTAATGTAGGTCATAGGGTTTATCCCTTATATAATCATCATCATAGCTCAATAATAATTGTATGAGTATTTTTCTTTCATTACAATTCATACATGTGAGGTTAGCACATTTACATAATCACATCATGATAAGGCACATTAGTAAGTTATCACCATCCTTATAACATTTACATCTTAGCCAACATCTCACAAACCATAGTCAAGACATTTAAATTCAACATCATACCAATCCTATTAATTTAACATAAGGTATACTTCAATACAACATCATCACTTAATCACAAGTACTATAATTGAAGTAAAAAGTTGAGATCATAAGACTTACCCCAATATTCTTCACAAAACCATCATCAAGGTCTTAACATCAACCATTCTCACTTCAACCCAACAATGGTTGTAATACCATCACACAATAGTAACCAACATAATAATGAAGTCAATTGAATCACTATACAACAATCGATCACTAATTCATAACCTAGGATTAGAGACTTAGGTCAAATTCATGATCTACTTCACAACCTAGGTCAATTACTTAAGAACTAGCATAGTAGGATTAAAATATATCTCAATATATTTATAAATTGTCACAATAGAAACATAGGATAGTAATTCACACATTAACCAAGCCAATTACATCAATACTAGATAATTCAATTCAAGATCATAACCTAGGGTTAAGGGGAAAATGTCATCTTAACTATAACAATACATCGAGAAGTAATCTAACTGAATCACAATACATTTTAATCTACTCATAATAACCAAAAGGAATCATAAACAAATCAATTCACAAGATCAATTTCGTATTGGAAGAAAACCCACTTGAATTTCATATTTTTGAAATAATCTTGAAGGAACCCTTTGGGGAAAGAGATCCCAAAGATGAAAGGAATCCCATACCTTATTAATTGATGAAGTTTTGTTGAGAAAATTACTCTTTTTCAGCCCTAAAACCCTCCTTAGCTTGGTCTTCTATGGTGTTCTTCTCTTGGGAGAGAGAAAGAAGAGCAATTGGGTTTTGGCAATTATGAGGGTTGGGTTAGTTTTAATTAGGTTAGGGTCTTTATATAAGTCATTAAATAACTTAATTAGACATCTATTTAACCCCTAACTAATTAACTAACCACCTAATTGATTCATTTAGCTAACTTAAAAATGTGGAGCAAAAACAATCTTTCAAACGAAACCCTGACCCACGCCCCGTTTGTCAATCAACGACCAAGGGACCAACCATCTTGTTGGTCCGTCGTTTGTGACAGATACTTGTCAAAATGACCTTTTGGACAAATTGACTAAGTTTCCATTGACACTCCATCGATTGGACCACGCAACGTCAGTGGCCTTCGTCTGTGGACACTGTCTCTTGACTACTTTTGCCACAAATTGCAAGGGTCCTCCTCAAGGGACCTTGGTTGGTCCTAGGGGAGTCGTACCCAGACGTTTAGACTATAAACTAACTCTAATACGTGTTAGACACCTTACCACCAAATTTCAACATTTTCCAACTCTTAAAACTTAGTCAAATAGGCTAAGACACACTAGCACCTCATTAAACAAGTTTTCGGATGTCATGGTCGTTCCTTGACGTTTTGATTCTAAAACATCCTAAATGACTTATATACATTAAAATTGAACTTAAAACAGTGACACAACCTTTATACACTCATGTTAGGCTTTAGAACATGTCTTTAACTTTCGTTGTGTTACAAAAGAAAGATTCTAGTGTTATACAAAGTCTTTAATGAAATAAAACTAGAAAGAACATCCATGTCCTCAAACATATGAGAACATACAAAGAGCCTTGAGAGAATAATCTACTTTCCAAGTTTCAACTCTAAGATCCTCTCTTCCTTCCACCTATACTTGTAGAAATAGAGAAGAATATAGAGTTAGTACAATTAAGCACTAAGTATGGCAATCATGCAAAAACATGCTTTATAGAGGACATTTTAGTTGAATATTCTTTTCATGCTATGTTGATAAAACTTGATGAACCAAGTGTAAAAGACGTCATACAAGTCAATCATTAACATACAAGGTACTACTCCCATAATCATCAACATATAAGCATATTCATTAAGTAACTCATTAACCATTTAGACCCTCTATCCAAAGTTATCCCAAGACCCACCTAGGTAATACGTGAAGAGACCGCCCAAAGAACCTCTTCAATACACACCTAAGTGTTCTTTAAGACTACCAAAGATAAGGATACTTCCTTTCCATCACAATTAAACATTTATTACTAGAGATACTAGAGGAAACATTCATACCTTTAAGAACTTCACATAAATACCATCCCCTAGAGTAACTCTAAGTTACACTAGTGCAATGTGAAAGTAGCATTCCATTCTACTACTCCCACTTAGTTATCCTTTGGAACCACCATGGACTAGGCACATCACATTAAACAAGTCACATCACCTTCATTAACATTAGACATAAGACCAACCTTCTTTGTTAACATTAGACATAATATCAACTTACTTCATTAACATCATATTGAAAATCATTTATTCGTTAACATTACAAGGACACACCAAGACTCCCTCTAAATTCCTACTTGTGCAATGCATAGATGGTGTCCCATTCCACAACCTACCCTAAATAATACACCCTCATAAAGACCTACTTGATTACATTCTTTTGTGGGGAAAATCTTTAAACGACATAGACTATGAGAGACTAACATGGAATCCCTGTATTAACCCCTATTGGATGATGGATCACCACTTGCCTAAGGTAGGGTCATTCTTTTAGCCTTTACGTGAAATACTACTAGCTAGTCCTATGCGGGCGCATAGTTAAGGGATAAGGAGATTTCTTATATATACTACACCTCTACTAACGGAGAGTACCCATCTCAAGAGGTTATTTCTAAGTACCCGACCCCTACTCACAGGAGAGTACTCACCTCTACCATATCCTCTCGGGGCTAAGCATTAATCCCTACGGAGCATTAGATTTTCATTACATTAATAAGCTATAGGTTAAGGGATTGCTACTAAGTACTCTACCTCTACTCACGGAAAGAATACTCATCCCAACCTATCATTTATTCATTGGAAATCTCTTAGGAATTTGAGGTTGTTTCTAGAGACTACACCTCTACTCTCGGAAAGTGTCCACCCCAAAATCCCCCATTCATTTATTAGAGTTCTATTGAGAAAACCTTTCGATAAACCCATATTCATTACATTTTCATTAGCTTCATTCATTCATTTGTGTGTGTATGTGAGAAAACCTTTCACATAACCACCATCATTCATAACATGATCATACTACATTCATCATAATCCACACACAACCATACTTCAAATTCACATTATGTTTTAACAATCATGCTATCTTCAAGAATCACATACATAACTTCATAACACATCTTTATACATAAGCATAATAAATTTACTTTACTTAACATTCAATGACTTTCAGGCCAAAACCACAAGACATATACATATTCATGTACATAAACTAAACACCGCCACCATACCACACAAGATAAATTAAATAAGAATTAGAACAATTTTGGCCCTTCATTCAATCCATGATCACTATTTCTCAATTCTCCAACAATTCATCATAATAAGGGATGGATAGAAATAGATAACAATAATACAACATAGTATAAACACAATTCTAAAAATATCCAATCACATTCATCAAACCCACTTTGTAAGCCAATTTGAGAAATTTGGACAAAACATGGGTTCTTTAAGGAATACCATTAAAATCATATTAAAAGCTTGATTCAACATTGATACATCAATATAACGACATAGAAAACATTTAAACAATGAACCCATGCATAGAATAGAAATTGGGGAAATTGATCATTGATTCACTTTTGAAAACGTTTGAATTGGACTTCTTGAATGAGAGGTTATTCAAGAATAAAGGATTAACATAACTTACTAGATGTAATCCCCACGAAATTTCAGAAGAAAACCTTTAAAAACCTTCAACTCTAACTTCAATGGCTTCCTTCTTCTTCCTTGGGTTAGAGAGAAGAACTTGGGGTTTTGAAAATAAGGAGTTAATGACTTGTTAAAAGACCTTAAACTATTTATATTTAATGTATAAAATATTTAAAATAAACCCCAACTAATAAACAATTAATACTAAATTACTTGAAACTCCTTACTTGGGGCAGCCCCGTCAGGGACCACGTCCACCTTCACGGCCCGTGAAGGTGTTTCACGGCCAAGTTGACGGCCCGTGGTACTCTAGGATGTGGAAAACTTTCAATTTCCAAGCCCCATAAAGCTAAGGTACTTGCACGACCTCCTTCACGAGCCGTGGTCAAGACCATTGGCCGTGAAGTGGTCCATGAAAGTTGGGGCAGTGGTTTGGCTAAAGTGCCTTGCCTCACATGTCGCCAAGGTATTTTCACGACCACCTTCACAGTCCGTGGTCAAGACCACTAGCCGTGAAGTGGTCCGTGAACCTTGAGGCAGTGAGATGGCAACTTGGGACAACCTTGGCTCTTTGGCTAAGACTTGACCCTTTTGTCTTGGCTCCTTGTCAAGCACCTTCAACCAACATCAACAAGGGTCTTTTAACCTTGAGTCAAGCATGTGCCATGACGTTGACTCACAAAACTCATTCAAACAAGGGTAGGACCAATATCACATCATCAAAGCATATAACCTCATTAAGACTAGTCTCTGAACGTCATGGTCGTCCCTTGGCGTTCAACCCCAAAACTCTTTAAACCAACCATTAATGGTCAAAAATCAACTTCGGAACAACTTATAACCTCAATAAACTCATGTGAGGCTCTATTTTATCCTATTTCATTTTGAGGGTGTTACACATATCATGGATATGCTCATGTAGCACTCTACTTATATGACTCTAACTATAACCAATCTCACTGGTCAGAACTCACTCGTCGGCTTCTTGTTCTTAGGCACCAATGCTCCATAGGTTGTGTAAAATTCCCTGACCCAAGAAGGAATGTATGGGATTCAGGACTCGTGATCTGCTTGAACTCATGAAAGCAAATGGTTTGCAAGACATCAGTGTTTTTGCGATGCAGGCCCTCCACAAATAAGATCTTTTCCTCTATGATTGTTCATATCCCATCACCTTTTAATTTGTTTAGTTGTTGTGATGGATGAGCTATAGGGGGCATGGGTGCCATTGGAGGTGTCTGAGTTGGTTCAGGAGCCAGTTCAGGAGGAGCTGCAGCTGGTGAAATCTTGATAGATGTAGATGTAGGTCTCTGTAGGAGCCTATTCTGCGGTGGAATCAATGGTTGATCATCCTCAGGCATATCCTACTCAGTATTTGATTCCAAAACTAATTTTTTCTTTGCTACGCTCTTTCTCTTCGTGCCTCTACCCTGTGAGGGTTCTTCTCCTCCTCTATTCGGAGGATTTGATCCTCCTTCAATTATGTGAATGCCATGTACTGCTTTCTTTTGGGGTTGTGTGGTTAAGTTGATGTGTACCATATTTTCACAAATTTTCTATTGAATATAAGAAAAAGCATAGTTGAACATAGAAAATCTATGGCAGAAAAATTTGCTGAGCTGGTCAGCGAATCAGCAAACCTCTTTGAAGAGCTAGGTCGAACTCACCAACTGGGTTGGCTTAAAAATTCTGGTAAGTTGGGAACAAATTGATATACTCGGCGAAACAACAACTACTTTCGGCAATCCAAAGATTGTTCACTGAAATTTATAGTGCTTCTAGGATTAGGTCATGCAAAACTATAGCGATCAAGTGTACGATAAGAAAATTGCCAATTATTTTGGCGACAAAAAATTTCTTCGCCATAATTCAAAGAGCCAGCAACAATTCAGACATCCAAAAAAGGGAGATTTGGGTTAGTAGGAAAACTGCCAAGTGGCTCAGCGAGCTCGACCCAGCTAGCCAAATTGCTCAACTGCCTATTTTTCAACCCATTTCTTAAAATCGACTTTAAAAATTCCTAAAGCTAAATCATAGTATGCAACATTGAAATTCAAATAAGACCCATACTTCCCACAGAGTTCTTCCGGTTTTACCAACTTGGTCAGTTAAATTTTGATTACTCATAAGAATTTT
This sequence comes from Solanum lycopersicoides, assembly GCA_022817965.1. Taxonomy (NCBI): domain Eukaryota; kingdom Viridiplantae; phylum Streptophyta; class Magnoliopsida; order Solanales; family Solanaceae; genus Solanum; species Solanum lycopersicoides. Next base: position 37,423,637 of record CM040627.1, read on the forward strand.
TCCACTCATTCCTTCATTAAGCAATTTTTGTTATTTAGCACCAGAATGATGAGTCCAATTTGTGGACTCATCAACTGGCATCATTATCGTGGAGCCTTGCAAAGAAGTGTCTCATCACCCAACAAACTAAAGCATTACAATGTTGAAGGATGTACTTGAAGGCAACGGACTTCACCAATGGGTGAATCACCGAGTCAGTCAGTGATTCCCACTAAAGTCCTCGAATGATCCGCTGCAGCACAAATCTAAAAGCTATAAATACTAATAGAGTGATTCTCCTTGATTATTTTTTCTTTGCTTAAATCAAGACATTATTTCTTATACCCATTTGATTCCAACATCATTCAATGTATAATTTCTATTTCTTGATGTGTGGCTAAAAACGTCAATTCTTTGGGTGTGATTTAGGAAATATGGGTTAATATTGTTGTTGGGTATTGCTTGTTGGTAAATTAAATGTAGTTTAATGATGATTTAGTCTAGTGGTTGTGGTTAAATCTAATAGACTTGTAGTTGCAAATACAAGTTCACCAATGTGTTTTCGGCTTACTTGAGAGAGAGGTCGCTAAATCAAGACTGCTAAATTGATGGCCTAAGGAGTGGGTCGACCTAAGGTTCATCCTGAGAGGGTGACCCCTACTCCCATATCCTAATACTCAGCTCGAGAGAGTGAGTGGGGTAAGGAGTAGTCTGGTCTGAATGTAGAAAATGGGTGTCCGAGAGGAAACCATTTGAAACGGGGTAAGTTGCTCGAGAGAGAACTTATTTCCATATAATTCTTAGCCTAGTAACTATTTTGCTACAGATTTTCTATCGAAAACATGAACCCAATAATGTATATTAATCCGTATTGCGGTAACATCCAAAGAATTCCCCTTTCATTGCTAAATCTTCTTGTTTATTTTGCTATTTTTATTGCTTATGACCCCCCCCCCCATTTGATATTTGACACTTTCGTGTCACCCCTTAATTTATATTATTTTTAATCATTAATTTCATTAACTACGAATAATTAGTATGAAGTTCTAATTAGCTACTCATTTTCACTACCGCTCCATGGGGACACGACCCCAACCCTCGGTTGAGATACTATATTATCGACGATCGTAGACACTTGAATCAGAAGTAGTGTATTTGGTCACGATAAGCATCAAATGGCGTTCTGAGAAACAAAATTCAGGAGGCCATTAGTCACTAAGCCTAAATGACCATACCTGTGCACTCATCCCCACTATAAGCCTTATAAAACCCCTTTTTATCTTGAGGAAGCTGAAACTAATGTTGACTGGAAAATAAGGGAAAACCTATGGGTAAAATCATGTATTGTGTTCCTCTTTTTGACAATGAGTGTTGTATCTGATTCATCAACGTTAAATTCATTATACACTTGTGTGTGGAAATAGAATCATCATTTGTGTGAGGGCATTCGAATGCTTATGTTTAAGTTTGAACTTGCATTTGAAGTAAGTAATGTGAGCTCGAGAATCTTTGATAATGGTGTGTCACAACTTTAATCTTTGAGTACACAACTAATCCTTACATAAATAGTTTGAGTCATGTTGTGTGCATTAATGGTTGAGTCTTGTGTAGCACTTTTTGAGACATCCTTTTTGAACTGCTAAACTTGAGTTTTACTTGAGGACAACATCAATTTAAGTTGGGGTGTTGATGAATCCACAACTTGTACTCATTTAAGGATATATTTTAATAGAAATAGTGTCCTCAATGCTTATTATCTCAATATATGATGAAAACTCTTAAGTTTCACGTATTTGAGGATTCAAGGAAAACGTGGAGACTATGTCGTAAAAAGGAGCAAAAAGGCTGAGAAAATTAAAGAATTGAAAGCCTGAGCATCGCCAAGTTCAGTTGGTGGATTGCCGATAGTCATGGATGCTTCCTTTTATTCCAGTGCAATCAGCCCTGGATGGATGAAAGGGTCAACTCGGCGAAAGAAAGGAGTAGTCGATGCATTGCTGAGGAGTTCCGCGAAGTAGTGTCTCATTGCCCAACGAACCAAAGCATGACGATGCTGAAGGTTGTACCAGAAGGTCATGGACTTCACTAATTGCCAAATCTCTGAGTCAGTCGACGATTTCCACTAAAGTCGCCGACTGATGTGATGCAACACAAATATGAAAGCTATAAATACTAGTAGACTGTAGTTTTTATAAAGGAGAGTTGGATCATTTTTCTTAGGATTCCGACCTAGCTCAAAAAATATCATATTTTCTTAGTAATTTAATATTCTACTCTCGAGTTTTGTAAGGATTTTGAAGACTTGAAGAAGAAAGTGTATCTTCTCCTTCGATTTGGAAGTGAGTCTTCTTTATTCTTCTTTCTTTGCTCAAATCAAGAATTTATTTCTTATACCCATTTGAACCCAACATCATTGAAGGTATAATTTCTATTTCTTGATGTGTGGCTAAAACCTCCAATTCTTGGGGTGTGATTTAGCAAATATGGGTTAATATTATTGTTGGGTCTTGCTTGTTGGTAGATTAAATTTTGTTTAATGGTGATTTCGTCTATTGGTTGTGGTTTAATCTAATTGATTTGTAGTTGCAAATACGAGTTCACCTATGTTTTTTTGAGTTGCTCGAGAGAGAGGACGTGAAACTAAGACCGCTAGATTAATGGCCTAAGGAGTGGTTTGACATGAGGTTCAGCCCGAGAGGGTGAGCCCTAGTCCCATATCGTAAAACTCAGATCGAGAGAGTGAGTTGGGTAAGGAGTAATCTGATCTTCATGCGGTAAATAGGTATCCGAGAGGAAAACATTTAAAATGGGGTAAGTTGCTCGAGAGAGAACTTATTTCCATATAAAGCTTATGCTAGTCACTATTTTTCTACAGATTTTCTATTGAAAGCATGAACCCGATAATCTATATTAATCTGTATTGCAATCACACCCCAAACACTCCCCATCTCATTGATTATATTTCTTGTTATTTTCATTATTTTACTATACTTGTTACAAACCCCCCATTGATATTTGACACTTTCGTTTCACCTCCCCTCTTAATTTACAATATGTTTTAATCGCTAATTTCTTTAGCTATGACTAATTAGAATGACGTTCTAATTAGCTATAACTTTTCACTATCCTTCCCTTGGGACACGACCCCAATCCTTGGTTGGGTTACTATATTATTGATGACCGTAGACACTTTAATCGGAAGTAGTGTCATAGGTCAAGATAAGCATCAGTGTCCATGTAAAAGAGGTATCTAGGGACGGAGATTAAAACATAAAGTGGGACTCGATTTTTTTAGAAGAACACCTTCTGCAAAAGGAGGAACCCATTGCGATTCTTGATTGCGACGTCTGAAAGCTGAGGAACAAGGAGATAAAGTCCGTGAAAGTCCAATAGAAGCATCATGTAGTTGAATAAGCTACTTGGGGAACCGATAAGGACATGTGAGGAAAGTATCCTAGTTATTCGGTCATTCATGTACTAATATACTCTTACCTTAGCCAGCTTTTCGTATTTACCACTAGGGGACAAGTGATGCGTAAATTGGTATTATTGTAATGGTTTGTTTCCGTCATTATGGAAAAGCCAATGGAGAAAGAAATTGGTCCAGAAAATGTTTGAGTAGTGACTTGGAAATTACTAGCCTTGTCAAGATTTGGACGAAATCTGAGTCAGGTAAGGTCTAGAAAAATCTGGTTATGAATAGGGGATTTAATTATGAATTTGATTACATGAGTGGATAGACAAGACGTTAAGGAGCTTTTATAGTTTTCTAAAAACAAATTTGGGCTAGTAGAATTCTTGAAATTGATCTCGGCATGAAAAAATATTTTTAGAACGTTCGGGGTTGAAGGTGTGTTGTGAAATGTGAGTTTGGAATTCAAATTCTAACTTTGTCTACATGAAAACCACCAGGGCGGGGTTAGTTCCGCTAGGCCAAGGCCACTATTGTGGGTTTGGTCCCGCTGTGGAGGGAAAGTCGCAAATTAAGTCAGGGGAAAACCCCAATTTTGTTATTTTCTGAAAAATTTCATTCTTGAGAGTTAGGACACGACCCATAGCTTTTCTTGACATTTTTTCATAATTTCTAGCGCTTATGGTAATATAATTACTCCCCTAATCCGTGGTTAATTATTATTGGGGGAGGGTTTTGTCCTGAAGTTAATGGTGGGAAAAGCCCTAGTTGAGTATTGAGACCTTTGGTTTGGCCTATGATTTGATAGTTTGATTATTATCCGGGTGAATTAGTCCTTATTTACTGATCCAACATTAATTACTTGTGTTTAGACCAAGAATAAGCAAAAATAATCCGAAAAAAGAAGGCTCAAGTCTCTTAGGAGGATTCGAGCTTGGTTTCAAGGTAGGTGATGGTTTTATTTCATGTTTGTGGGATATATGTCTGTTAATTATTTCATTGTATGCATGCGTGTATCTAAATAAGGAAATGTAATTCAAATCTAATAAAAAGAGTATGTATGAAAAATTACATTCCATGATCCCATTACTTGTTCATTGACTTAAAACATTGTTCATTATAGGTGTGATTGTGATTGTGGTTGTGCTAACTGGATCGGGTGACACGTTCCAACACATACATGGATCGGGTTTTACATTCTAACACATACATTGTATTGGGTGTCAATTTCTGACACACATATTTGACAGGTTGTCATGTTCTAACACATGTACATTGAATGGGGTGTCATGCTCTGACACACTAACAGTTTGGGTGTGGGTTCAATGAGAGGACCACTTCTGATTATTACATTCATGTTTACCTATCATTGATATTGGAAAGTTGTATGTTGCTCCTGAAAGGTTAATTGAACTATGTATTCTGTATATATGCTTATTGTGTTGTATTTACCTGCATGTATTACGCTTATTGGAGTAGCCGTGTGATCCTACCAGTATATTGTGGTTGTGTACGGATATTGCACTTGCTCTTTTTTCGTTGAGTACAAGGCATATTCAGATGGCTACTATTAGATCTTAGCACGTAAATCACTGATCAAGACCACAATTCAAGGGTACGTCACTTCTTCCAGACTACCATGGGTCCTCTATTGTTTAGTCCATTCTTTTCAGAATGACACTCGATAGTTATATTTATTTGTATGCTTAGTTTCGGGGTTGTACCCTCTTTTTTGAATTGTTAGTTATATTTATTTGTATGATTTTCAGGTTCTAGGGTTGACTTTCGCAATAGTTATGTTTACTTGTTTTATTAAACCTTTGGAATTTATGGGAACTCCATTTTTATTCGTCATTTAAACCTGCTTGTGTATCTTAATTTAAATGTTCTAGTTTTTAACTTTCCTTAGTTAGGTTGTAGTAGTGGTTCTCCCATCGAAGGATTTAGGTGGCGCCAATCACGATGGTTAGAGTCGTGATAATACTCCACTAATTACAATATAAAAGAAACAATAAAGATGCAACTTATATTAAGCATTTAAAAATAGTAGATAACAACTCAATGTATTTGAATATAAAATAATAATGACTATCAATTGGGAGATTCTCTAACTGACCACCATCAGTAAGAATTATGTGATGATAAAGAGTCTCGCCCACGGTGCCAGAATTGTCCTATACCATGCCGGAGTATAAGACATCCTCAACTAAGTGATCCACTAATTTATTCTTAAAAAGCAATAAGGAATCATCTAAAAAGTATGATCCTTTCTACCCACGTTGGCTACAAGGTTTATAAGGACTTTGAGTTGTTTGAACTTGTCCGCATATGAGTGCTCAATACTGCTCCCAATAATATAACTCATTTCATATATTTAAAAACATTTCCTCATCCTCAGATATTAATATTATTACGCAAAAGGTTCTCTTAAAAGAGATTATACAACAGGGACATATTACCCCACCCCAAACTGAAAAGCGATAATTACCCAATAAAGCAAACTTATACTATTTAATTACACATCATAGCTATAGTTTGCTATAATTACCACTGTCGACTAGCAGTATACATTAATTACGTGGGCTGACTTCGAGTTTATATAATTAGTCCCGTCTGTATATGTATAATTCGTCAGAATATACAAATACATACGTATAATATATGAATTGTTTTCACCTATATACATATACAATTCACCTCTCTCCACTCTCTGCCCTCTTTTGATCACCTTTGTCCACCCTCTCTCAATCTCGCTTGCCTCTCTCCTCCTTCTCCTAACCTCGCTTGCCATTTATACAAATGCATATGTATAATATACAGTTATATACAATTATATACATATACAATTCACATATCTCCCACTCTCTACCCTCTCTCGCTCGCCTCTCTCCTCCCTCTCTCAATCTTGCTTGCCTCTCTCCTTCCCCTCCCAATCTCTCTTGCCATATATACAAATACATATATATAATACACAACTATTTAACCAATGTACATATACCATTCACTTTTCTCCCACTCTTTTCTCCCCCTCTCTCTTCTCTTTTGTCTCTCTCCCAGTCTGGCTCACCTCTTTCCTCCGTATAACATGTAGATACAAATTGTAATTATCAAACTTTAGCTATGGAGAGTAATTACTTATTTTTAAGTGGCTATATGTGAAAGTTTCCCAACTTCAAAGATGTTATGTCCCCAAAGAATCAAATATAATTTAAAACAAGGGTTAGGAAGACTCCCTGAGATCTTTAGGCCTAGCTAGTAGCATGTTCTCTTAATTTTCATCAAGAGTCGTCACTCCACAGTTATGCGCAAACGTTCTCCTTAACTCCAAATTTTGAATACTTAGACTTCTCCAAAACCTAAAAAAAAATTGAAAAAAAAAACAAGACCAAAAGAAAAAAATGACACTAATAAAATAAAAAAAAGAAGTTACACTTTAAATTTGGTTGCATCCCAATAAATGCCTAATTTAACGTCGCGACACGACAAAAGTAAGTTCACCACTTTTCTTTCCACTTTTAACTTAAGAATTGTACCCCTAACTTTACATCTATTTTTCTGCTTCTCTCAAGGGGAGGTGGTATAAAGATAAGGGAAGCGAGTAATTTATTTCACATCTTGCACTTCTTGGTCCTTAGGTGAGGAATGTCATTTTGTCTACGTGGACAAAAAAACTTTAGAATGTAGGGGCCTTGTTCCTTATCTATACACTCATCCATTAGTTCAAATATTAGAGAAAAGTGTTTTGAATGAGATTCTCCAAAGCAGCATTGTTGACAACATTCTCACTTTTGTACTCTTTATCAACATAAACATTAAGGAATAATGTGTAGTTTTAATTGTTGGAATTTCTCTTTGCTCCACTAGTTGGTCATCATCCACAATAATTGATATTTGGGCATCAGAAGCTTTAATCTTTTTGTTCAAGTGAACCTCTAAGTCATGAATATCTGAGCCAAATTGATCGATTTCTTGTGTGATCTCAACTCTTCCTTCGATCAGTTGGGTTGTCATGTATGTCAGATCATCACGGAGAGACTCTTCAATATTTAGAAGTTAAGTTTGTCCTTGTATCAAATATTGGCTCACTATATTTGTTCTCCATAACTTTCTCCTTGTGGAGTTCAATTTCTTCTAATTCAGCTTGGATTGTAATTTCTTATTGAATAACGTCAAGCATATCTAGTAATTTCATGGGTTTTTTGTGCCCTTATGTGCATTTAAATATCTGTCCAATGATTTTTGAATTAACTTTGTCCAACATGTCTTTACATTCCATAAGTGAAACTTGTTTTGCATTCTTCACTTCATCGCCCTACCAACATCACAAATAACAGAAGAATCATAATACGGATTCGGGGGAAGAGAATAAGATTTAGGACAACCATTCCAATGAATATATTGACGGCCACATATATGACATAAAAGAAAATCACCACCCAACCACGATTTATCCCAATTACCCATAACAACAAGAGTATCAAATTATTCAAAGAAAGAAAAAAAATTGTAGAAAAAAAGACTAATTAAAAAACAAACAAATAAATAAAAAGTAAAATTACAACATAGAAGAATAGTTAATTTCTAAGTTTCCGAAAGTTGCGCCAAAAACTTTGTGCTCCCAATTGCATATGCAAGTGTACGTGGTCGCGCAAATAATATAGTAACTCTTAAAAGAACCAGATTATCAAACCCAAAAGACTTGTCAATTCACTTTTTAAACTAAATTATACTAGTCCAACTTGTTTATTTAAGAGTGCGAAAAGAAAAGAGTGAAAGAATAAAATAATAAAATCTTTTACAGTGATTTGGAAAATCCCAAGGCTGCAACGTGCACTAAATCTTATGTATCATATTCATTACTGGTTAATAGAGTTAATTGTATGAGTTGGGCTACACACCTCTTATTGCCTACTCCAATTAGCTATCTAACTACATCGTTAAGCGGGGATAAATATTCTAACTAGCGCGCATTTAAATTTTATTCTATTTTGTAACCAAGCAAGTTGTTCTTCCTGGCGTCACCCCTAAACACAAATCACCTCAATCAAATGGGTCGATCGAGCTCTTTGTATTCTTTGGTCTATCTAACCTCTCCTCTCCCAATTTTAATATTAGACGATAAATTTATCTTTAGATAGCCAGTCTAGAAATACTAAAACAAGAATATATAAATAACTTATAATGACAACCAAGAATTAATTCAAAAAGACTTTAATAATCAACAATAAATTCATAGATAAAATCCCATAACAAGGGAGTTTAGCCACTAATCTCTAAGAAAAGAAAGGCGAAGAAAGAAGAAAAAACCCCTAAAGTGTTGACAACCTTCTACTCCCTATAATTGATCATCTCCTACAGATTGATCAAATAAATATTTGTATGGACTATTTACAGATGTAGAAAACCCTAAATAAAATAATTGAGTCCAAACCAAATTGGAAAATCAAAACCAAGCGGAATAAGAATTCCTCAACGCGTGAAACAGTGCCACACATTTCTTGCTATGTTCCTTTGTTGTTGGCATGTTGATGCCTGGCACGTGGCCCAACAGGTGCATTTCAACTGCAATTGTAAGTGTACTTCAACTAACACATTTATTATTTTATAAAGTTTAATCCATTAAGCTGTCCATTTAATTCATTTTAGCTCAAAACCTCTTCAACTTTACACCAATTTACTCCTATAAATGAAATACACTATTTAGCACAATCCATAAAATTCATGGTAAAAAACAACAAATATAAATAATAAATGTGAGGCAAATAATAATAAAAATATGTATTTTTGACCTCACATCAATTATCTAACCTACCACCATCACTAAGAGTTATGTGATGATAAAGAGTCCCGCCCACGGTGCGACAAATGTCCTATACCATGCCAGAGTATAAGACATCCTAAACTATGTAGATCCACTGAGCTATGCATAAAAATAAATAAGAAATTATCTAAAAAGTATGATCCTTTGTACCCATGTTGGCTACAAGGTTTATAAGGACTTTGAGTTGTTTGAAATTATCCCATATCAGTGTTCAATACTACTCCCAATAAAATAACACATTTCATTTATTTAAAAACATTTCCTCATCCCAAACATTAATATTATTACTCAAAAGGTTCTCTTAAAAGCGACGATACTTAAAACTCATCATGAACTCATTTCAAAATTGGTGTTTCCATTCATTTTAAATGTAATAATATTTACTCGTGGGAAAACTTAGTTCCAGATATTCATTTTGAAACATACTTATACTCAAGTACTCCAATTTCAAAATAAGTTTTAAAAGATTGTAAAATACTTTTCAAAATAGTCGAAAAAACTCTGAATACTTTACTCTTAACTCTACCTTGAATTTGAATTATAAATTGAAGGGCTATGGTTCATGTTATAAAGGATCTTTCTATGTTTAGATCTAGTTTAGAGTAGTTAAAATCACAATGGAGTGAAGGTACCATTTAAAAGAAATCAGACGGGACAAAATATGGAAAAAAAGGGGTAGGCGACCCTGGTACACAATGTGGAGCGTGGCGCCAACCCCTAGACTACAAAACCTCTTTTCTGGCGCGCCAGCCTTTGCCTAGAAATTTCTTTCTTATTTTTGGACCCTGATTCTCCTAAAATTGAATGGTTTCTCCAAACTCACTTAGATTCGAATACCTAACATAAGTATACGAAAATCTATTAAAAACAACCCTCAAACTCCTAACAGTAATCTCAAGAATTCATCAAACCTCATTATTAAAGATTTATGAAACAAACTTGACAAAACAACTCAAACCATTCAACATCAAGAATGATATACGGATAAAATCACATGATTGGTGTGTGGGTGAACGAACCCATCACTATGGAAGCTGACATACCTCATAGAGACCGAACCTTGGGCGAAATTCCACGACAAATCTCAATAATCTTGACGAACGCCTTGAACCTCTCCTCTTTTCTTCTCTTTTCCTCTTCTTTAACTTCTCTCTAAACCCTAATCGTATTTAGGATTAGCAAAACTGATCTAAGTCATTTTAGAACCCTAAAATTACCAAAACATTTAAAGATGATGGTGTAAGGAAAAGATCAAAATACACCTCATTAATTCGTGAAAAATTCCTTTATTGGACAGGCTGACATCAAATAGGCATATCTCCCTCATCCAAACTCAAAATGTATCAACCTCGGAGGAGGAAAGAGGAATCAAAGATCTTTCATTTGATATCTAATGTACCACCTAAATCATCATGTACTAAATGTTATGGTCGTTTGAATTTAACTCAACTTGAGCATAACTTGCAAAATTCTAGAATTTGCTCTTTCCAAATTAGCTCTCTCTTGATTTAGCTCTTTCTAACGTCAAGGTGTCACAATCACTTCAGACGATTGTCAAATTTCAAGTGAGGTCTCAATTCTTTCGGAGGACTCCATTTTTATGAGTTATTAGTATTAGTTCTCAATAATTCGGGTAATTTTCCTTAACTGGACATGCTGACTTCAAATAGGCATATCTCTCTCATCCAAACTCAAAATGTATCAAAAAGGAATCAAATATCTTTCATTTGATATCTTATGGAACACTTAAATTATCATGCACTCAATGTTATGGTCGTTTGAATTTAACCCAAGGGTCACAACTTAAGCATAACTTGCGAAATTCTCAAATTCGCTCTTTCCAAATAAGTGTTCTCTAGATTTAGCTCTTTCTAAGGTCAAGGTGTTACAATCACTTCATACACTCGTCAACTTTCAAGTGAGATCTCCTTGATTTTGGAGGACTCTATTTTAATTAGTTGTTAGTAGTAGTTCCCTTAAGGAGTCATGGGTCTTGTCCCGCCACTCATCTTTATATAGTAGATGCTTCATAGATAGATAGTTTTGTAGAGTCTTTTAGTTTCAGAGTTTTTCTATAAAACTTGTATTTAATACTTAGTATATTTAGAGAGGTTTTAGACGTAATACATTGTTGATTTAACATTTCTTTCAGTTTGATACTTATATATGTTTGATTCAGTCTTTTGCTTGTAGACAGCCAGTATAAGGGTTATCTTAGGGACTAGCAATGGTTCTCGAGAGTCACAACCTGAGTCTAGACCCTGGAAGTGGCCAACACTCAAGAACTATTGTTATTCCCAAAGCGAACCTTTATCCTAGCTGACTACAAGCAAAGACTAACTTAATCATGTTAAAGCTTTAAAACTGAATAAATTCAAATACTGAACTTTAAGATAATCTGACTAATACTCAGTAGATAACATTGAAGAAAAACAATATATTCAACTCTCCATAAATAGGCAACTTAAGTCTTAAAACATTTAACAAAATAAATTAACAGAATCCTGAAACTCTACTGTCTATCTATTTTCATTACTCAGACCATCGTGATTGCCACCCACACTAACCATATGGTGGGATAACCATTTATACTAATTAGCTAACCAACTTAATCAATATACTAAAGCATTAAAACTTACGGAAACAAGTTTAAATAAATAAATATTAAAGTTCTCATAAGCTTCCGAAAGATATAACAACAAATTGCGGAATTAAATGCCTAGATACGGAAAGTCAATATCAAAAAACATCTAAAGATCAACCATAAGTCTAAATAAGAAGGGCTATAACCCCAAACTAATGAACCATTAAACTAACTAGAAAGACTAAGTGTGAAATGTGGACATAGATGATGAGTCCACGATTTGGACTCATTTAAAGCTTTATTTAGATATATTTAGTGTCCTCAAATGCTTATTTTGTACCAATAACTGATGTAAAATCCTTGATTTCCTTGTACTTAGATTCAGGAATAAAGCATGGACACTAATTTGCAAAAATGAATGAAGTGATCTCAATGAAAGAAGAAATGAAGGCTTGGTGATCGTCGACTCCCTTTGGCGAGTTGCTTAATGGCCTCTTGAACACCTAAAGTTCCATTATGGTAAGCCCTGAAGGAGAAAATTGGTTTGGAAAGATAAAGGAGCAGTAGGTGTGTCGCCGAGTGGTTCTACCATGTAGTATTGGATCGCCCAAAGTTAAGGAACTTGAAGAGGTTAACCGTCAAAGCAGAAAGGCAGTGGAACTGACCAAAGGGGGGACACCGAGATGGTCGGCGATTCTGACTTACTGCGCCGAATAACCCTTCCCAACATATCTTTGGCGATTATAAATACATTTTCAAACATTAATTTTAGTATAAAATTTTATTCTTAACATTCGTTAGAGTAATTTTTGAGCTGGAACTCTGAGTATTGAGACTAAGTTTTCCTTATCTTTGAAGAATTAAAGTTTTCCATTTTTGAGAAATTAGAAGTGGAACTTTAATATTCTTTAATTTGGACCTTTGTAAAGACGAAATTCATCTTACCCAGTTGATGGAAACATAATTGGTAACGATTTCTATCTTTTAAGGATGTTTAGCTAAAGCCCAATTCTTAGGGTGTGATTATGGACTGATTTGGCTTATGGGTATTGTTAAGAATTAGTTTAAATGCTATTTAGAAGTAATTTCAACCATTAATTGTTGGTTAAAATTAAAGGATTGTAGTTGGAAATACAGCTCAACCTTCATGTGTTTGTCTTGCTCGAGGGAGAGGTTTTAATACCAAGATTAGTAAATTAATGGTCTGTGGATATTGGGTTCTCATGGTTCAGCTCAAGAAAGTTTATCCTAAATACTTTTCCTCACATTTATCTTGAGAGAGTAAATGGGATAAAGCGTATATTGTTCTTATTTGCTTTCTTGTTGGTGTCCGAGAGAAACCAACTTGATTCAGGATAAATCGTTCGAGAGAAAGTTTATCCCCACTACAATCTAGCTTTGTCACTGATTTACAACTATTTTACTAATAGTTTCAATTACCCATTTGTATATATTATCCTATAATCTAATCACATCTCAAGAACCCGTCTCATTATTGTTAATTTCATGTTAGTTGATGTTGTTGTAGCTGATAGTTAAAATCAAAATCATTTGTTACTTGATATTCGTGTCAACACCTGATTTATAGTGCTTTTTTATTCGTAATGTCTATTCATATGGCTTAATTGAACATATTCGTACTTTACTCTTGAATCTCAAACACGTACCACTCCTTGTGAGATTCGACCCTAACTCATTTAATTGGGTTATTATACTGACTAGCGATCGTAGACACTTAGAATTGGATGAAGTATCCTTGAAAAGTTAATCAAAATGGCGCTGCTACCAGGGAGTGCTGTTGGTTAAGATTATTTACTTAACTTGAATTTTGTTCTTGTTAGTTATAGTTGAATATACTTACTTTTAGCTTTGGTTTGTGTGTTGCTTGTTGAGCAGAAAATCACTACACATCGCCTACATGCTAATTTTCTCAGAATTTTTTAGTCAACCCTTTTTTGCGAGCTCGATCTTGATTGCAAAGTGATTCAGCGACTCGCTGACTGGTTTTGCGAGTCTGTCTACAACTATTTTCTACAAGTTTGTGTGGTCCAATTCTGACTCTTTTTGTTGTTTTACAGACGTGGCTACAACAAAAGTTGCTGGTAGACACATGTCGCCCCGTAAGTGAGCCAAGGGAATAAAAGTCAACGAGGATGCTGCTGCATCCAAGGCTAAAGCTACCAAACTTCTCACAGCAGGTGGGAAGGGCAAGGGAAAATTCAAGGCATCTGCACCTGCGTTACAGGATGAAAACTTCAGTAGTGATGGCATCTATGCCACTCACTTCATTACTTATGAGAGTGAGGACGAGCACCAGGAGCATCAGGCTGCAACTTCTGAGCCTGAAGATGAGCTACTAGCAGCCCAGCAAGCAGAGCTGCGATCCAAGAGGATGAATGATCCATCTAGGATTAGGTCTCCCAGGAAAATCACTACTCCTCTTACCCCCCGCAACGGTTACGGTCCTAGGACCACCGATACATGGTCCTCTTCCCGGTATATGACAGACTGAAGACTAAGGGATCGAGGACTATTATAAAGGAGAAAATGTTGTCTAATGATGGAGTTATTAACTGATATCCGAAGATCATGAGTTGCCTAAGGTCCCACAAGTTCTAGTTGTGTACCAAGCCCCGTGGCCCGTACATTCCAAATTGGGTCCGACAGTTCTACACCGATTATGGAGCCTTGGTGCCACAAAGGAAGAATATGGTTGCCAAATTTAAGCCGATTGAATATGTGGTTGTCTAGGGCAAGAAAGTGTTGTGTTACAGTACTAAATAAATATGGTATTGGAGTGTACCAACAACATTGAAGATGCCCAACAGTACAGGGTCAAGACTAAGTCCATTGAGAATATAAAAAGTTGGCTAGCCCCTATCATATGTTATGGTACTCCGAGGTGGTTGGAGGAAGGGGCTCCAATAGAAAAGAAGAACCTAAATGTAATTGCGAGGTACTGGTTTGGCTTTAACAGCAACGTTATCATTCTATCCTAGAATGAGAAAGTCCTACACCAAACAAAGTTGGCTTGTCTTGGCTCGATCATAGTACGAGAGAGGATAAATTTGGGTATGATCAATGAGTAGGAGATTGCAATGAGGTCCAAGCAGCTCCAGACTTTCCTCCCCTTTCCTGTGTTGATCACCGAGCTGTGCAGACGAACTAGGGTGCCTAGAAATGAGAAGAAGTATATGGAAGTGATTCTCACATCTTCTATCGAAATCCAAAGGATAGAGGTAGAGTACTTGAAAGATGAGGTAGCAAAGAAGAAGGCTACCCTAGTGGACACATCCTCAGATTTTTATCCTCAGAGATTACTTGCAGAGGCAGTATTACCTAGTCCTTCCCCTGGGCTAACAAGTACATCTAGTGTTGTTCCTTATGATACTCCTAGTTCCTCTGCTGCTCCATTGCCTCCCAAATTTGGTACTGATGCTGCCTCCCGGCTATCTCTCACACATGTTGCATTACTACGAATGGGGCAGGTAGCCCATTTTATTGATCACTGTGTCACCAACTTGAGGCCTCCATTCTAGGCATAACTCAAATATCCCTCGCTGATGTTGTGACAACCTTGAATGCGGATATTGATGCCATTGTTGCAAGGATAGCGGTGTGCGACCAATGCTAAGGGTCCACTAAGGAGGTGAAGACTCTAAAGGTCGATATTGCTGCGCTCAGGAGGAATGTAGACCAGCTGATATCCACATAAATGTCTATTATTTTCAAGACTATAGAGATTCCAAATATGCCAGTTGACATCGATACGCCTCTTATTACCACCAGATATGATGTTCGAGCTCAATATATATCTGATCTCGAGTCTGAGGCTAAGACAAATAAGGAGATGATTGAATTTGCTGAGCAGGTCTCTTACAAGAGCCTTATGGAGACTGGGGAGGCCATGGTACATGAAGTTGAGCAGGCTTCTTTGGCAGATACACCCTTGGCTGACTCTAGTAGAGGGGGTAGAGTTGATGTGACTCCGGGCACAGATGCCTACACCGGGCATTAATTCCTTGATAGATGGAGTGATTGTGTAGACAAAACCTTCTTTACCTCCTTCTCTATCTTCTTTAATTTATTTGTGGATGTTTTTATTGCATTTGAAAACAAATTGCTTTTTGTTTGTGGTGGAGTGAGTTACTTCCATACCTACCTTTTTTTGTTGACAATATATATATATATATATATATATATATATATATATATATATATATATATATATATATATATATTGGGTTTTGTGATACATTTTTGTTTTAGCACTGTTTTTGTGGATGTTTAAGGTTCTGGCTCTTTATTTTGAATGTAAATGATTTTGGACATTTCCAAAAATTTTGTGCCATATCATATTTATTTAATTGTGGCCGCTATTTGCAAATTTGAGTATTGATCTAATTCAATATCGATGACTTGAATAGTGCACTCAATCAAATAAACATGAATGTGCGTCTACAATTAGTCCAAATGAAGTTGCCTAAATATTGTAAGCTATAAATATTTTGTTACTGTGAGTGTTGATCATGATTCTGGAGCTATAAATATTTGAACCATTGTGTATGAATATGGAACTATTCTTTGTTTGAGGGCATTAGAGTACCTTTGTTATGCTTGAACTTGCATGTGAAGCTCGTATTGTGAGCTTGAGAATCTATGATAACGGTGAGTGACAACTTGAATCTTTGAGTGCACAATTGATCCTTGCATGTGTAAGTTGACTCTTGCTGTGTGCATTCATGATTGAGTCTTGTGCAACTCTTTTTGAGATATCCTTTTTGAACTACTGAACTTGAATTTTACTTGTGTACAAGCAAAAGTTTAAGTTGGGGGTGTTGATGAGTCCATCATTTGGACTCATTTAGAACTTTAATTGGACAAATTTAGTGTCCTAAAATGCTTATTTTGTGCCAATAATTGATGTATATTCCTCGATTTCTTGGTACTTAGATTGAGTAACAAAGCATGAACCTAATTTGCAAAGCGGAATGAATTGAGTTGAAAGGATGAAGAAATGAAGGATTGGTGATTGCCGAGTTCCTTTGGTGAGTCGCCGAATGGCCTCTTAACCGCCTAAAGTTCCATTGTGGCAAGCTCTAAAAGAGAAAATCAATTTAAAAAGAGAAAGGAGAAGACAACATGTCTTTGAGTGGTTATGCGATTCAGTGTTGGATCGCCCAAAGTTACATAACTTAAGGAGGCTGAAGGCCAAAGCAAAAAGGCGATTGAACTGACCAAAGGGCGAATTGCCGATCTGATCGACGATCCCGACTTACTAAGCGAAATATCCCTTCACAACATATTTTTTGGTGACCATAAATACATTTCTTTGGTATCAAATTTTATTCTGAATTTTCATTAGAGTAATTTCTGAGTTGGAACTCTAAGTACTGAGACTAAGTCTTCCTTAGCTTTGAAGAATTGAAGTTTTCCATTTTTGAGAAATTGGAAGTGGATCTTTGATATTCTTCAATTTGGACCTTTGTAAATATGAAATTAATCTTACCCCGTTGATGGAAACACAATATGGTAGTGATTTCTATTTTTATGATGTCTCGCTAAAACTCCAATGCTTGGGCTATGATTATGTGATTATGGGCAGATTTAGCTTATGGGTATGTCTAATTGTCAGTTTAAATGTTGTTAGAAGTGATTTCAATCTGTAATCTTGCTTAAAATTAAAGGATTGTTGTTGCAAATGTATTTCTGCCTTCATGTTTTTGGCTTGCTCGAGTGAGGTATTTTAAAACCAAGATTACTGAATTGATGGTCTGTGGGTATTGGGTTGTCATGGTTCAGCTCGAGAGAGTAAATTCTAAATCCTTTTCCACACATTCAGCTCGAGACAGTGAACAGACTAAAGCATAGGTTGTTCTTATTTGCTTTATTGTTGGTGTTTGAGAGAAACCAACTAATTCGGGGTAAATTGTTTGAGAGAAAGTTTATCCCCACTTAAGTCTAGCTTATTCATTGATTTACAGGTATTTACTAACAGTTTTAATTACCTATTTGACTATATTATCTTAAAATTGAATCACATCCGAAGAACCTGTCTCAGTATTGTTAATTTTGTGTTAGTTGTTATTGTTATAGATAATAGTTTAAATCAAATGCCTTTGTTATTTGACATTCGTATCAACCCCTGATTTATAGTATGTTTTCTATTCGTAAAAGTCTATTGCTATGGCTGACTTAAACACATATGTACTTTACTCTTGAATCTCAAACATATAGCACTTCCTCAGGGATTCAACCTCAACTCATTTAGTAGGATTATTATATTAACTAGCGATCATTAACACTTAGAATTGGATGAAAGGTCTTGAAATGTTAATCTATAGATGAAAGGAGAACTCATGGAATCCTGGTAGAATTGCTCACCCTTTAACTCAATCAACGATCATTGATCTTCTAAATGAGGTATGCCAATAATTGCTTGAAGATATCCTCTACTAAACAAATAAAGCAAAAGTGTAGTATTAGTACACAAGCATAATGTACTTATAGGATCATGCACCTATCCCAGTAAGTGCTACATATATAAGCCATTACAACAATATAACAACATGCATATTTCAAACATATACAATATTATCAACATTTATGAACAATGTGAAGTTTCACATTACTCAAGATACATAATCATATCAATTCATTGGTCCTCTGATCGAACCCAAAACCAAACTACAATAATCCATTACGTGGTACACGATCCAATGTTTATATCGGAATGTTGCAACCGATCCTATAATTATGTTGAACGTGGCAACCGATCCAAGTTAGAGTGTCAGAACACAACAACCGATCTATTGAACAAGCCACAATGACAATCACAAAGTACATTCTCATAATCATACAATCAGATTCATGGAATTCATCATTCATATTTCCTCATTACAATTAATGTGATCAATAATGCAATATTCACATACATACATGTACAATAATGAAGCAAAAAAAGAATACACTATACAATCATAAAATAACAACCATCACCTACTAAAAACAAGCTTCAAACCCTAAAGAAACATGATCCTTCCCTTTCCATAGTCGTTCTACTTGTTCTTGGTCTACACAAAATCGTAATAACATGGATATCAATACACAATCACTACTTACCCAAATTACTAACAATTCTATCAACCCTAGATCATACCCATGATCGCAATATCAAAATTAGGGCTTTTCCTGACATAATTCTCATATCAAATCTTACTCATCGATAATTACCTATTAGATTGCATTCTACATATCGAAAAACAGATTCGGAGAGTGAAAATCTTTTATTTAGCCTCAATAATGGTGGAAAACTGTCAAGAAAAGCCTTGTGTTCATTCCTTAGCTCTCAGGTTTGAAAATTGTATAATAAAACATTTTTGGGGTTTATTTACGACTTTAAGTCGTGTTTGGCCCACCACAATGGTCCTCACCCCGCTATAGAGGCTCTGCCCGGGAGGAAGAAATCTCCACTAAAGAGGCTTGTGAAATAGTCAGCTATTTTAATAAATCCAATACCCCTATTTCACAACAAACCTTCAACCAACGGCACTCAGAAACTACACATTCACGCTAAGATCAATTCCCAGAGTTCTACCGCCCGAATTAAATTCCATAAAGTCGTGCGAGTTCCTTAACGACTTATGATTAAATCACCTGATTTATACAAAATTTTCCTACACCTTAATGATTAAGATTTTTGTTAAGATCTTGACTAGGTTGAGAAATTTCAAGTTACTGCGAAAACTTTTGTCGGCCCAAAACTTTTCCCCATTGGATTTTCTATAACGACGAAAAACTATTGTTACATTTATCAAGTTTCTAACTAACAAAGACGGAGAAATATGGAAGTCAGGAAAAGATGAGAGAAAATATTTTGTGATCGATAGCACTATTGAGGGTGTTGTACTTGATGATATCGTTACTATTGAGGATGACCCAAGTGTTGTTCCAGCGGGCTTCAGAAAACCAGACCCACTCGCTTGTTGATGGTTCATCGGCGCTATGCGCCACATGTTTGCTTTACCCAAATCCATTAACTTTTACTATTTTTTGTGTGCATTGGGGACAATTTCGCTTATTTTCTTTGGTGTTGGGGTAAATAGATTGTGAGTGATAAGGTTAAGTCTCAGTAACCCAACTGATAATACTCTCTTGGGGTTTTCTTGCCTGTTCTTTTCCCCCAAGAGACTGATTACTTTCTGATGAACCGACATGTGTTAGGATTGTATGTGTAGAAGTATGATAAAGAATGAAGAATGATGGCAAAATCTTTTTTGAAAAAATGATACCCATCCAAAAATAATGATATGTTCTAAAATTTGTAGACTAAAGTGAGTTGAATGTCTTTGCACTTGAAATGACATGATAATGAACCAACTTGACCATATGACTTGAGCTAAAAGTTGAACTGGGTAACTGATAATCTGATGATGGAGTATTTTGCCAAGAGAGTGTGAGAATAGTTAAATTGGTATGAAAGTTGTCTGCCAATCTATAACTTGCACGGTTAGTCTTGCTAAGATTATTCTTTCTAGAGGCTAGGAAGTGATCGTAGACCATTGTTCTAATAAGTCCACGAAATGTCTAAAAGAATCCAACCAAATGAAATTAATTCTCCCTTTGATCCAAATGTTTTGAGCCTGAATTAGACCATTTTTTTAAACCCCTAACTCACCTTCCCATAATCTATTGTGTTGGTCCCGATCCCTCCTTAGACATGTGCACCTCGAATTAAACCAAAAGCCTAAGTTGAGGGTATCTAATAGGGGTGATTTGGGGAAAATAGGGGTGATTTGAGATAGAAAATGATGGCTATGGGATTTAAGGGAATAAATTTGGTGATCATATAGGGTTATTGGGTTTAAATTGGAGTAATTGTAGGAGATAGAGGGATGAAAAATAGTTGAGGGAGTTATTTGGACATTGGAAGTACTTAAAATGAAAGGGGTTTTACTTAAAGGGGGTCCAAGTCAGGTACACAAAACAATATTTTGGACCCACGAAACCCCTTTGACGGTCCTTAGGTTTGGTCCGCAGGTCACTCTGACACTTAGAAAATCAATCAAACTTATCTAGGGTCTACGGACACCATTCACAGTCCATTCATGGACCAACGGACCGTCGATGGGGTTCGTAAACCATTACACAACTGTTTTTCTACAGATTTTTCCTTTCGTCCCTGCACACGTACCAACCATTAGGACTTTCTTTTTACTTTTTCTGGACACCTTTTAGACACAAGCCCTATTCTATATCTATCCAACACTAATACAAAAATAAACCACTTATCTAAAGAGTTACAAAAAAAAGAACTCATATTTCAAAAAGAAAAACTATAGTTGACTAGATGGTACATCTTGGGTTGACTCCAAAGCAGTGCTTGATTTAACGTCGTGAAATGAAGAAGACACCTTGGTTACTCAGACTTCATCAAGATAGTTGGCCTCAATCACTTCTCGCACACTCTTTGATTTCCATATGTATACCTTGATTCTTCGCTCGTTCCCTTTGAACCTTGTTCCCTCCTTGTTCTGAAGATCAACTGCTTCATATGGAAATACTTGAATGACTCAGAATGCCCCGGTCCACTTGGAATTGAGCTTGCGAGGAAACAATCGCAACCTTGAGTTAAATAAAAGCACCAGATCACCCACAACGTATTCATGCTTTTAAATATTTTGATCATGATACTTCTTCATCTTATCCTTGAACAAGGCTAAACTTTCATATGCTTTTAGGCGAAAGAAATCAAGATCATTCTTTCTTGTGCTCGATACGGCGCCCTAATCCAAATTCAACTTCTTTAGCGCCCACATGGCCTTATTCTCTAGCTCTACCTGCAAATGACATGACTTACAATATACATGTTGGTAGGAGACATACCTATCGGAGTCTTGAATGAAGTACGATGTTCCCATAGAGCATCATCAAGCCTTCTCGACCAGTCTGTTTTGTTGGCGTTCACATTCTTTGCAAGGATTTTTTTAATCTCTCGATTTGACACTTCAACTTGCCCACTAAACCACGGATGGTAAGGAGTATCTACATTGTGAACGACTTTATATTTTTTGAGCAACGACTTGAAAAACTTATTAAAAAAGTGGAACCTACATCGCTGATAATTTCCCTAGGTGTACCAAATCTAGAGAAATTCTTTTTCAGGATTGCAGTGACACTCTTTCCCTCATATTTTGAAAGTGCAATTTTTTCCACCCATTTTGATATGTTGTCTACGACAACAAGAATATACTTCATCTCATGTAAACTCACAAATGGACCAATTAATTCAAGGCCCCAAACATCAAACAACTCAATCACCAATATCGGATTCATAGGTAGCTCTTGCCTCTTTGAAATTGCTCCTTCTATTTAGCAAGGATAACAAGACTTGGCGAAATCATGAGCATCTTGCTGGATGGTAGGACAGTAATACCCACACTACAAGATTTTATGAGCAGTCTAAACACCACAATGATGATAACCAACAGGCAATGAATTGCACGCCTCTAGTATACTCGTCATCACAACCTTGGGCTTATAACAACTGACAATCACATCAGAACAAATATAAAAAAAGTAAGGCTCATCCCTGTAACACCCCTGAAATGTAATGATAGAAGCTAGAGCATATCGTGTAGTTTAGTTTCCTAAACAAGTTAAACGTATTGATTAAGATCCTAAAATGACCATACTAACATAATACTAAGGTTGAATGTAACACCTATAAAATGACTTAGGTGAAACTAGAGCCTAACACGTGTGTCATAAGGTTTGAAAGTCCTAAAATGGTTTATAATGACGTTGATAGGCAGTGTCTAAAGTTTGGTGATGTTTGGGGGTAAAACGTCCAAGAATGTTCATGACGTTAGAAAGATATTCTTTGAGACGTGCTTGTACGTTTAGGTGTTCCTTTGCATGTTTTACAGGTTTGTTTTGGTTGAAATTGATGTGAGGGGTTCCTAACTTATGTACGAGGGCATTCGAGTTGGAAACGTCCGGGAAAAACTCCCCAAATACAAACCATAGGGTCCTTGAGGAGGACCCAACTTGTAGCCAAAATCTGTCAAAACCAAACCCACCAACGAAGGCAATCGACGCCCAGTAGGTCAGTCGACGCCCGGTTGATGGAGGGCGTAGGTTGACACATAGGCTAGGGATTATAAGCTCCCATTTGGACAGATTGTGATCCAAACCAAGTACCATATGGACGGTCCGTAGGTGGGTTTACAAGGCGTCGATGGTTGACAGTCGATGGGACTTGATATTTTCTACAGAGTCTCGGCCAAGGCTGGGGTATTTAGGTAATTTACCTAGATTTATAAAAATACGTTGGGCGGTTTTTTAGGGTTATTTTGGTTACTTTAAATGGGTTTATAAGTTTTGAACATTTATATGAATTCATTATTTCAAAATCAAAACCCCAAGACCCTAAAGAACTCTCTAGAACACCATTGAAACTTGAAGGGAGCTTGGAGCTTGGAGCTTGGGTTCTCCATAAAATCTTCTCACATTTCTTGGTTTATCATCAATTAAGGTATGGTATTAACCCTTGAATCTCTTTTCTTCAAGGAGCCAATCTTCAAAGTGATTTTTCAAGACTTCCTCGAAAAGATGAACCTCTATATTGTAATCTGGCCATGGATTTTTCATAAAACGTTCTGAATCAATGTATTATGAATGAATTGATGTTAGTTTGATGATTTTATACTAAAAACTCTATAAAACCATGCAAACCATGAAATCCTAGTTTTGACTATTTATGGCTGATTTGATCATGTCTCTATACTATTGAATTCTTGTGTAGTTTGATTAGGGCTATTGAATTATGAAAGAATTATGCTAGAATTGTAAGTAGGCTGTCCTAAGTTGATAATTTCATGTTTTATTATCTTGGATTTATTGTATATTGTGATTATTCGATCAAATTATATATCATGGCTATTGGTAAGAGCCTTGGTATATTAAGTTGGTTGAATTTGCTATTGATTAGAGTTGTGAGGTTGGAATGGTGGTATGTTGACCTAAGTTTCTCTATATTGTATAGTATAGGTCTTTAGCTATGACGATGATTGGTATGGTCCACTTATGGTGGCGGTGTTTATGTTCTATATTACTGAATAATGTGGCCTCATCGTTATTACTTTATGAATTGTGAAACAATTTGACCTTGTCGGCATTACTTTATGAATTATGATATTATATGTTATAAATTTAATATGTAAGTATAGTGAAGGTCATGATGACTTATTTGTATATGTGAAGTCAAAGTATGTGTTCCTCTAAGTGAGTATATGTGATCATGATAGGCTATAGTGATGCCTTATGTTTCTACACTTGATGTTAAAATGTGAATCTTCCTAGTTGACTATATGATCATTAGGATGAGTTATGTTGATGATTCTATAGAAGTGTGTAGGGTGACTTGCAAGTATACTAAGTTGTCTCTATGTGCTTCTTGAATGATATGTTATGTGATATTGGATAGTATATGTATCTTCTTTTGGTAGACTTCTGTCCCTTACTTGATACATGAATAGTATGAATATGAATCATTGAATTCGTAAGCTAAAACACCTTTGTCAGGAATGTATATGTATGAATAGAATATGATCTTTAATATAGTAAAGAAGGTCATTTTTGTGGAACCTTTTTGAAAGAAGGTTATGATATCCTTAAAGTTGAAAGCCGTAATGGTATCCTTCTTGTGTGAATGATGGGCTTAGGGTTGGTTGGATTTAACGGCATGCAATCATCCATAGGAAAGTCATTGAGCTATCCTCTTAACCATTGTAAGGAAAACCTAGGGGACCTCCAAGGTAAGGTATAGTTTGATTTAGTTATGAACAAGATATGATATCTCTTCATATGCTCCTTTATTGAATTAGTCTATGAGAACGAAGGCTAGCAACAAGAGAATATGCTAAGGGAGTAGCTCTAGTTATGATGGAGATTAGAGTACAAATAACCCCTTGATATTCTTTAACCATGTGCCTACATGGGTTGTGTCCTAGTTCTAACATTGGAAAGTAGAACACCCTTTAACGGAGTATGGTGTACTCTGGATTCCATGCCTCGCTAGTATGGTCTATGTCAGTTATTGCCTATTCTAATAATGTGGGATACATGCTAGTGTTGGATAAGTACTATGAAGTTTAGGTAGTGGAACAGGACGCTATCTAGACATTGCACGACTAGGCTTTGAAGATATTAGTGTGTGGCTTCCCTAGGTCTTCTCCAAGACTATTATGTGAAAGTCCTTAAATGTTGAATTTCTCTTAAGTGGTCAAATAACCACGATGACTTAATTAAAGGTATGTTAATGTCACAACCCGAAACTATACCCTAGGAGATGGGATACAATCTTGGATTGTAATCGGCGTCGTCGACCTCTCGGAGGTCTAAGACAAGCCTCTCATATCATTCATTGCATTGGCATAGTAAATTTAGCGGAAAATTTAAAACTTTTCATAGCACATCATATGCTAGAAACATCACATCACATATATATAAAATATAAGTCGTAATACATATTTAGACTCTAAGTCTCTTTGCCATCTTAGACTCAATAACTTTAGAGTACATTAGGGACACGGCCCATAAGACACATTACATAACTATATAATTTTTAAAGACTTTACATTAAAGACGTAAGTAGGACATCCTTGAAGTTTAAGGATTCCTTTCATTGAGCTTGGGAATCATCTATCAATATCTTCACCATTCAAGACATCGTTTGAGCATCCATAACCTACACTTTGTGTAAAAAGTAGAGAAGAATGAGATTAGCACAAGAATGTACTAAGTATGGCAACCATGCAAAAACATGCATTTAAAAGAGACATTTTCTTTGAATCATACTTCATGCCATTTTGAGTAAATCATCATAAAACCTTTAAGCAATAGCATTTATATCATTTTCATACTTCATAGAAACACAATCAAATGCCAAACATCATAGAAAAGCACTTATAGGATTTAAGTCCCATTTGAGGTCACTTTACAGTGAACTCTAATCTCTTAACAGTGAACTCCTTAACAGTGAACTCCTCCATTATATTCATGAATCCTTCCAAGTAACCCTTTAGTGATACTTGGTGCAATGCATCACCTTAAGTGCACAAGGAAACATACATATCATCTATACAAGACAACACATACCATCATAGAAGTATATTACAACATAAACATAGTTAAGTCAAGGCTATAAGGACATTACAATGAACTCCTAGTCATTATGCACATATACTTATTTTACTTCACATAGAACCTTATAGAACCTAACTCATACCCCCAATCTAAGTCCACTAGTGCAATGTACATGTAAGGCCCCATAACCTCACACATACTTAGTAAGCTTATCATGAGACCACAAGCCTTTACATCGAAATCATATATCAACATAGTAAGAGAAGACAACTTTATTTAAGTCAAGTAAGACCTTCGCCATATAGTTAACAAGATCAACATCATGCATAGAGACTCATATCATGCACATCTTTATGACCAATAGACAAATACTACAATGTCATACATAAAGGACATATACTTAGTAACATGCATTAGAACACCTTCCTAAGACTTCCCTCAAGAGTCACTTGTGCAATGCATAGGTGAAGTCCCATACCCTCACTACACTAAGTAACTACCCTTAGGTTATCCTAGTTAGGTTTCTTCCATTGTTCATTTTACTTTAGGGAAACCATAACCTTAACCGACATAGACCATGGGTGCTAATCATGGAATCCGGTGTCATAAAACCCCACACCGAAAGAAGGTGGTCTACCGGCCAAAGTAGAACCAAACATAACATAGCTTTCTAGGTGGATCCACTAGCTAGTATCCTATGGTGGCAACATAGTTTATGGAACTTGGGGGAATCATGGAAAATCACTCTAACACCCATTTGGGCCATGAGTCTATCCACCCCATGAGAATTATAGTGACCTACCCTCCTACCATAGGAAGGGACACCCACTCATATTCAACTTCACTCAGTGCTAAGCTAAGTTCCCTTTTATTGAAAACCTTTATTATATTATTACTTTATAAAATATAATCTTAGGAGATTCATCCCCTCATATTCTTAGCTCATAGGTCATAGATGATTGCTATCAACCCAAATCATGTGAGAAAGCCCTTTCACATGGACATAGCATATGTATTAGCACTATCTAGTTAAGATTACACTTGAGTACACCTTTCAAGGCTCTATTGTCAACTAGATCATTATTCATGTGTGTGAGTGTATACATATATGTGAGCAAACCTTTCACATAACACATAATGTCACACATGTTCATATATCAATGCACGAGTCTATAGGCATAACTATATGAGCAATCCTTTCATATAAACCTACTAAGACACTATGCACATTCATACTTCATCATATCATATACATCATATTCATAACATGTTCATATATTCATCCTTCATATACATAGAAACCAAACCTAGGAACTATCCTATCAAGATATACATGTGAAATGTATAGATAAGGTTCCATACCCTTGCCCATACTAGTACACCTATCAAGTCATCCTAGTAAGGGAATACATAACATACTTCACATACATATACTTTACATGCATAGTAGTGGACACTAGTGAATATGAGAACTACCTTTCATTTAGACACAATGACCTATACTACTTGTAATATGCATGTAAGTGAGAGTGTGTGTACATTGACCAACATGATCACATAATGGCTATCAATCACTTCTTGAGGCAGCCACCCTCTTAGACCACATTACACTTTCAAGCACATAGCACACAACACATAATAGCATAGGAGACAAGACAATATATATATTATAATCAAGACTCCTAACTTTAGCTATTTACACTTTCATATAAGGGGTACATGGGTAGAGGCTATTAACAATTTTAACACATCAATGGAAGCACCTATACAATACCCTAATATGAATATGCACATGCTCATACAATAGCCACACAACCTAGATCACAACTAGAATAGAAAAGTAGGCATAAGCTTTTCATAGTATCATCTTAAGCACATGTTCATAAGTTACTCAATTTGACTTCAAGGCCATGGTCAACACATATATAATGACAATAAGGTAAACACCGCCACCATAAGTGGACCATACCACACAATGCCATACAAGGCTTCATCAACATTACTATAAAGGAATAGAGAAGTAGAAGAGTAGAGGGAATAAGCATTCTTACCAATTTCTCACCCTTTGATCATCATTGGTCAATACACCTTATTCATCAATAAAACACATATATGGCAGTAGCTAAATGTACTTTAAACATATAAGAAACCATGTACAAGTCGCTACAAGATTATACCATAACATCATACATCATATCAACATACTAGGAAAGTAGAATAACATAGATCATTAGCTAAATTCCCTTGCATTGATTTTTGATCGTATTTCATACATATTATAAGTCTAAGGCTGTATCTAAACATACACCTAATCATATTGAAATCATACTTACATCTCACCCTAGAATGAAGATCACAAAATGACTAGATTATAGTGAATATGCTACATTAGATCAACATGAAAAATAGAAGAATATAGGCCAATCCCAACCTTGAACCACATGAATCATATCTATATAATTCCACAATAATATATTAGTAAAACAGTAGGTACAATCATCCCTACACCATTGAATTTCGCATTATATCACTTAGGAACCAACGTTACAGTGAGTTCAAATAAAACTTAAGCTAACATGTTCAAACCTTCATATATTTATCATCATGGACTGTTCTTCATCAATTCACCATCAATTAACGTAAATAACAATAAACACAAGCAATTCAACGTAAGAGAATCACCATTTAATAAGAACAAACCATAATCACAAAGCCCATGCAAGAGCTAGACCAATTTTAGAAGGAACATAGGTTCATCATGCAATTGGAGTGAAATCACGTTCAAATCACTGTATTAACTTAAATTCATCATGATTTAATCTTTAAAAACGTTTTGAGAAAGAACCCATGGCTAGATTGAAGAAGAAGTACTTTGATCATAAACTTTCTTTGAAAACATTGAGAAGAACTCTACAAGTGAAAGGTTACTTAGAGATGAAGGATCACCATACCTTTATCTACATGAAAACCTCTAAAACTTCATGATTCATCCATAGAAAATCCATCTCCAAGCAGATCTTGAGCTTCACCAACAATGGTTGTTTTAGAGAGAACATTTTTGGAAAGGAAAGGCTTAAAACATGTGAGTCAATTTTAGAATGGGTTGATCACGTTTTTTGATGACTTATATACACCCAAAATTACTTAAATAAACCCATTATAATCAGGTTAGTACGTGGGGTGAATTTTCCATTCACCCCTTTAACTTACAGCACACAGCTGCCAGTTGACAGTGCACCCACGTCGATGGCATTGACGGGGCGTCGAGGCCTTGATGGGCCGTGCCTGGCGTCCGTCGTTGGGTACTTAGCCAAATTCTTGGATTAAGACCTGCCCAAGGATTGTGACCCTCGACGAGACCTGCTCGACGGTCCGTTGGTGGCCCAAAGATCCGTCGTTGGGTCCGTCAATGGACACTGTTCAGGCAGTGTCTTAGGCAGCTTTGGGTCCTTCTTTTGGGGCCTCTTGTGGGGCCCTTTAAAAGTCGTACCCGGACATTTCCAATTCGATTATAAACCTTAACAAGTTATAGACCTTCCACATAAATTCATCCAAAAAAAATACCTACAAGACGTCCAAACAGGCCAAGCCCCACCATGACACACGATGAACGTCTTAAGGGCTATCTTTCAAACGCCTTGGACGTTCTTGGTCGTTTGACCTCCAAACTTCTCGAAACTTCATATACTATCATTAAACATCATTATAAACCATTTAAAGACTTATTAGCTCATGCATCACACATAATAACATACAACCACATACGAGGCATTTAGGTGACTTAGTCGTTGAACGTTTCGGTCGACCCTTGACGTTTGACTTCCAAATCACTTCAACCTTTATACACTGCCTATAAACCATATTATAAGTCATTTTAGGACCTTAGAACATTAATACGAACATGTTAGGCTCTAGAAACCCTATCTCATTTTGGGGTCTGACAATATCCCCCACTTGGGAACTATCGTCCTCGAATGACACTTAGGACACTTTAATCACAACAAGGATTTAAATGCATATTAGAGCAGTTCATATAAGTCATAACATCATCACATATAAGTTAATGTACCAAACTTAAAAGGAACACAACTTCACAATATTTAGCACTCAATGCACACAAGCAAGCAAAACTTCCATTCACTCACCCTTAATGCATTAATCAAAGAGGCTCTTATCATGTTCATTTGAGGAACATACTTCTCCTAATCATAACATGGTCATTACACCTTAATTCATTAAGATATCATCTTGTAAGACCACATATAGGCAGATTTCAACAATACTCAAAACAAATAGGCACTCATACTTCAATGCACATAGACTTGAGTTAATTGCATCAACAAAAATCTTCATTAGTTAGACCTAGTGCTATGAAGGTCATACTCAAACATACCATGCTTAGTGGTGTCCATGGAGGAATGTCTTGCTCCTCAACACACTTACATGTATCATGAGTTCATACCTTAGCAAAGTACAAGGTCAATTCCTTTAAAAAAAAAGAGAAATTCACAACTTTTGAAACCAAGACATGAGCATGCATTCTTCCTAGTGAAATCTAAATGATAAGTCACACCAAATACATCACAACAAATAGGAAGAAGTTTCACAAATTTCAATTTCTAACATAGTAATTACCTTCATTGTAAGTATCACTTTGAGAAGATTATCGCAAATCATAGGCACACACATTAACACTTAGCTAAACATGCTTTCATTCTTCAAAAGTGAGCCTACATTCATGCTTCCCAAACCATACAAGTCATATTATTTTCAAGAGACTCAACATATTTCATTTTAAAGAGACTCGATTTCCATTATAAGGCTAAACATTTTACCTCACAAGTGACTATTACAAAGTTCCTTGTCTTATCTCATGAAGTCAAATGCACAACTAGCATATCAAGATGTAATTCAACATGAGAAAACATGGATTTTTATCAAAAATTTCCTTTCATACTCTTTGGAAAATTCATAATGTCTTCAAGATGATGTCAATCAATACACACCAAACATATAAAGGTCATGCAATTCATACTTTATGCAAGACTATATTCATGAACAAGCTTACTAAGAATTCATTATTTTCAAGTTCAAGTAAAATAGAAGGACAAGGTAGAAAATATCTACAACCTTACCATTTCATCACCATCCCCCACTTAGGGTAAAACCAATTAAGATCAACTTAACCCATCTTAAAAAGGATCTTAACTTAACAACCTTCATTTTTCATCACTTAAAAGTGATCACAACTTTAGAAGGATTTACAGTAAGTTAACATAGGAACACCAAGGTACTGTAAGCCTAATCACCTAGGCAATTTATCCACAACTATCAAGTTAGGTCATCTCATTCAACCACATAAGCTATTCATACAATACAATAGACACCAAGGTCATATCTCATTAGGGGAATACAACAAGGGGACTTAGTCATAAGGACTCTTTCTTTTGTTTCAACATTAAAGTAAGGTAACTTCTAGGTCAATCAAACCCACATCATCACCCTACAAAGATAAAAATACTAACCTCAATTCTAGGGGAAATATCAATTCCACAACATTAAGGGACTCACAACACAATAAGAAGTCAAAAACAAATCTACGACTCATCATGCCATAAGACTCTCATTCTTCATTTCAAATAGCAAATCTCCTTCTTACATTCATTATCATGTTCGTATACATCAATTCTATACACATTTTAACAATATCAAATCAAAGAACAACTTAGTTGGTTCTCCAAGAATATTACAGTAAGTTGCCTAGATTTACAGTGAGCATGCTTCCAAATATCCAAAAATGCAACATTTAGACAATTGAGGGGACAAGCATGGCAATATAAGATACAAAGCTTTACCAACTCATCCTTCATAAGCATGCATACTATCATCACAACTAGGATCAAGTCTTTACAAAAGACTCCAATTTATACTAGCAACTCATCAAGTACCACTTATATAAAAAGGAAAACAATGCACATTTTTAAACACATATTCTTAGGGTAGCATACTTCCATAGGTAATCACTACACATCTCAAGTTCAAATAATAGTTTTAGGCTACCAACATATAATGCCATATAGTAATACAACAATCCAAAAGAACTCACTTTAACCATAATAACTTTTAACATGCTTTAACTATATCATGACATACATTATTCGACATAACTTGATATTTCTCATTGGTTTCATATATTGCCATAATTGGCATCACATCATCAAATAAGAGATATTTCATACATAGTAAGGTAAGATAACCAATCAAAATCCCCATAGAGTTAACATGTGCAATGATCAAGTAAAGCCCCATAACTCTACTAAATCAAGTAACCCAACAGGAACTACAATTAGCATCATACTCCACTCATCTATAATCTTCATGCATGCATAACTCCATATCTTTAGCACACTAGGCTATTTACATGTTTATAAGCATAGATATCATCACATAAGGACATTTACATTTATCATCATACATATACATAATATTAACCTCCTAAGGTCTCCATCACGACAAACTAGTGCAAGACATAGGTAGAGTCCCATACCCCTACCTAAATCTAGTTAACCCTTCAAGTCGCCTTAGTTAGTTTATACATCATCAATTAAGGACAAGTGTCACCTTCACACATGCTCATTCAAACCATAAAACAAAGATAAGCATGTTAAACTCACCTTTTCTCCCTCAAGCATAGAGAACAATCTCATCCAAACAATCACATCTAAAAGACCACTGGACAAGAAAACATAAGAGAGAGATCTTATAGAGTTAAGTTCTATGGCACGATATGAGAATGATGAAGAAGGGAAACTCTATCGTCCTATAGCCTCTCATACCATTTGATGTGTCGCGACTCACCACCAATGATACAAGACTCTACTAGACGTGGCAATATGAGACTTCTTGAAACCTAAGACCACTTTATAAACCTCATGCTCTGATACCAAGTTTGTCACAACCCGAAACTATACCCTAGGAGATGGGATACAATCTTGGATTGTAACTGGCATCGTCGACCTCTTGAAGGTCTAAGACAAGCCTCTCATATCATTCATTGCATTGGCATAGTAAATTTAGCGGAAAATTTAAAACTTTTCATAGCACATCATATGCTAGAAACATCACATCATATATATATAAAATATAAGTCATAATACATATTTAGACTCTAAGTCTCTTTGCCATCTTTGACTCAATAACTTTAGAGTACATTAGGGACACGGCCCATAAGACACATTACATAACTATACAATTTTTAAAGACTTTACATTAAAGACGTAAGTAGGACATCCTTGAAGTTTAAGGATTCCTTTCATTGAGCTTGGGAATCATCTATCAAGATCTTCACCATTCAAGACATCGTTTGAGCATCCATAACCTACACTTTGTGTAAAAAGTAGAGAAGAATGGGATTAGCACAAGAATGTACTAAGTATGGTAACCATGCAAAAACATGCATTTAAAAGGGACATTTTCTTTGAAATCATACTTCATGCCATTTTGAGTAAATCATCATAGAACCTTTAAGCAATAGCATTTATATCATTTTCATACTTCATAGAAACACAATCAAAGGCCAAACATTATAGAAAAGCACTTATAGAATTTAAGTCCCATTTGAGGTCACTTTACAGTGAACTCTAATCTCTTAACCTTGAACTCCTCTTATTTTCATTAATCCTTCCAAGTAACCCTTTAGTGATACTTGGTGCAATGCATCACCTTAAGGCCACAAGGAAACATACATATCATCTACACAAGACAACACATACCATCATAGAAGTATAGTACAACATAAACATAGTTAAGTCAAGACTATAAGGACATTACAATGAACTCCTAGTCATTATGCACATATACTTATTTTACTTCACATCGAACCTTATAGAACCTGACTCATACCCCCAATCTAAGTCCACTAGTGCAATGTACATGTAAGGCCCCATAACCTCACACATACTTCGTAAACTTATCATGAGACCACAAGCCTTTACATCCAAATCATATATAAACATATTAAGAGAAGACAACTTTATTTAAGTCAAGTAAGAACTTCGCCATATAGTTAACAAGATCAACATCATGCATAGAGACTCATATCATGCACATCTTCATGACTAATAGACAAATACTACAATGTCATACATAAAGGACATATACTTAGTAACATGTATTAGAACACCTTCCTAAGACTTCCCTCAAGAGTCACTTGTGCAATGCATAGGTGTCATTACCCACCTACACTAAGTAACTACCCTTAGTTATCCTAGTTAGGTT
>CM040627.1:37457882-37552885 GCA_022817965.1 Solanum lycopersicoides
AGTTTGGGGTTTCCTTCCAATTTTTTAATTCATTTTAACCTTTTTTAAGCTATCTGTGTATGTTTTTTCGTGTTTTATCTCTTGGTAAGATGTGGACCACCATGGTTATGTGACTCCCACAAGGAACAGATGGTCAGGCTGGAAAATGCTCTGAAGCCTAGGCCTAAATCCATAGGAGCAGCACAACGAGTCCTGCCTAAGAGGAAACAGATATTTAATGGCCCGAAGGGTGTCAGGGAGAGAAATCACGGAGAAGCCGCTGATGTGTAGGTGGCACAAGGGACCATAACCATTGCCATATCGCATAGTGGATGTCATATCACACTGTGTGTGTGTTCTATAATGACCCCTATTCACTCTGATACACAGCAGTGTTGGTTTCTACAACGTTGGTCCCCTAATAAGGAACAGACACCTTTGCTATAAAGACATACCCTCAATAACGCTTTCTAGGAGGGATATTGCCCGTAATCTCCGCCTATGAAGGTCTCGCTTGTCAGTTTGGGTTAGGTTCCTACACGGCTTCCATGGATTTAGAAACTTGGTGGAAGATCCGTATAGTGTAAAGTGCCTTCAAACCATCGAATTAGTTTGGGACGCATGGAGGCTATCCTCAACTACTCATAGAGGAAGATATTATGTGAACCCCCTAAATCCAGTCTTGCTTACGCTGCGTGCAGACTAAGAGGAGCCCACCTCATCTGTACTGCAGCATGATGCGAGTTTCACTTGCCAGTACCACAGCATGCATTTAATAGGGCTAAGAAAGTTTCCCTATATATTTCTTTGAGACATAGCGATAACCTGTGCATTATTCATTCACTTTAGTTAGTTATAATAGACATATAGTCTATGAGACTTAAGTCCGTTAGGGGTCTTCCCATATTCTTAGCTCATAGTTTGATTGTCATCAACCCCAAATTCAATTATTTGAGGAAAGTATGCGTGTGATCATTCACCATGGATTCGTCGCATATTTGTATTAGCATATCAAATCTTCCTAAAAGTTTTAAGGAGGTTAGTCTCTGATTCTTGGATACAGAACGGTTTACAACAGGTCGCTCACTAATTTTGCTGCTAACTACAAGTAACCTACTCTTGATTATTCTATTGCGGTGAGCCTTAATGGAAGTGGCCTAAATACAAATATAATGGTTATGGTCAGGGCAAAAGACGCGTTTCACAGTTATTGTGTCAATCATTCATAATGTGACCGATCGAGTGTGAATTCAGATCATTAATGACAATTGACATGAATGTCTTATATGGTGACATAGGTAACTAACTATCATGCGCGAGCAATTCCTTTTGTCATGTATATAAACCTTGTCTAAGAAACCTATGGCCAAGTATTTTCCATCTAATGTTTTCTACCTATCAGTAATAGATTTGTATACATCATATTCATAAACCATTCTCAATTAAGTATTTCATATGCCTCCCCTACCTCTACATACGAAAGACTCAGACACAGCAAGGTTAGCATTTATTCCCATGCAAAATATAAACTTTATTCAGATTTGACCCAATGTATTAGACAATGTTCCATACCCCCGATTGACCTTAACAAATTTTATTCTATACCCTACGTCTCTCAACCTTTCAAAGCTAGAAATCGCAGTACGTTTTCAACAAGGGAATAAGCTGAATAAAATCACTTATCTACAAGACCATGATTGAACATGTGCAACTATGCATGGTAGTTTTGGAAACACATAAGTTGGCATACTGAGAAAACTACTTTCATTTGTTTAGACAAAACCCGAGAGTTTGACCTTTCAATTCTACTATGGTAATAGCATGCTCTAGCAGAGTGGACGAAGTGGAGTCTCGCCTGTGGCAGTGACCAACAGTCTCGATCATATATCAACGTTGATATATAACTTCTTGAGGCCACCCTCTTATAGCTATTCCGATCGTTTCACCAAGACTAACAATAGCAACTAGACACGACACACTGTGAAATAACATTCCAGACCAAGACTAATATAGGTAATGATATGTTAATTAAATGCAAGACTCTCGATTATTATATGCGCGATCTACGAGTCACGTTTCAATAACAGAGAGGTTCACCTATTAAGAGAGTGAGAGCTTAAAATATCAACCTATCACTCAGAATTATGAAAACTAGTGAGCATTGTATGGAAGCACCTATACAATATTCAGCCTATACCATAGGATAGCGTGTCATAGATTGTTTCACTATTCTACTATAAGACCTTAAGACCATATGATCCTCCAATCTAGATATAGCAGAGTAGGCATAAGTTTTCTAGTATCATCTATGATGCTCACATGATCTATGTCGGTTAAAGTTAAAGTTCCCAATGAATGAACGAGGCCAGCCTCAAATGAAGCACATAATGAAATGAATGATACCAAAGGTGTTAGGATAGGATAATCAAGATGTGAGCTAGACTCAGGTAATGACATTAGGTTATTCTTGATCATTGCACAACAAACCCGATGAAAGTCTTAAACTACACCCTAGGCATAGCTGGTGTTCACACTGGCATATGAATGAAATGAAATGAAGTATGTATGCATGAATGAAGCAGACTCTGTGTTTGCGAATGAAGACTCCCTAGTTGAGGTCCCATATGTTGAGCCCTCATTTTGGAAAGTCTTAATGTCAAGTCCATGATTCTAAGGTCTCATGGCATACGAATGAATGATATGAAAGAAGCTATGTGTTATATGTTATATGTTATGATATGTGCTATATGAAGATGTTACGTGCGTGTGTAATGATATTTTTGATGATGCATGTTACTCTCATGGCATGACTTTCCTAATCTCAATTTGGCAAGTCCACTGACTTGATTCCCAATCATGTTGTTAGGAAAGAGCTATTCTTTTCTCATGCATGTCCTGGTGTGTGCTTGCATATACCCATACTTAGTACAAGTGTGTACTAACCCTATACAACTATACTATTTTTAGGTGTAGGCACAGGTGGACGATAGAGCTACAGGATCATTGTTGCAGTTGTCCGGACGTCCAGCATTCATCCGGAGTTGGTAGGTCCTCATGCTTTCGAGGATGCTACTGTTTTACATTCTAGCTTAGTTTTAGAGTTGAGCTAGTGGAGCATGTTCCACTAGCGTTTCTTTCCTGTTTTATTCAGACTTTGTATTGGTGCCATTTTGGCAATTATACACTTAATACTTATTGAACTATTTCTTTCAGTTGCTTATCTCTTAATGTTAGATGGTTGATGGTGAACAATTATGAAATGAAAGTAATGTTAAGAAAACAAAAAGTTTCAAATTTTCCTCTAAAATTAACCTATGAAAGTAAGAATGACGTAAGTAGGCTTGTCTGCGACCTCTGAGAGGTCAACGACGCGGTCTCGTCTGGGGTCTAGATTCCAGTCGTGACAAAGTTGGTATCAGAGCACTAGGTTAAATTCCGATAATAATGAGTTCACATCAACCACATTGAGTAGTTTCTAAGTCATGGTAGTGAAGTGCACCACTATCCTGGATTAGAGACTGCATGATGCGTAGGAAAACTTCCCTTTTTCTGATCTTATCGTGCTTTTCCTAAAGTTTAATTTTTGGTGTTATGAGCGTGTCTAACATCTTTGTTTTTTCAGAGAATGACTAGGAGGGCTATTGGTCAGAGGAGAGGAGGTGCAGCTGCTGGGTAATCCGGTTCCACCCCAGGCTCCAGCTGAAGGAGTGGCTATATTAACCCAGCTGGGTGATGAGGTGAGGGCATCTCTGGCCAGATGGCACAGGCCATCACTATGCAGGCCCAGGCTATGACTGACCAGGTCAACCGGCAGAATGTTCAGAGGGAGAACCCACCGGTTCGTAGCATGGCTGACAGGCTGAGGGATTTCACGAGGATGAATCCTCCTATTTTCACAGGGTCTAGGACTGTAGAGGATCCCCAGGAGTTTGTGGATGAGTTGCATAAGATTCTGGTGGCTATGGGGGACAGATACTGAGAAGGCTGAGTGGCTTCCTATCAGCTCAAGGATGTTGCACAGACTTGGTGCAAGATGTGGCAAGATAGCCGAGTTTTGGGTGGAGTGCCAGTCACTTGGGAGCTGTTAAGACAGCATTTCTGGAGAGATTCTTCCCAGAGAGATGAGGGAAGCCAAGGTTGAGGAGTTCATCAACCTTAAAAAGGCTCTATGACAGTTAGGGAGTATTCCCTGAAGTTTGTTAAGCTATCAAGGTATGTTACTTTCCTTAATATCTAATAGCAAGGATGAGGTGAGTACTGAAGTTTGTTAAATTATCCAGGTATGCTACTTCCCTTGTGTCTAACAGCAGGGATGAGATGAGCAGGTTCCTCACAGGAATCAATGGAGATCTAGGAGGAGTGTCGGTCTGCGATGCTTCATGATAATATGGACCTCTCCAGGTTGATGGTGCATGTCCAGCAGGTAGAGGACAGCCGTAAAAAGAGGGGTGTTCGTGATGCTAGGAGGCCTAAGCCTCAAGATCAGGCAGGTCCCAGCATGGAGGCCACAAGAAACAATTTTGGCGTCCGTGAGCAGCCCAGGTTCAAGAAGGGGCAACAGAGTTCTGGGAACTCAAACTTTCAGAGGAGTACAACACCTAGAGGAGGCAGACCTGAGCCCAAGAAGGGCAATGGAGGTGAGATGCAGCGTCCTAAAAAGAATTGTGCTAAGTGTGGCCGAGCTCACAGTGGAGAGTGCAGACAGGGCACTAATGCCTGTTCGGTTGCGGTAAGAGTGGACACATGGTTAGAGACTGCCCACAGAACAGAGGTCAGGCTGGAGGTAATGCTCAGCCTAGGCCTAATCCACAGGGTGCAGCAGCAGCGAGCCTCCTAAGAGGAACAGATTCTATGCCCTGAAGGGCAGGGAGGAGCAGGAGAAGTCCGCTGATGTGGTCACAGGTATGCTGCAAGTATTCTCAACTTCTGTTTATGCTTTACTTGATCCAGGGTCTACGCTTTCCTTTGTAACTCCTTTGCTTGCTCTCACTTTTGAGATATTGCCTGAAGTTTGCATGATCCTATAGTGGTTAGTACACCTTTAGGAGAAAATGTAAGAACTGATAGAGTATACAAGGGTTGCCCAATAGTGATAAGTGGTAAGACTATGTGGCAGACTTGGTTGAGTTACCCATGCATGATTTTGATGTTATTCTTGGCATGGATGGCTTCACAGTTGTTATGCTTGCTTGGACTGTCGTAGTAGAGTGGTGAGATTTTGTTTCCCTAATGAAGAGAGCTAGTCTGGAGGGGTACAACTCGAGTCGTCCTAACCTCTTGATTTCGAACCTAAAGGCCAATAAAATGATGTCCAAGGGGTTATTATGTCATCTTGTGAGTGTTAATGATCTAGATCATGACATTCCTTCCATAGACTCAGTGCTGTAGTGAGTGAGTTCCTAGATGTATTTCCTGATGATTTTCCTGAGTCCTCCCCCTCGAGAGATTGATTTTGGTATCGACATAGAACCTGATACTAAACCAATTTCAATTTCTCCTTACAGAATGGCTCCAGCTGAACTCAAAGAGTTGAAGCTGCAGTTAAAAGATCTCACTGACAAGGGTTTCATTCAGCCGAGCATATCCCCTTGGGGCGCTCCAGTGTTGTTTGTGAAAAAGAAAGATGGAACCCTTAGAATGTGTATCGATTATCGACAGCTCAACAAAGTCACTATAAAGATTAAGTATCCACTTCCCAGAATTGATGATTTGTTCGATCAGCTCCAAGGGTCTAGTTTCTTTTCTAAGATTGATCTTCGTTCAGGTTACCATCAGCTTAGGGTTAGGGATGGAGATATCCCAAAGACAGGCTTTCGTACCCGTTATGGTCACTATGAGTTTCTAGTCATGTCATTTGGTCTCACGAATGCACCTGCTGCATTTATGGATCTTTTGAACAGGGTCTTCCGTGAATACCTTGACTCTTTCGTCATAGTGTTCATTAATGACATTATCATCTACTCTAAGACCAAGGAAGAGCATGAACAACATTTGAGACTAACCTTGCAGGTACTTAGACAGCATCAGTTGTATGCCAAATTCAGCAAATGTGAATTCTGGCTGAGATCAGTGACCTTCCTGGGTCATGTTGTGTCCGATCAGGGCGTGGAGGTGGATCCTAGGAAGACTGAGGCGGTGAAAAACTGGACAAATCCTCTTACTCCCACTGACATCCATAGCTTTTTGGGATTGGCTGGTTACTACCGCAGGTTTGTGGAGGGCTTTTCTTCCATTGCTGCCCCATTGACAACTTTGACTAAGAAGAACGCCAAGTTTAAGTGGACGGAGACTTGTGAGAGGAGTTTCCAGGAGCTCAAGGACAGACTCACTTCAGCCCCGGTGCTTACTTTGCCTAAGTGTGGTGAGAAATTACACTATTTACTGTGATGCATCTAGGGTTGGTTTGGGTTGTGTTCTTATGCAGGTTGGTAAGGTGATAGCCTATGCGTCCAGAAAACTCAAGGTTCATGAGAAGAATTATCCCAGTCATGACCTGGAGTTGACAGCTGTGGTGTTTGCACTGAAGCTGTGGAGGCACTACTTGTATGGAGTGCATGTGGATGTATTCACAGACCACAAGAGTCTCCAGTACGTGTTCACACAGAGGGAGTTGAATCTACGTCAGCGGAGATGGTTGGAGCTGTTGAAGGATTATGACATGAATGTGCACTACCATCCAGGTAAGGCTAATGTTGTAGATGATGCTTTGAGCAGGATGAGCATGGGAAGTACAGCCCACGTTGAGGATGAGAAGAAGGAGCTGGTGAAAGATGTACATAGACTGGCCAGACTGGGTGTGCGATTGGTTGACTCTACTAGTGGGGATGTTTCAGTTCATCCTAGTTCTGAATCATCCTTGGTAGTTGAAGTCAAGCAGGGTCAGCATCTAGATCCTGTGTTGATGGAGCTGAAGGACTCAGTACTGATGAAGATGAATGATTCTTTCGCTTTGGGAGGTGATGGCATACTTAGGTATCAGGACAGGCTGTGTGTACTAGATGTGGATGATTTGCGGACCAGGATTGTTGCAGAGGCCCATGGTTCCAGATATTCCATACATATCCAGGTTCCACCAAGATGTATCATGATCTTAAGCAGATTTATTGGTGGGATGGCATGAAGAAGGAAATTTCAGACTATGTGGCCAAGTGTCCTAATGGTCAGCAGGTCAAGACAGAGCATCTTAAGCTTGGCGGTGTGACTCAGATTATTCAGGTTCCGACTTGGAAGTGGGAGGCCATTAATATGGACTTCGTGGTTGGTCTTCTGAGGACTAGGAGGCAGCATGACTCCATATGGGTTATTGTGGACAAATTGACTAAGTCTGTCCACTTTATCCTTGTGAAGCCTACCTACAGAGCCGAGGATTATGCGAGACTTTACATTGATGAGATTGTCAGATGGCATGGGATTCCCTTGTCTATTATTTCAGATAGAGGATCTCAGTTTACTTCACATTTCTAGAGATCTTTCCAGAAGAGCTTGGGCACGCAGGTGAATCTTAGCACTGCCTTTCATCCTCAGACAGATGGGCAGGTAGAGCGCACTATTCAGACATTGGAGGACATGTTGAGAGCGTGTGTGATTGACTTCAGGGGTAACTGGGATGACCATCTGCCTTTGATAGAGTTCTCGTATAATAATAACTATCACTCCAGCATTGGGATGGCACCGTTTGAGGCACTGTATGGTATGAGGTGTAGATCTCCAGTTGGGTTGTTTGAGGTTGGAGAGTTATCCATTTTGGGTCCAGAGATCATTCATGAAGCCTTAGAGAAGGTCAGAGTGATTAGGGACAGGTTGGCTACTGCTTACAGTCGGCAGAAGTCATATTCTGATAACAGGAAACGATCCTTAGAGTTTGATGTTGGTGACCAGGTTTACTTGAAGATATCACCTATGAAAGGGGTGATGAGATTTGGTAGAAAAGGGAAGCTGAGTCCGAGGTATGTTGGACCATATGAGATCCTACAACGAGTGGGTGAAGTGGCCTATGAGTTAGCATTGCCTGCGGAGCTAGCTTCTGTTCACCCAGTCTTTCATGTCTCTATGTTGAAGAAATGCCTGGGTGATCCAGCATCGATTCTACCTGTTGAAGGTTTGGGGGTTGGTGAAGACTTGTCTTATGAGGAGGTATCTGTTGAGATCTTAGACAGACAGGTCAAGCGGCTGAGGAACAAAGAGATTGCCACAGTGAAGGTATTGTGGAGAAATCATCGTGTTGAGGGTGCTACGTGGGAGGCTGAGGCCGACATGAGATCCCGCTACCCTCATCTTTTCAGCTCTTGAAGTTAGACTTCCTACTCTTAAGTCTATGTTCCTTATCTCTCCGTATTTTGTTGCTATTGATTGACTGTACATAGTGATTTTATTATGATCTGACTGGCATTACGATATGAAGTGGTAGTGTCATTCGGGGACGAATGTTCCTAAGGGGGGGATAATGTAACAACCCTAAAAATGAATAGGATCAAGACATAGGGTGTCAAGAATGCTCGCGATTAAACCAAGGTTCACACGGATTGATACGCGTAGAACCAGACCTCAGAACCCTTACTACGACCAAGTCAACTAACTTGGGGAGTTAGTTGAGCTTGGAAAGGTTGGAAACAACCAAGTAAGGCTCGCGAAAACGAAGACTTAATCAAAGGAGTCTTTACCAGACTTAAAAGAGGAAATTTTATGTTTTGAGGGTCCAGGGGTAAAATGGTCTTTTCCAGGCCAAGGGTAATATTGTAATTACCCTGAGGAATTAATAAATTAAGTAAGTAATATAATTAAAAGAGAATTTCGGGTTGGGGCGACCCGAAGTGACCCATTTCGCAAATGG
Source organism: Solanum lycopersicoides (assembly GCA_022817965.1). Lineage (NCBI taxonomy): Eukaryota > Viridiplantae > Streptophyta > Magnoliopsida > Solanales > Solanaceae > Solanum > Solanum lycopersicoides. The sequence continues at coordinate 37,466,692 of CM040627.1, forward strand.
GGTGCCACTCGGGTTCGAGCCCCACTAGGAGCAATGAATTGATGATTTAATCATCAATTAAATCTATTCATTAAGGGTAAAATGGTACTTTCACGTATTAATTAAAATAAGTCAGATTTTGTATTAATTTAATTAAATCCTATTTTGACTAAGTCTTGAATTTAGTCTCCTAATCCTAATAACTCTCTCCCTCACGTTTCTCAACTCTCTTTCACGTCTCTCAACTCTCATTCTCTCACGCTCTGACTAACAAGAAAGCTCAAGAACATTTTAATAACAATTGTTCTTCACACTTGATAAACACACGAAAAGGTTTAAGAAAAGCAAGGTAATCAAAAACGTCAAGGCAAAGGGAGGTTGTTCGTCGAGTGGTGTGTACGTTGAGGAGAATTGGGCGTGGTTTGGAGGAGTTTCTGGGCAGCAACTTCACATCTGAACAACATCAAAAGGTATGGGTTTCTTCTCTCTTGGTCCCTTTCCCAAGAGGTCCCTTACGACTCAAAAAGATTCACTCCGAAACTAAGGTTGTTCCCTTTTGTATGTCCTTGTCACTAGCTCCCAAACGAATTCGTAGGATGGGTATGTTGTGCTGCTAGATTTAAGTATGTATGATGTGTTTATATTAAATGTGAACATGTTTATGTGAGGAAAATTACGAAAATGATATTCAAAGTGTGGTCGAAAAGGTTGGTGTGTGTGTGCATGTTGGCAGTGCCTTAGCCACTGTTTGGAGTCGTATAAGACATGAAATTCTTGTGTATTTTATGTGTGAAATGTGTATACAATGTGATGTTCATTGCAATGAAATATAGTGGATTGAAATAATCATCTTTTAGCCAACTAAACTTATGAACAATGTGACTAAAAATGAGTTGAATAATGACAAGAATTTTCCAGATTTGGGTACTCTATAATAAGGTTAAAATCTGGGTTTTAGAAGGGAAAATTTAATAAGTGAGGTCACTGGGAATTGAACCCAAGACCTCACATGTTGAGATGGCTGAAAAAGAAAGAAAAACGTGAAGGAGATAAGGGGAATCAAACCCCTTAGCTACTGGTTTCGCATGACAAGGGAAAGGAAAAATGGGGAGGCGGGGGTTCGAACCTGGCCACTGATATTCGCTACAAAGAAAAAAGAAATTGGGGCTGGGGGGAATCGAACTCGCGAGCTGTTGGGAGAAGGAGGAGAAAAATAGTTAAACAAATAAATGGGAGGCGTGGGATTCGAACCCACGACCTCCAGGCTGAAAGAAGAGAGAAGCGAAATTAATTAAGAAATAAAGTGAGGCTGTGGGGGTTCGATCCCACAACCTCACTGCCACTCGCCCAATTTAATTAAAATAAAGTTAGAGAGGCTGTGGGGGTTCGAACCCACCACCTCACAGCCTCAGCGAAATTAAAATTTAAATAAGGAGGCTGTGGGGGTTCGAACCCACAACCTCCCTATCCCAGCGAGAATTAAAGGAAAAATCAAAGAGGCTGTGGGGGTTTGAACCCACAACCTCTTGGTTTGGGCGAAAATGAGCAATGTATTCTTAATGAAAAATAAAAAGAGGTTGTGGGGGTTCGAACCCACAACCCTTTGGCCAACTTAAGAGTAAAATTAAATAGAGAATTAATTATTCGATATTAATGTTGAGATTTAATTTAGTGTTCTAATGTTATGAATATTAGAAATAAAATCAATGAAAAATAATAATGATATCCAAGTGATTCAAGATTTGGGTTCCCTTGCCCAAACTTCCGTATTGATACAAAAGTCAGACGTGAGTAAAGTATCCAAGAATAATGCCATCTACTAAGATCAAAATCAAGATCTTGGCATATATACAAGATACATAAGTCTTGTACTACATAATCTTAGGAAAGTAAGAATCACTTAACGAACTATGAATGAAGCCCCATGGCTTGTATGTATAGATACATAATTCTAACATACGTTCAAAATAAGTGAACCTAAGATGTATGTAATGAAATGATGAACCCTAGAAGGGTGTAGTACGAGTGTAAGATACACTAAGTGGCCAAGTGCATTGGCATATGATGAGATGAACTATGAAATGATGAAATGAACATTCACGTAGTAAGAGGTGAGTAACTATGAGAAACAAATACGTATGAATAACTATGAAAAACATTGGCATATATGGTGACAACATGATATGAGGTTAATGTAAATGATGAGAGCAATATCAAATGAGCTTAAGTAAATGTTACCAATACGTACTCACCAATGAGAGTGTAAGATAATGAAGAGACCAGTCTCTATGAACACTCTAATGAAAGTATTGAGATTAACACACTTAATACTAATGATGAGATGAGAAATCATCTAATGAGCTATGATGTCCTCATAGTAGAAGCCAGCTTCCATGACGTATGAGTTGAATAAAATAGAACTTTATACTGAGCACCGATAGGCTAGCTATGAGTGGTGAAGCTTTCTTTCGGGAAAGGCGAAGGTTCACGTAACTCTCATGAGATGAGACTGCCCGGCTTGCCGGGTATGGGTCTCCATACATCTCCTAGTCTTCGAACATATACTGCCAATATAGGGATCTGGCAGGGTTAAATTCCCAAGTACGCTAGCACGTTATTGGGTCACTTTGGCCGGTGATTCCACCTCTTTTCGGTGTGGGGGAGACACTGGATTTCATGATGCTCACATGATCTATGTCGGTTAAAGTTAAAGTTCCCAATGAATGAACGAGGCCAGCCTCAAATGAAGAACATAATGAAATGAATGATACCAAATGTTAGGATAGGATAATCAAGAGGTGAGCTAGACTCAGGTAATGACATTAGGTTATTCTTGATCATTGCACAACAAACCCGATGAAAGTCTTAAACTACACCTTAGGTATAGCTGATGTTCACACTGGCATATGAACGAAATGAAATGAAGTACGTATGCATGAATAAAGCAGACTCTATGTTTGCTAATGAAGACTCCCTAGTTGAGGTCCCATATGTTGAGCCCTCATTTTGGAAAGTCTTAATGTCAAGTCCATGATTCCAAGGTTTCATGGCATCGAATGAATGATATGAAAGAAGCTATGTGTTATATGTTATATGTTATTATATGTGCTATATGAAGATGTTACGTGCTGTGTGCAATATGATATTCATGATGATGCATGTTACTCTCATGGCATGACTTTCCTAATATCAATTTGGCAAGTCCACTGACTTGACTTCCCGTAATCATGTTGTTAGGAAAGAGCTATCTTTTCTCATGCATGTCCTTGGTGTGTGCTTGCATCTACCCATACTTAGTACAAGTGTGTACTAACCCTATACAACTATACTATTTCTAGGTGCAGGCACAGGTGGACGATAGAGCTACATGATCATTATTGCAGTTATCCTGACGTCCAGCATTCATCCGGAGTGGGTAGGTCCTCATGCTTTCGAGGATGCTACTGTTTTACATTCTAGCTTAGTTTTAGAGTTGAGCTAGTGGAGCATGTTCCACTAGCGTTTCTTTCCTGTTTTATTCAGACTTTGTATTGGTGCCATTTTGGCAATTATACACTTGATACTTATTGAACTATTTCTTTCAGTTGCTTATCTCTTAATGTTAGATGGTTGATGGTGAACAATTATGAAATGACAAGTATGTTAAGAAACAAAAAGTTTCAAATTTTCCGCTAAAATTAACCTATGTAAAGTAAGAATGACGTAAGTAGGCTTGTCTGCGACCTCTGAGAGGTCAACGACGCCGGTCTCGTCTGGGGTCTAGATCCCGGTCGTGACAATGTTTCTACAAGTAGTTAATCTCCTATGACCTATCATAAGTTTATGATAAAAGACAACATAAAGGCTTTTCAAGAAAGAGACTTAAGCTAAGCACTGATGAACTAGATATGAGAGGTGTCCCTTCTCTAGTTGGAAGGTAGGTTCACAATGACTCTCATGAGATTGAGGTTGCCATTTAATGTGGAACTATGGGTCTCTATTACATCTCCTAGTTCTTGAACTATGTTGCCACCATAGGATACTAGATAGTGGATCCACCTAGAAAGCTATGTCATGTTAGGTTCTACTTTGGCAGGTAGACCACCTTCTTCCGGTGTGGGGTTTTATGACACCGGATTCCATGTTTAGCTCACATGGTCTATGTCGGTTAAGATGAATGTTCCCTCATGTAAAATGAAATAAAAGTAATGAACATTGACTAGGGGTGATTCGAGGAGTCTACTTAGTGTAGGTAAGGGTATGATACTCTACCTAGACATTGCACAAGTTGACTATAAAGAAAGTCCTAGGAGATTTTTCTTATGTAATATGATAACATGAAAGATATGATGCTTATTATACATGATTTTAATCTTATATAATGTTGGTCATTATGATGAATATGTTATTGGGTTATATTGTTATATCAAGTGATGACTACTTATGTTATAAGCTATATGAAGCAGAGCTTTACTTATGGTATCATATCTAATCTACTTGGTTGTGTGGGGTTATGGGGCTTCACGTGACCATTGCACTTGTAGGTTGGGGATGAGATCATTGGTAAGTATTTTGTATGTTATGTTTATATGATCTATTGAATATGAAATGTTAACATGACTCTATGAAAATATGTCTTTGATTATGATCATGCTTTATGTTGATGGAATCCTTAACTTGTATACGTTCTAAGGTATGTGCATTGAAGACATTAACATGACTTAGTATGCTTTCTAAAGAAATGATAAATGGTCTTTTTTATGCATGTCTTTAAGTGTTATGTGCATATACTCATACTAAGTAAATGTGGCGTTCTAACCCCACTACTTTATATTACTACAACTGTAGGTTCCAGCCATTGAATTTTAAGGAGGTCGATTTGAAGAAGCTTGAAACTCTTTCTCCAAGTCTTGTTAGGTCCTCAATGTTCGGGGATGCTATCTTTCAACATTCTAGCTTACGTAGATTTTTAGTAGTTTTAAGAATACGCTATTTCCATTATGTTCTTTGGATTCTTTGTATTAAGTCTTATATGGCATATTGACGATTTTTGGATAAGTCCAGATTAGTACTTTTAGATGGTTTTATATATGTGAGAAAAGTTTTTAGAATATTGTATGTCTTTATGGATGTTAAGTATGAAGTCTAAGTATACTTCACATGGGATATAAAAGTTTTAAATTTTCCGCAATTTTACTTATGACATGTTATGACGAATGCTAAGGGCTTGTTTGAGTCCTCTGAGAGGACGACGACGCCGGTCTCATCTGGGGTATACTCTCCGGGTGTGACAAAATTGGTATCAGATCATGGGGTTAAATATCCTTTGGATCAATGTCTCACTAAACCACATTACCTATTGTGGTTTTCATGGTTGTGAAGCACGCCACAATTACAGCGAAGAGTCTATGTGATGACTTGGAAACTTCTCTTTTCTTGATACTCCTATTTTGTGCCTTTAGATTTTTGACACTATGTATCTTTTAGAAACTAATCCCTTTCTTGTGTATATAGGCGATGAACACAAGAACGACATCCGTGAGAAGAGTAGGAGAAGAGATTGCTAATGCGGGATATACCTCCCAAGGCAATCGAAATGCTCCTCAAGTGCAAGCTGCTGCAAATGATCAAGTTCTGGTGAATCCTCTGGCTATGACGGATGGTGAGGTTAGGGCAGACCTATTCCAAATGGCCCAAGCCATCACCACCCAAGCTCAAGCCATTACGACACAAGCTAACATTAAGGTTATTCCTAGAGAGAACCAACATGCTAGTATTATGGCTAGCCGGTTAAGGGATATTACGAGGATGAATCCTCCGATGTACTTTGGATCAAAAGTTGATAAAGACCCCCAATATTTCCTTGATTAGATCTACAAGATTTTGTTTTCTATGGGGGTGAGTACTATTGAGAAGGCTGAACTTGCTGCTTATCAACTCAAGGACGTGGCTCAGACATGGCACAATCAGTAAAAGGATAATCGGGCTTTGGAAGATGGTCCCATGACTTGGGAGATCTTCAAAAAGGCCTTTCTTGACAGATTCTTCCCAAGGGAGCAAATAGAAGCTAAGTTATAGGAGTTCGTCAACCTTCGTCAAGGAGGTATGAGTGTCAAGGAATACTCCTTAAAGTTCATTAAGTTGTCCAAATATGCTTCTTCTTTGGTTTCTAATGCTAGGGATGAAATGAACTTTATGTAACGAGCGTGTCCGATGAGATTGAAGAAGAATGTCGTGCATCCATGCTTCATGATAATATGGATCTTTCTGGATTGATGGTTCATGCTCAACAGGTTGAGGAAAATCGTCTAAGGAAGATAAATAGGGAAGCTAGGAAGGCAAAGTCTTTTGAAAGTGGTTCTTCTAAAAGTAGGCTTGATGTTCAAGACAAGCCTAAGTTTAAGAAGAGGTTTTCAAACCAGGTTCCTTCAAATTTATCCATGAATCACAATGATAGAGGTTCTAAGCCTAAACCTCAAAAAGGGAGAAATGTTGATCCACAAAGAGAAAGACAACCTTGTGGTAAGTGTGGTAAGAAACATGTGGGTGAATGTCTTGTAGGGACTAATAGTTGCTATGGTTGTGGAAAAGGTGGCCATATGGTGAAAAATTGTCCTAATGTGAGAAGTCAAAGTAAGGGGAATGACCAAACTCAACCAAGCGGTCCTAGTTCTGAAGCTCCAAAAAAGAACCATTTCTATGCACTCAAGTCTAGGGGTGAACAAGAAAGCTCTCCCAACGTTGTGACAGATATGTTACAAGTTTTCTATATTAATGTTTATGTTTTGCTTGACACAGGTGCTACCATTTCTTTTGTTACACCTTTGGTAGCTAGAAAGTTTGATGTACTTCCTGATGTTTTGCTTGAACCCTTTTCGGTATATACACCAATGGGTGACTCTATAGCTGCAAAAAGAGTCTATAGGAAATGTCCGGTGATGCTGCCCAATGGAGTTACTCTTTTTGATTTGGTAGAACTTGAGATGTTTGATTTTGATATCATCTTGGGTATGGATTGGCTCCATGATTATTTTGCTTTCATAGATTGTAGAACAAGGGTAGTGAAGTTTCAATTCCCTAATGAACCTATTCTAGAATGGAAGTGGGGAAATTCTATGCCAAGGGGTCAAATATTTCTTGTTTGAAGGCTAGTAGGATGATAGCCAAGGGTTGTTTATATCATGTGGTGAGAGTTAAGGAACTAGAATGTGAAACTCCTTCTATTGAGTCAAGTCCCTGTAGTGAGAGAATTCCCAGAGGTTTTTCCTAGTGACCTTCCAGGAGTTCCTCCTGAATGGGAAATTGACTTTGGCATTGATTTATTACCGGATACTAATCCCATTTCAATTCCTCCATATAGGATGGCTCCGACTGAATTGAAAAATTTGATGCTCCAACTCAAAGATTTACTAGACAAGGGTTTCATTCAACCTAGTATTTCTCCATGGGGTGATCTGGTCTTGTTTGTTAAGAAGAAGGATGAGTCCCTTAGAATGTGCATTTATTATCGCCAACTCAATAAGGTCACCATAAAGAACAAGTATCCTCTCGCTAGGATTGATGATCTATTTGATCAACTCCAAGGTGGTAGTTCTTTTTCCAAGATTGACTGAAGGTCGGGATATCACCAACTTAGGGTCAGAGGTGAAGATGTTCCAAAAACAGCTTTCCGAACTAGATATGGTCACTATGAATTTCTAGTTATGTCATTTGGGTTAACAAATGCCCCGGCGGCATTTATGGACCTAATGAATAGAGTTTTCCGAGATTACCTGTGATTGTGTTCATTGATGATATTTTGATATACTCCAAGAATGAAGATGAGCATGAGAGTCACTTGAGGTTGGCCTTGCAAGTCCTCAAATAACACCAACTTTATGCCAAATTTAGCAAGTGTGAATTTTGGTTGAGGTCAGTTGCTTTTCTTGGCCATATTATCTCTGGTGATGGTGTAGAGGTTGATCCGAAGAAGACGAATGCGGTCAGAAATTGGCCTAGACCTTTGAATCCCACAGGCATAAGGATTTTCTTGGGTCTAGCCCACTATTATACAATATCTGTTGATGCATTTTCGTCCATTGCTTCTCCTTTGACAACTTTGACCCAAAATAAGGTGAAGTTTGAGTGGTCGGAAGCTTGCGAGAAAGGTTTTCAAGAGTTGAAAGATAAGCTTACCTCCGCTCTGGTGTTAACCTTACCGGAGGGTAATGAAGGCTTTGTAGTGTATTGTGATGCTTCTCGAGTGGGCTTGGGTGCAACATGGCAAGGTAATTGCTTATGCATCTAGGCAATTCAAAGTTCCTAAGAAGAATTACCCAACTCGTGATCTTGAGTTAGCCGCTGTAGTTTTTGCCTTGGAAATATGGAGGCATTACTTGTATGTTGTGCATGTTGCTGTGTTTACTGACCATAAAAGTCTTCAATATGTGTTTACACAAAAGGAGTTGAACCTCCGATAGAGAAGATGGTTAGAATTGTTGAAGGATTATGACATGAGTGTCCTTTACCACCCCAACAAAGCCAATGTGGTTGCGTATGATTTGAGTCGTATTACTATGGGTAGTGTGTCTCATGTGGAAGAAGAGAATAAAGAACTTGTGAAAGATATTCGTAGGTTGACTAGCTTAGGTGTGCAGTTAGAAGATTCTCCAATTGGTGGTTTTATGATCCATCATAACTCCGACTCATCATTAGTGGTGGAGGTGAAATCTAAGCAATATCTTGATCCTCTAATGATGGACTTGAAGGATTCGGTACTTAGTAAGATCAATGAGTCGTTCTCCTAAGGGGGGATGGTTTTTTAAGGTACCAAGGGAGATTATGTGTACCCGATGTTGAGGATTTGAGAAATCAAATTCTCGAAGAAGCCCATGGTTCTCACTATTCTATACATCCGGGTACCACCAAAATGTATCATGATCTTAGGATAGTCTATTGGTGGGATGGTTTAAAGAGGGCCATAGCAGAGTTTGTTGCTAAGTGTCCAAACTGCCAACAAGTTAAAGCTGAGCATCTTAAACCGGGTGGCTTAACCAAAATCATGGATGTTCCTACATGGAAGTAGGAAGACATCAATATGGACTTTGTTGTTGGGTTGCCTCGAACCCAGAAACAAAATCATTCTATATGGGTTATTCTGGATAGATTGACCAAATCTGCTCATTTTATTCCTGTTCAGTCTACTTATATGCCGAAGAGTATGCAAGAATCTACATTAATGAGATTGTGAGTCTTCATGGGATTCCTTTGTCTATCATTTCGAATAGAGGTGCCCAGTTCACTTCTCGTTTTTGAAAGGCTTTTCAAAAGGGTTTAGGTACTCAAGTGAAACTTAGTACCACTTTTCATCCTCAGACGGATGGTCAAGTGTAGCCTACCATTCATACCCTTGAGGACATGTTAAGAGCATGTGGCATTGATTTCAAGGAAAGTTGGGATGATCACTTACCTTTGATTGAGTTCTCTTACAACAATAGCTATCATTCGAGCATCTCCATTTCACCTTTTGAAGATCTTTATGGTAGAAGGTGTAGATCTCCGGTTGGATGGTTTGAGGTTGGTGAGTCCTCTCCTTGGTCAAGAGATTATCTATGAGGCTATAGAGAAGGTTCAAATCATAGGGGATAGATTGAAGACAAGCTATAGTCGGCAAAAGTCTTATGACGACAATAGAAGAAGAGATCTTGAGTTTGAAATAGGTGATCATGTCTACTTGAATATTTCACCTACGAAAGGGGTGATGAGATTCGGTAGAAAGGGGAAGTTAAGTCCCCGGTATGTTGGTCCCTATGAGGTTTTACAACGAATTGGGAAGGTTGCCTATGAGTTGAAACTACCTTGTGAACTAACTTAGGTTCATCCGGTGTTTGATGTATCTATGCTCAAGAAATGCATAGGTGACCCGATGTCTATTCTACCTATAGAAGGTATAGGAGTGGATGAGAACCTCTCCTATGAAGAGGTTCCGGTTGAGATCCTATATCTCCAAGTCAAGAAGTTGAGAATCAAGTAGGTTGCCTCTATAAAAGTCCTATGGAGGAACCATCTTGTTGAGTATGCAACATGGAAGGCTGAAGCCAATATGAAGTCCAGCTAACCTCATCTATTTACTCCTTGAGGTTATACATTCCTCTTAGTAAAGAAATAAATGAATAATCATGAAATTGACTTGTTTTCTAAATAGGTGCATGTTTTTGGTAAAAGATAGTACCAACTAGAGTTTTAAGAAAATGTTTTCATACTCTATTCTTGCACTTATGTGAAATATGTATGCATGTGTCTTTTTGAGATTTTGCTGTTTTATTGTTGTCTTGAGAAGAACGATAGCATGTTAACTCTTTGATGAATTTTTGAGCTTATGATAAGGTTGAGAAGGAAAATCCTCACTATGTGTTATGAATATAGAGATCTTATATGTTGTGTATTATGAATTGAGTGCTATGTGTAATGTTATGGTATGCGTTGTAAGGAGTTGTGAATTACTCCTATAATCTGTGACTCATTATGATTTTATGTTGTTTATTGGTTGGGATGCTAGTATTGTGTCTATTCATACCCTCCAAAAGATTTTAGTGTCATTCGGGGACGAATGTTCCTAAGGGGGATAATATAACACTCTGGAAACGTCATGACTTAGACTAGAGCTTAATCTATTATATAATGTTTAAAATGATGTTTGCAGACCTATATTAATGTAATAAACTCATTTGAAAAAGGTTAGAGCCAAAATGACTAAGAACGGCCTTGACGTCCGAAAACTAGCTAATTTGAACTAGTTGACGTCCCCATGTTTGGTGAAGGTTTTGAGGTGTCAAATAAAGTCCAAAACTTGTAAAGTGACCTTAGATAGGTATTATGTAGTACAAAGGGTCCAATCGTCCGGTAACTACACCCCAAGGACCACCCGAAGGGTCCTTCGGGAGGACCCAAACATGGGTGGGAAGGCTGCCTGGCAGCGTACGAGCAGGCATAATTGGATGCAAGGCGTGCGACGCGAGCCTGACACGCAGGTCACTTCTTCAAGATTTGAGAGGCAGACTCGCGACGCGAGGCTGACACGCACCTCACTGCCTCAACTCAAAATTTAATAAAAATACGTGATTTGGCCCCGCGACGCGCAGCTACTTCTGGGAATCGTTAAAGTCGTATTTTTGGTAATTTAACTTCTTAAAAAGACCCATTTCAGTTGAGGGTCTTTTGGGTAATTCATAGGAAGACTATATATGGATATTAGGTCAGTTTTAGACCACTTTTACACGTCCAAATCAGATTCAAACGAAAATTCTATCATCTATCAAGAAACACTCTTTTTCAAACCCCATTGAAGAACAAGAAGATCTTAAGGAAGAAGACGAAGACTTCAAGATTTTCATCCAATTTTCGTGGATTCTTTATCTATATGGTATGGGTTTTTCACTCTTGGGATTCCTTTCCCAAAGAGTTCCTTTAAAGATAAGTTTTCAAGAACTTCAAATACTAGGGTTTTTATTCTACAAAATGGATTTTCTTCCTAACCCTAGATTTATGATATTTTATGAAAAGTAAGTTTTTTTGGTCGATTTCACACGAATTGATTAGTATGTGGTTAGTTATGTTTGAGTTTCATGTGAAGCATGTTCGTATCTAGATGATGGTTTCGTATGGTTGTTTCTACTACTTTATAATGTGTAAATGTTAGGATTGGAACTAAGACTTGAAAGAACTCTTTAATGACCTTTTTCATTATTCTACATTATGCATTGATCTTGTACATGATTTGAAGAGAGTTATTCTTTATTATGCTATTGAGTATTTCACTATGTTATGGTTATGAATGTTGTAAGTTGAATGTAAGTTCTTGAATAAGGTTCTTGGAAGCAAGAAGTAAGCCTTCTAAAGTTGTGATTACTCTACAAAATTTATGTTAGCCTATAAGTCATGATGCTATGTTATGGAAGTATGTATGATGTTTCTGTGTGAATATACTGGGCTACGAACATGTAAATTATGAGATCATGATAAGAATACGAAAATGCAAGTTTATGATAGCCTCTTGTATGCTTTGATTATGTTATATAAATCTCACATACGAAGGGTTATGATGAAAGGAAATTCTCATCTTATCTTAAAGAGCTCATGATCATGTTTATACAAGGAGTTAATCTCCTATGACCTATGATAAGTTTGTGATAAAATACAACTTACAGGTTATTCAAGAAAGGGACTTAAGCTAAGCACCGATGAACTAGATATGAGATTTGTCCCTTCCCTAGTTGGAAGGTAGGTTTACAATGACTCTCATAAGATTGAGGTTGCCATGTAATGTGGAACTATGGATCTCTACTACATATCCTAGTTCTTGAACTATATTTCCACCAGAGGATACTAGCTAGTGGATCCACCTAGAAAGCTATGTCATGTTAGGTTCTACTTTGGCCGGTAGACCACCTTCTTTTTGTGTGGGGTTTTATGACACCGGATTCAATGTTTAGCTCACATGGTCTATGTCGGTTAAGGTGAATGTTCCCTCATGTAAAATGAAAGAAAAGTAAATGAATGTTGACTAGGGGTGATTTGAGGAGTCTACTTAGTATAGGTAGGGGTATGGGACTCTACCTACACATTGCACAAGCTTACTCTAAAGGAAGTCACAGGACATTGTTCTTATGTAATATGATAACATTTAAGGTATGATGCTTACTATACATGATTTTACTCTTATATGATGTTGGTCATTATGATGAATATGTTGTTGGGTTATATTGTTACATGAAGTGATAACTACTTATGTTATAAGCTATATGAAGCAGAGCTTTACTTATGGTATCCTATCTAATCTACTTGGTTGTGTGGGGTTATGGGTCTTCACATGACCATTGAAGTTGTAGGTTGGGAATGGGATCATTGGTAAGTGTTTTGTAAGTTATGTTTATATGATCTATTACATATGAAATGTTAACATGACTCTATGAAAATATGTCTTTGATTATGATCATGCTTTATGTTGATGGAATCCTTAACTTGTATACGTTCTAGGGTATGTGCATTGAAGACATTAACATGACTTAGTATGCTTTCTAAAGAAATGATAAATGATCCTTTTCATGCATGTCCTTAAGTATTATGTGCATATACTCATACTTAATAAATGTGGCATACTAACCCCATTACTTTATATCACTAAAACTGTAGGTTCCGGCCATTGAATTTTAAGGATGTCAAGTTGAAGAAGCTTGAACTCTTTCTCCAAGTCTTGATAGGTCCTCAATGTTCGGGGATGCTATCTTTTAACATTCTAGCTTACGCAGATTTTTAGTAGTTTTAAGAATACGCTATTTCCATTATGTTCTTTGGATTCTTTTGTATTAAGGCCTATATGACACATTGACTATTATTGGCTAAGTCCAGATTTGTACTCTTAGATGGTTTTATATATGTGAGACAAGTTTTTAGAATATCATATCTCGTTATGGATGTTAAATAAGAAGTCTAAGTATACTTCACATAATATATAAAAGTTTTAAATTTTCTGCAATTTTACTGATCACATGTTATGACGAATGCTAAGGGCTTGTTTGAGTCCTCTGAGAGGACGAAGACGCCGGTCTCATCTAAGGTATACTCTTTGGGTGTGACAATGAGAAAGGATATGTTATGTTGAGAAGTTATGGTATGATATGGTTATAGATTTTTAGTAGTTGTTATGGTTGAATGGAGTTCCCCTTGGAATAATAGAATGCCTTATGATTATGTAGAATTGTAGCACGATGTTATGATATAGGCTTGAAAAGTCTTGGAGAATGTGGTAAATAAAGAGAAAGATGAATGTTACCTTGTATATGTGGAATGCTTCATAGTTGTCCTTCTGTGGATTGGAATCCTTTGTATAGTCTTGCTCCTAAGGAAGGGAGATAGTGTGTTGAGCCTAGTAAGGTAATTATGAAGTATGTTAGTTAAAGGGAGAACCCTTATGACTAGTAGATGAGTCCCTATATGAACCTATTAAATGAACCTATTCTAAGAGTGGGAAAAAAAAAGGAAAGAGGAGTTTTATTCCGTAAGTTGGAAGTATGATTACCCTAAGGTGACTTAGGGGGATGTATGGTATGTACCCCTTAGCTCTTGAAGAGAAGGTTAGAATTGAGGTTGACCTACTTTGAAGTGGTTAGTTATCTTTTAAGCTTGAATTTAAATATGGTCAATTGAGGAAGTGCTTAGATTATACCTAGGCATGGTTGGTTGGAAAGTTCCACAAAAAGTGATGAACCATGTAGGTTGGTCTTGACTTGCCCCGACCTTTGTGTTTAAGGGAATGATGAGATTAGGCTTATCCCAAGTGGAGGATAATGTGCATAGATGATAAGATTTTAAGTTCCCTTGATGTTCCTATGTTGAGTTCTTTTGAACTTCTCTAGGTTGATAATCACTTTGAAGTGATGGCAAGAAGGGTGTTCATGAACTTAGATCCGGAGAGAGGGGTGATGTGCTTAGTTAATAAGGTTGGTAAGCTAAAATTCCCTAAAATTAAGATGAGTTGCTCTTAAATGGGTTTATCCTAAGTGGGGGAGGATGATTTGAGTAGTAAGGTTGTATATATCCCTATATTTCCTTCTATTCTTACTCAAGCTTGAAACCAAACAGTTCCTAAGTAGCTTGTTCATGATAGGATATTGCATAAAAGGATAAGTTGCATGTTCTCCATATGTTATGCATGTCTTAAATGACACTATGTTATGAACATTATGAAAGGTCATTATTGCATGGAAAAGGAAATTTTGATAAGTTGCATGTTGCTCATGTTGTTGTGCATCCTCATATGATAAGTGTACTATTTTACCTCGTGAGAAAGATTAGTGATCATGCTTTATGTCACTTTAATGTGTGGTGCCTTAGACGTATAATGAGAAGTGGAGTCTCCTTTAAATGAGAAATATGAGTCGCTTTGAAAAAAAAGTATGACTTTTGAGATTTGGGGAGTGTTATTATAGGCTCACACTTGAGGAGTGATGGTTTCTAGCCTATGTCTTTTGGTGTGCCTATAAATTGTGAGAAATTTCCCTAAATGATGCATGTTTATGATAGCTAGTCATGTGCTATGAATAGAAATCTGTAAATTTACTTCCTAATGTTGTAATGTGCTTGGTGTGACCTACCATGTTGATTTCATAAGGAAGGAAGTATAAGCACAATGTGGTTTAGAGCAAAGAAATCCTCCTTAATATGATTTAACCTCTATGCATTGCTTTTATATGTACTCTATGATGCCATGCGTATATGTTGTGACTAGGAGAGATAGTTCCTCCTTGAACAAATCTAAGCATGGTGATGTCATATATGACCTTGATGGTATTATGTATAGACTATAAGATTGTAGTTAATCTACATTATTCATGATTCTTGTGCAACTAAATGAATTGTTCAAATTTTCTCATGAGTTGAAGTGTGGATTATTCTTAGTGTGCAATTGAAATCCATAGTATGTTTAACCTTGTGATGAAACAATGAACATGCCTAAAGTTGGAGAAGGTAGTTCCTCCAAATGTCAATGAATATGAAGAAGTATGTATGCATGAAAAGGATTATAGAAGTAGTCCATGTTTGATTATGTTGCTTTGGTTGTATGATTGTATGAAGTCGGTGTTCCTTGTATGGTTGGTGCATTAACTAATGTGTTATACCCTATTGAGTATTTTAAGCTTTCATATGTGTCTTTGAGTCCTTTAAAGTGTTTACAATGTCTCAAGTGTCATTCGAGGACGAATGTTTCCCAAGTGGGGGATATTGCGAAGACCCTCAAAATGAACTAAGGTAGATAGAGACTCACATGTGACTAAAAAGGTTAATAATAGGTTAATAAAGTATTTTAAAGCTTGCATAATTGATTTTAAAAGTTTTGGAGGTCAAACGTCCAAGAACGTCCAAGACGTTCGAAAGTTGGTCTTTAGATGTGCTAGTGTTTCCTTGTATATTTGCCTTGTTTTTATGTGTTGTTTGAAGTCCAAAAATAGTGGAGTTGACTGTAGTATCTTAATATACATGTTCAGGGTCAAAACGTTCGGGTACGATTCCCTGAGGACCACTAAGGGCCCCAAGAAGGACCCAAACATTGAACTAGGAGGCTGCCCAAGGCAGCGTGCAGCATCAAGAAATGAAGCCCAGCCTCGCACTGAGTGTGCCTGTGCGACGGATGCCCAGCACGCAGCCTAATGCCTCAAAAATTGTTTTGGGGAGAATTCAGAGGCTGCCTCCGCGATGCGCAGCCACCTCGTAGATCCGGTTGCGTCTTTTTAAAGTCAATTTTGACATGTCTAAAAGTCCCAATAAGTCTGGGGTTGTTTTGGTAACTTTGGGGGACATTTCTAAAATGCTTTTAGGACCTTTTTTAACACTTTTCCCAAGTCAAAACCCCAACACCCATTAAGAAATCAAAATCCCCAAAACTCTCTTCTATTCCAAAAACCACAAAACCTCCATTGAAGACCAAGCTCAAGAACGAGCTATGGAGGTGGATTCTTGGATATTTCTTCTCAGATTTTCATGGTCTTTCTAATATATAGGTATGGTAATCCTTCATCCCGAGATAACCATTCATCTATGGAGTCCTTACAAAGTTTTCCAAACATGATTCTAAGTGAAAAAACCTATCTTTCAATCTAGTCATGGGTTCATTCTCAAATTGATTTCAAAAGCATTATAATGATGCATATATGTTTGTCTACTGATTTTATGGTGAATTTCTATCCAATTTCATGAAGAACCCATGATCCTCCTAATTTCTCAAATTGGACTATAATGTGAGTCTTGTGATCTTGATTTCATGTTTATAGAATTGTGATTATATTGTATTGAATTGCTTATTGCTATTACTATCTATATCAATTGAATATGAATTGTGGAGGAATGATCAAAGATGATCATTAGCTTGGAGATTTTGTAAGTTGACCTATTTCCTCTTTAGCTTAGAATGTATATTGAATTGTGTTGATTGGTATGGCCCACTTATGGTGGCGGTGTTTACATTCTTGTACATGTTTATGTGTCATGATCATGGCCTTGAAGGAACTAGATTTAAGATGAATTTATATGATGATTTCCATGTGTAGGAAGTTGAATTCAGTCTTGATTCTAATTATCATGTTCTAAGTGAATTGATGTTATGTGAAGTATATGAATAGCCCTCCAAACTAGTTATACGATCTTGGTGTGTATGATGTCATATGTATATGTGTGATGATCATGTAAGGGTTAGGTGGTCTATATGGCTAGTGATGAAGAATATCCTTGTAGAATGACCCCTACCTATATGAACCCTATATGAATGTGTGCTCGAAGTATGCTACGATTCTTCTATTCTAATGTTGAATATGTGTCTTGCCTCATATGATGTATTGTGAGTGTGTGTAATCTATTGTCTTAAATACTCTAGATGTGTTTGACTCAAGACTTGGAGAATGTTGTACATGTGTTGTGATCTTTAGAGGGTGGATTCCTCAAGGTTATTGTATAGACATTATGTGATCGTTGACCAATGTACATATATGCACTTCATGCATGTCTATGAATAGGATAGATTTATAATGATTAAGGAAAGGAGAGTTCTCCTGTGCATTAATACCTATTTCTATGCATGTGAAGTATATGATTTATGAAGTTATGAACATGTGTAACTAAAGGTGTTATGTGAAAGTAGATCTCACATTGTATGCACACACACATGACGTATGATTGTATGAAATATGTGAAAGGACATTCTCACATGAATTATGGTCTATGATGAAATTACATTCTCATCTTAGAATCCTTTAATCTATATGTATTATAAAGGAGCAAGCTCCTAAGGCCTAATATTTATGACTCAATGCATTAAAGGCTGAAAAATATATTAAAAAGGGAGTTAGAGCTTAGCACTGAGTGAACATAACAAATCAGAGTGGGTGTTTCACGTTAGTAAGTCTAGCTTCCCACAAAGAGAACCTTCACGTTAGTAAGTCCGGGTTCCCAACATACATGTTGTCTCATGATATGGAAACCTCCACGTTAGCAAGTCATGATTTCTAGAAGCAATCTCCTTGTTCCATAACTACGTGCCCCCGTAGGATTTAGCTTAGTGGATCCACTATAATAACTATTTTTTTTATGAAGTCCTACCTTGGCAAGAAGTACCCTCTCTTTTCGGTGTGGGAGTAGAACACCGTATTCCATGTAGCTCACATGGTCTATGTCGGTTATGGCTATGTCTCCCAAAAGTTAAGAAATGAACTAAGATAAAAACATGAACCCTAATCTAAATTCCTTGAGAGGTTTACTTAGTATAGGGAAGACTATGGACCCTACCTATGCATTGCACTAGATGACTTCAAGAAAGGATAGGATTGGAGATTCTTATGAAGTAAAGACTTATGTTAGGTATGACTTGTATGAATTAATGTTAAGTTTATTGTTATGTCAAGACATGAATTATGACTATGCATGTGAATTACACTTATGACTTCTAAATGAGTTTATTTAGTATATGTGGGGGTATGGGACTCCATGTGTACATTGCACAAGTAAGCTTGTGAAGGGGGTTGTGAGGGTAGTTTACTTATTATATGAACTAAGTGAGTTTATGACTAAAGTGTAGGAGGTATGATGATGTCTTCCTATGATGTTATGAAGTATGATGAGTGCTTATATGATGTTATGAAGTATGTGGCCTTATTTCTTGTTAAAAATGAAAGTGTTATGACTTGTTAAATATGTTATGCCTAGTCTAGGGTGTCTTTTTTGTACAATTGGTGGAAGTAGTATTATGGGATACACCTACACATTGCACTAGTGTGACTTAGGAGTTGTCTTAGGTGATGGTCCTTGTGTGAAGTTTATGTTAATCAGGTGTAATAAGTCTTATGAATATATGTGGTTGTGTTGTGAATCATATCTATGAAACACTATTACAAGATGACCTCAAGGTGATACATTGTACTAAGTACACTTGAGGGTTACTTAAGGAAAGAAGTAAGATAAAAGAGATGTAATGTATTGTATGTCTTGAATATGCCTCGAAGTATGATAAATGGCTTTCTGTGATATCATGAGTAGTATCTATGTCTATATGATGTATGTGAACTCTATTGAGCTTATATGTGCCACTGTTTATGAAGTTTACTAAAAAGACATGATGCATGATTTCTAACTAAATGTCCTCTTTAAATGCATGTTTTTGCATGGTTGCCATACTTAGTGCATTCTTGTACTAACACAATTCTTCTTCATCTTTTTACACAAAGTGTAGGTGTTGATGGTTAGAGGATGTCTCCTAAGCAAAGATCTTGGATAGATCTCACAAGTTCAAGTAAATTAGCCCTTATGATTCAAGGGTTGACTATGTCAAGATGTTTTTTAAGGTTATATAATAGCTTAGACATATATTTTATGTTGTTAAGGGTCGTGTCCCTATTATATTCTATTGAGTTCTGTCTTAACATGGCAAAGAGACTTAGAGTCTATTTATGTACCTATGATTTTATATATATAAATGAAGTGTTGTTATAGTATATGATGTGTTATGTAAAGTTTTAAATTTTTTGCTATTTTTACAATTATGCATTGAAAGATGTCTAAGGGATTCTCTTAGACCTCCGAGAGGTTGACAACGCCGTGTGGCGATCTAAGAGTGCTCTAACTACTAGGGGGTACTTTGGGTCTTTACACTATCTTTCTTGGCTCTAAGGTGGGGTAGGATCTCCAAGATTTTCTTGATGCTTTGTATAAGATATTGAGTGCCATGGAGGTGACTTCTAGGGAGAAAGCGGAGTTACCTTCGTATCAATTGAGGGAGGTTGCTCAAGTATGGTACACTCAATAGAAAGATAATAGGCAGGTTGAGTCGGGTCCCATAGAGTGGGAAGAGTTTATGGAGGCTTTCTTAGGAAAGTACTTCTCCCGTGAGAGGAGGGAGGTGAAGGTTGAAGATTTCATTAACCTTAAGCAAGGGATCATGAGTCTTGAGGAGTATCTTTGAACTTCACCATGTTGTCTAGGTATGCTCCATCCTTTGTGTCTAACCCTAGGGATGAGATGAGTAGTTTTTGACCGGTGTTGCCGACTTTGTAAATAATAGTGTCGTACGGCTATGCTCCATAATTACATGAAATTGTCTAGGCTTATGGTGTATGCTCATTCCATTGAAGATTCCAAACTTAGTAGTATCTCAAAGAATTTGAAAAGGAGTGGGTTCAATGAGCAAAACCAACCTACGTTTAAGAAGAGGGTTCCAAATCATGATGGACCTAGTGCTCCTAAGGTCATGGGTGAAGGTGGTAGTAGTTCTCAAGGTGTTATTCCTACTTGCTCTACTTGTGGAAAGAAGCACTTTGGGAAATGTTCAGTTGGTATCGGAAATTACTTTTGTTGTGGTAAGGATGGTCATAAGTTGAGGTATTGCCTTAACATTGAAGATAGAGAAAGAGAGACAAAGGAAGATACTCCTAGTGTTTCGGAAGGCGGTTCTCCAAAGAGGAATCGCTTTTATGCTCTCCGAGCCAAAGGAACAAAGCCGGATGATGATGATGATGATGATGCTGGTAAGTTATAGTTTTCTCTCTTGTTTTGTGATGGGTTCCTTCTATGTGGGGGAGTGTGGTGAGTAGTGGAGTTTTGATTTATTGACTCTTTTCTTCTATTGCATTCAAGCTTGAGAGATAGAATGTCATAGTAGCATGTTGCATTATTTTTAGGAGTCCTGTTAAAATTGAATTTCATTGATTCATTGCATTGTGCATCTCATGAAGTTATGGTTAAGTTGTAAAATGAGTTTATATGTTTTTATCTCTCATAATGTTATGCTTCCATCATAAATTGCTTAAGAGTTGCATTTTTTAAAATTTGAGTATGTTTCACTGTAAAGCTTGGAAGTTCACTATGAAGTTTTTGCAAAAATGACTAAATTGTGTTTTTATTGAAAATGGTTAAAATGTGTAAGGAATTCATGTATATGATAATGATAATGTGTGGAGAAGGAGTTCCTCCTAATTGAAATGAAGAATGTGAAGTTTTAAGTTAGTTCATTTAATTAATTAGGTGGTTAGTTCATCTGTTAGGGGTCAAGGGAGGTATAATTAAGTTAGTTAATGGCTTCCATAAAGACCCAAACCTAATTAAACTAACCCAAACCTCATATTTCTCAAAACCCAATTGCTTTTCCTTCTCTCTTCTTTCTCTCTCCCAAATAGAAGAACTCCATTGAAGGGCTCCATCAAGGTCTAAGGCCAACAAGAAGGTTTTTTTTTCTCCATCAGTCTTCATCAATTAACAAGGTATAAATCCTTTCACCTTTGGGATTTTCCTTTCCTCAAAGGGTTCTTCCAAAATTGATTTCAGAAGATCAGTTTCAAGTGGGTTTTCTTCTATTACGAATTTGATCTTCTAAATTGCTTTGTTTATGATTTCTTTAGGTGATTATGATTATATTATGTTGTATTATAATTCAATTATGCTATTTCTTTATGAATGAACCTAGTTTGTGAAGTAGATGATGAATTTGACCAAAGTCCTTAACCCTAGGTTATGAACTGGAGATGAATTGATGTGTACTGATTCAATTGACTTCATTATTGTGTTAATTACTATTGTGTGATGATATTACACAATTTTTTGTTGAATTTGATCGTTAATGATAAAAACTTGGATGATGGCTTGTGAAGGATATGGGTTAAGTCTTGTGATCTCAATCCTTTACTTCAATTATGATTACTTGTGTTTAGTGATGAAGTTATATTGAAGTATACCTCATGATAAGATTGATTAGGGTTGGCATGATGTTGATTTGAAATGTCTGGAACTATGGCTTGTGAGTTGTGGGCTAGGATGTAACGACATAAGTGTGGTGATGAATTTGCCTATGTGCCTTGTCAAAATATGATTATGTAAATGTGCTAACCTCACATGTGTGAATTGTATTGAAAGGACAATACTCATGCAATTCTCTTTGAGATATGACCATGACTATATAAGGGGTAGACCTCTATGACCTCAACTAAGTTATGATTATTAATGAAAGACATTTCAAAAGGGACTCAAGCTTAGCACCGAGTGAACTAGAAGTGAGGAGTAACCCTTCCTACATAGGGAAGGTAGCATAACTATTGTACTCATGATATTGGAGACTATAATGCATGTAGCATAAAGAGGGTCCCAACTAATTATCGTAGTTCTTGAACTATGTTTCCCCCATAGGAATACTAGCTAGTGGATCCACATAGATTCTATGTTCATGTTTTTGTACTACCTTGGCAAGTAGACCGCCTTCTTTCGGTGTATGGTTCCATGACATCTGATTCCACATTAGCTAATGTGGTCTATGTCGGTTAAGGAAAGATGTTCCCAAAAGGTAAAATGAAGTAATAAAGTGAACTCTAACTAGGATGGCCTAAGGGGTTTGGCTTAGTATAGGTAGGGGTATGGGACTCTACCTATACATTGCACTAATTAGCATTGAGGGAAGTCTTGGAAGGAGGTTCTTATGTTCTTATGTGCTTATAAAAATAAATGATATGTATATGTTGATCTTACATGTTAATGACAGTATTGTGATATTGGTTTCATTTATGAACATGTGGTTGGTCTCTATTGTTAAAGTATGATGAATACTACTCTTAATGATATACTATGTAAAGTTGGGCATTGGTTATAGTTTTTCTTGGTTTAGTTGGTTTAGTGAGGTTATGGGGCCTTACATAGTCATTGCACTAGTGGACTTAATCGGTGTTCATGAGTAATTGTCTTACATAGGTTATGATGTTCATGAGTAATTTCTTACATAGGTTCTTCCATTTTCCCAAAATTTTAGGTTCCGGTCGTTGAAGGGTTCGTGACGACTTTTGAAGGAAGGCTTGGAATCATTATCCAAGTGTTGGTATGTCCTCAAGTATGAGGATAATGACTTGTTATTACTCTAGATATGGTTCTTTTTATAGTCTAAAGACGATCATTTCATTCATGTTAATTCATGATATTTTTGTAAGCCTTAAGTGATATTTCTACATTTGTGTAAGGTCTTGTGCCCATATAGTTGATTCCTTTTAGATGGTTTAATATGAGACAATCCCTTTTAAGACTATGTTATGTATATATATATATATATATGTGTGTGTGTGTATGTGTGAGTGTGCCATAAAAGTAGAAGACTATTTAATCTTCTTATACGAAGGGTCTATATATACTCGATATGAATATATTATGTGTGAGCGAGAGGTCTAAGTAAACCTCATGAAGTAGTGTAGATGAAAAGTTTTAAATTTTATGCATTTTTGACCTATGAATGTAATTATGAATGCTAAGAGGCTAGTCTTAGTCCTCTCTGAGGACGACAAAGCCGGTTACGTCTAGGGGGTACTTCCGAGATGTGACAAAATTGGTATCAGAGCATGAGTTTTAATTTCCCTAAAAATGGTGTCTCATTAAACCATGTCTATGTAGATTCTTATTCATAATTATGAAGCGCGCCACACTTATGAATGAGAGACTACGTGATGCTTAGAAACTCTCATCTTCTTGTATTCCTATGTCGTGCGTCTATAGTCTTATTATGTGCTTTCACCTATACCTTGTATCGTGGTTATATGTATGAATACTCGAAGAGAAGCTGCTAGAAGGGCAGAGGAAGAAATGGCTAATGTGGGAGCTAATAACAACCAAGTGTGTCCACAAGACAACCAAGTTCCTCCACTTGAGGAAGTTGCCATGGGTGATCAAGTTCTGGTTGTTCCTCCACTGATGACCGATGGAGAGATAAGGGAGGATTTTCTCAGTTTGGCTCAAGCCATGATCTCTCAAGCTAATTTCACTTTTCAAGTCCAAGCCATGATGGGCCAAGTGAATAGAGAGGTTGGACCTCGAGTGCCTCAACATTCTAATACTCTGGCCTCTCATTTGAGAGACTTTACTAGAATGAACCCACCTATGTTTTTTGATTCTAAAGCGGATGAAGACCCTCAAGATTTCCTCGATGAGGTCTATAAGATTCTCTGTGCTATGTGGGTGACCTCAATTGAAAAGGCCGAGTTGGCAGCTTATCAACTCAAAGATGTGGCCCAAACTTGGTACGTACAATGGAGGGATAATAGGGCACTAAGATGTGGTCTGGTGACTTGGGACATATTCAAGAGGTCTTTTCCTTGATCAGTTTTTTCCTAGAGAGTTGAGGGAAGCTAAGGTGGAAAAATTCATCAACCTTCATCAAGAAGGTATGAGTGTACTTGACTATTCCTTGAAATTCACATAATTGTCCAAGTATGCTCCATCCTTGGTGTCAAACCCAAGAGATGAGATGACTCATTTCCTTACGGGGGTGTCTGAAGACTTGGTTGAAGAATGTCATTCGGCTATTCTTCATGATAATATGAATATATCTCGTCTCATGGTCCATGCTCAACAAGTGGAAGAGAGTAGGCTAATGAGAAAGAGTAGGGAGGCCAAGAAGGCAAGGTCTTATGAAGGTGGTTCTTCTAAGGGTAGGCTTGACATTCAAGACAAGCCTAGGTTCAAGAAGAGGTTTTCCAATCAAGTTACCTCCAAATATCACAAAGCTCATGATGATAGGGTGTCTAACCCTAAGTCTCAAAAGGGAAGAGGTACTAGTTCACCAAGAAAGAAGTCAACTTATGGAAAGTGTGGCAAGAAGCATTATGGTGATTGCCTTGTTGGGACAGACAATTTCTTTGGGTGTGGCAAGAGTGGCCACAAGGTTAGGGATTGCCCTAATTTGAAGGGTCAAAACAAAGGTAGCGGGCAAGCTCAAGCTAGTGGTTCGATTGTGGATGCTCCAAAAAAGAATTGCTTTTATGCTCTTCGCTCTAGGGGTGAACAAGAGAGTTCTCCCGATGTGATGACCGGTATTTTACAAATCTTCTCTATTGATGTATATGCTTTACTTGATCCGGATGCTACATTATCTTTTGTTACTCCCTTGATAGCTAGGAAGTTTGATATTTTGCCCGATATTCTAAATGAACCTCTCATTGTAACTACCCCGGTAGGTGAGTCGGTGGTTGCAAAGAGGGTATATAGAAATTATCCTATAATGTTGCCTAATAGATTGACTCATGTTGAATTAGTAGAACTTGATATGGTCGATTTTGATGTCATTTTAGGGATGGATTGGTTGCATAATTGTTTTGCTTCCATTGACTGTAGAACAAGAATTTTCAAGTTCAATTTTTCAAATGAACCCGTCTCAGAGTGGAAGGGCGGAAATTCTATTCCTAGAGGTCGTATTATCTCTTGTCTTAAGGCTTGTAAAATGATTTCGAAAGGGTGTTTATACCATATTGTAAGAGTCAAATATTTATACTCCGAAAATACTCCAATTGAGTTAGTCCCCGTAGTGAAGAAATTTCCGGAGGTCTATCCTAATGATCTTCCCGGAACTCCTTCCAATGAGAAAATTGATTTTTGTATTGACTTGCTGCCGGATACCAACCCCATTTCAATTCCTCCTTATCGAATGGATCAGGACGAATTAAAAGAATTGAAGTCTCAACTTAAGGACCTACTAGACAAAGGCTTCATTAAACCTAGTATTTCTCTGCGGGGTGCTCTGGTATTGTTTGTGAAGAGGAAGGATGGGTCCCTTAGAATGTGCACTGATTATCGCTTACTCAATAAAATAACCATTAAGAACAAGTATCCTCTCCCTTGAATTGATGACTTGTTTGATCAACTCCAAGGAGCAAGCTATTTTTCTAAGATTGACTTGAGATCGGGGTATCACCAACTTAGGGTGAGAGGTGAGGATATACAAAAAAATGGCATTTCGAACAAGATATGGTCGCTATGAGTTCTTTGTAATGTCCTTTGGTCTCACTAATGCCCCGGCGACGCCTATGGACCTAATGAATAGGGTGTTTTGAAGTTACCTAGATTCATCTGTCATTGTCTGCATTAACGACATCTTGGTGTATTCGAGAAACGAGGGTGAACACATGGACCATTTGAGGGTGGTGTTACAAGTGCTTAATGACAACCAACTATTTTCCAAGTATACCAAATGTGAGTTTTGGTTGAGGTCGGTGGCATTTCTTGGTCATATCATCCATAGTGAGGGAGTTGAGGTTGATCCAACAAAAATAAAGGCGGTGAAAAATTGGCCGAGACCATTGAATCTAACCGACATTAAGAGTTTCTTGGTTCTAGCGGGTTATTATAGGAGGTTTGTGGATAGTTTTGCGTCCATTGATTCTCCCTTGACTACCTTTACCCAAAAGAGTGTGAGATTTGAGTGGTCGGAGGCGTGTAAAAGAAGCTTCCAAATTTTGAAAGAGAGGCTTACCTCCGCTCCGATGTTGACTTTACTAGAGGGTACCAAGTGCTTCGTAGTATATTGTGATGCATCCCGAGTGGGTTTAGGGTGTGTCCTTATGCAACATGGGAAAGTAGTAGCTTATGCTTCTACACAACTTAAGGTGCATGAGAAGAATTATACAACTCATGATCTTGAGTTAGCGGTCGTGGTATTTGCCTTGAAAATATGGAGGCATTATTTGTATGGTGTCCATGTTGATGTATATACCGACCACAAGAGTCTTCACTATATGCTTACCCAAACAGAGTTAAATTTCCGACAAAGAAGGTGGTTAGAATTGTTGAAACATTACAACATGAGTGTTCTCTACCACCCCGACAAGACTAATGTGGTTGCGGATGCTCTAAATCGTATGACCATGGGTAGTGTGTCTCATGTAGAAGAAGACAATAAAGACCTAGTGAAACATGTTCATAGGTTTCCTCGTTTTGGTGTTAGATTGGGAGATTCTTCAAATGGTGGTTTTATGGTCCATCATAACTCCGAATCGTCTTTGGTGGTTGAGGTGAAGTCTAAGCAACACCTTTATCAACCATTAATAGAGCTGAAGGAGTCGGTTATTGGTAAGCTTAATGAGTCATTCTCCTTAAGGGGGGATGGTGTCTTGAGGTATCAAGGAAGGTTGTGTGTGCCCAATGTTGATGAACTGAGAAACCGGATTCTTGAGGAAGCTTATGGTTCCCATTATTCCATTTATCCGGGTTCTACAAAGATGTATCATGACCTTATAGAAGTGTTTGGTGGGAAGTCTTAAAAGAGGACATAGCGGAATTTGTTGAAAAATGTCCAAATTGCCAACAAGTGAAAATCGAACACCAAAAGACGGGTGGTTTACTTCAAGAAATCCAAGTCCCCACTTTGAAGTGGGAAGATATTAATATAGATTTCATGGTAGGTTTGCCTCGGATGCAAAAACAACATGACTCTATATGGGTGGTTGTGGATAGGTTGACCTAATCCGCTCATTTTATACCCGTCAAGTCCACTTACTTCGCGGAGGATTATGCAAAGATCTTCATAGATGAGATTGTGTGTCGCCATGGTATTCTATTATCCATCATATCAGATAGGGGTGCACAATTCACATCTAGGTTTTCGAGGTCATTCCAAAAAGGGTTGGGTACCAAGGTGAAGCTAAGCACCGCTTTTCATCCCCAAACAAATGGTCAAGCGGAGCGTACTATTCAAATCCTTGAGGATATGCTTAGAGCTTGTATAATTGAATTCAAGGGAAATTAGGATAAACACTTGCCTTTGGTTGAGTTTTCTTACAACAATAGTTACCATTCATCTATATCTATGGCTCCTTTTGAGGCATTGTATGGTAGGAGATGTAGGTATCTAATTGGATGGTTTGAAGTGGGCAAGTCTTCACTTTTGGTTCTTGAGTTGATTTAAAAGACATTGGAGAAAGTTCATATAATAAGGAACCTCTTGAAAATAGCCTATAGCTGGCAAAAGTCTTATGCCGACCATTGGAGAAGATACTTAGAGTTTGAAAAAGGTGATAAGGTGTAGCTAAAAATTTCACCTATGAAAGGGGTGGTGAGATTTGGCAAGAAAGGGAAGTTGAGTCCTCGTTATGTGGGTCCTTATGAAATTTTGCAAAGGGTTGGCAAGGTTGCATATGAGTTGAGGTTACCTAGTGAATTGGCTTCGGTTCATCCGGTGTTCCATGCCGCCATGATTAAGAAGTGTATCGGTGATCCCGTGTCCATTCTTCCTATTGAGGGTATAGGTGTGCAAGAGAATCTCTCCTATGAGAAGGATCCGGTTGAAATCCTTGATAGACAAGTAAAGAAGTTAAGGAACAAGGAGGTGGCTTTCGTAAAAGTGTTATGGAAGAACAACCTAGTTGAGGGTGCAACATGGGAGGCCGAGGCCGACATGAAGTCCTGTTACGCTCATCTATTTGATAACTAAGGTTAGTTGTTCCTGTTTATAGTGACAATAATGAGTTTATTTGAAGTTGCCTTGATTTTGGTAAAATATTGAAATATACGTTTTGTTACAGTGATTTACAGTTGAACTATGTCAATAGAAGTGAAAGTTTTCAAAAAAAAAAATGCTCTTTTACTTGATTTGAAACTTATGTGGTTTATTTTGGTATGTTGTGCCTTCATGAGTTGTAGTGAGCATGTTTATATGTGTTGAAGGAAGCTTTGGCATAAGTAAATACACATGTAGTGAATGTTGAGCACTTATGAGTGGAAAATGATATTTTGAGTTGCATTGTGTAACAAATCATGTGTTTATGTTGATTTGAATAGTAACTCATGTTTTGATATGTTGTCGTTGGTTGGGCTTCTAGTCTTGAGTCTGTTCCTTCCTTCCAAAGGATTTTAGTGTCATTGACGAATGTTCCTGGGGATAATGTAATACTCCGAAAGTCTAAAGACTAATCTAGATCCTAACGTGAGTGTCTAAGAGTTTGAACATTTTTAAGGTAAGAAATAATGTATATAAGCCATTTAGGACGTTTTAGAATCAAAGCATCAAGAAACGTCCATGACGTTCGGAAACTAGTTCAAGAGGTGTTAGTGTGCCTTAGCCTATTTAACTAGGTTTTAGAAGTCGGAATTCGATGGAACTTGGTAGTAAGGTGTCTAATACGAATTAAAGTTGGTTTATATTCGAAACTTCTGGGTAAGACTCACCAAGGACCAACCAAAGGGTCCTTGAGGTGGATGATTGAATTGTGGCTATAAACTGTCTTGAAGCAGTAGCCCTCGACGGTTGCAGGCTACAAGGCGTGGCCTGATCAATGAGGAGTCAATAGCCACTGTCGATGGTCACTTAGTCATTATCATGAAGGGTCATTTTGTCAAGTCTCTGACCAAAACGATGGACCTGCAGGACGGTTGGTCCCAAGGTTTGTCGACAGACTTACGACCCGTAGGTCGGGGTCTCGTAGGTC
Source organism: Solanum lycopersicoides (assembly GCA_022817965.1). NCBI lineage: Eukaryota > Viridiplantae > Streptophyta > Magnoliopsida > Solanales > Solanaceae > Solanum > Solanum lycopersicoides. The sequence continues at coordinate 37,495,887 of CM040627.1, forward strand.
AAGTTCACTTGTTGTTGTCAAGTTTAAATTTAGTTCATTTAATTTATTAGGTGGTTAGATAATTATTAGGGTTTAATTGAGGTCTAATTAAGTTAGTTAATGACTTCCACAAAGAGCCAAACCTAATTAAACTAACCCAACCCTCATATTTCCCTAAACCCATTTGATTTTCCTTCTCTTTTATTTCTCTCTCCCAAATAGAAGAACTCCCTTGAAGGGCTAGATCATGGTATAAGGACAGGAAGAAGGCGGTTTTTTATCAATCATTCTTCATCAGTTAACAAGGTATGAGATCCTTTCACCTTTGGGATCCTTTCCCCAAAGGGTTCATCCAAAATTGATTTCAAAAGATGAGTTTCTAGTGGGTTTTCTTCTATTACGAATTTGATCTTCTAAATTTCTTTGTTATGATTTCTTTAGGTGACTATGATTAGATTATGATGTATTATGATTCAATTATGCTAGTTCTTGATGAATTAACCTACTTTGTTAAGTAGATCATGAATTTGACCCAAGTCCCTAACCATAGGTTATGAACTGGTGATGAATTGATGTGTAGTGATTCAATTGACTTCATTATTGTGCTAATTACTATTGTGTGATGATGTAACACCACTGTTGGGTTGAATTGGATGGTTGATGGTAAAACCTTGGATGATGGTGTGTGAAAGAGATGGGGTAAGTCTTGTGATCTCAATTTTTTTACTTCAATTATGATTACTTGTGTTTAGTGATGAAGTTATATTAAAGTATACCTAATGATAAGATTGATTATGGTTGGTATGATATTGATTTGAAATGTCTTGAATCATGGATTGTGAGTTGTTGGTTAGGATGTAACGACATAAGGGTGGTGATGAATTTGCCTATGTGCCTTGTCATAATATGATTATGTAAGTGTGCTAACCTCTCATGTGTGAATTGTATTGGAAGGACAATAATCATGCATTTATCTTTGATCTATGATTATTACTATATAAGGGGTATACCCCTATGACCTAAAATAAGTTATGATTATACATGAAAGACATTTCAAAAGGGACTCTAGCTTAGCACCGACTCAACTAGAAGTGAGGAGTGTCCCTTTCTACATAGGTAAGGTAGGATCATTATTGTACTCATGAGAGTGGAGACTATAATGTATGTAGCATAAAGAGGGTCCCTACTACATCTCCTAGTTCTTGAACTATGTTACCCCCGTATGAATACTAGCTAGTGGGTCCACATAGATGGTATGTTCATGTTTTGGTACTACCTTGGCAAGTAGTCCGCTTTCTTTTGGTGTAGGGTTCCATGACACCGAATTCCACATTATCTCATCTGGTGTATGTCTGTTAAGGCAAGATGTTCCCAAAATATAAAATGTAGTAATAAAGTGAACTCTAATTAGGATGACCTAAAGGGTTTGGCTTAGTCTAGGTATGGGTATGGGACTCTACCAATACATTGCACTAGTTAGCCTTGAGATAAGTCTTGGAAGGAGGTTATTATGTTCTTATATGCTTATAAATTTAAATGATATGTATATGTTGATCTTACATGTTAATGATACTATGTGATATTGGTTTCGTTTATGAACATGTGGTTGATCTCTATTGCTTAAGTATGATGAATACTTCTCTTAATAATATAGTATGTGACGTTGGGCATTGCTTATGGTTCTTGTTGGGTTTACTTGGTTGAGTGAGGTTATGGGACCTTACTTAGTCATTGCACTAGTGGACTTAATGGGGGTTCATGAGTAATAGTCTTGCTTAGGTTATGATGTTATGAACTCTTATACATGCTTGTTTATATTACAACTTGATGATAGAGGTTTCTTGATTATGTGCTAAATTATGTTGATTTGCATGTTGACTTGACTAGACTTGGTAGCCTTGGTCTTTTAATGTACATGATCTTCACTTAAGGCATATGTGTTTATTGACTTGTATTGGTTCTTGATTTTGCATAAGGCTTTTCAAACTGACTTTGCATGCTTTGAATAAATATCCCTTTTTAGCATGATTTTTATGTTCTATGTGCATATGATTCCATACTTAGTACAAGTGATGTGCTAACCCCATTTCCCCCTTTCCCCAGCATTTTAGGTTCCAGTCGTTGAAGGGTTTGTGATGACTTTTGAAGGAAGGCTTGGAATCATTCTCCAAGTGTGAGTATGTCCTCAAGTCCGAGGATAATGCCTTGTTATTACTCTATCTATGGTTCTTTGTTATAATATAAAGACAATCATTTCTTTCATGTTGTTTTAAGATATTATTGTAAGCCCTAAGTGGCATTTTACAATTGTGTGAGGGCTTGTACTTATGTGGTTGACTCCGTTTAGATGGTTTTATATGAGACATCCCTTTTAAGACTATGTTATGTATCTATATATATATATATATATATATATATATATATATATATATATATATTCCATAAAAGTAGAAGACTATGTAGTCTTCTTATACGAAGGGTCTATGTATACTCGATATGAATATATTATGTGTAAGCGAGAGGTCTATGTAAATATATATATATATATATATATATATATATATATATATATATATATATATATATATATATATTCCATAAAAGTAGACGACTATGTAGTCTTCTTATACGAAGGGTCTATGTATACTCGATTTGAATATATTATGTATAAGCGAGAGGTCTATGTAAACTTCATGAAGTAGTGCAGATGAAAACATTTTAAATTTTCTGCATTTTGACCTATGAATGTAATGACGAATCCTAAGAGGCTAATCCTAGTCCTCTCCGAGGACGATGACGCCAGTTACGTCTAGGTGGTAATTCCTGGATGTGATATATGTATAAAATATGATTTTGAATTATTAAAGAAGGTCATTTATGTGTACCCTTTTTGAAACAAGGTTATGATATACTTGAAGTTGAAAGTCTTGATTGTATCCTTCTTGTGTGAATGGTGGACTTAGGGTTGGTTGGCTTGAACGACATGATATCATCCTTAGGAATGTCATTGAGCTATCCTCTTAACCATTGTAAGGCAACCCTAGGGGACCTCGTTTGTACGGTGTAGTATGATTCGGTTATGAACAAGATATGGTAACTTTTTATATGCTCCTTTATTGAATTAATCTATGAGAACAAAGGCTAGAACCGAGAGAATATGTTTGGTGAGTAGCTCTAGTTAATATGGAGATATAAGTACAAAGAAACCCTTATATTCCTAAAAAATGTGCCTACATGGGTTGTGTCCTAGTTCTACCATTGGCAAGTAGAACACCCTTTATCGGATTAGGGTTGAATCTGGATTCCATGCCTAGGTAGTATGATCTATGTCGGTTATTGCCTATTCTCATCATGTGGGATACATGCTAGTGTTGGATAAGTACTATGAAGTTTAGGTAGTGGAATGGGATGCTATGTAGACACTGCACGACTAGGCTTTGAAGATATTAGTGTGTGAGTTCCCTAAGTCTTCTCCAAGACCATTATGTGAAAGTCCTTAAGTGTTGAATGTCTCTTAAGTGGTCTGATAACCATATTGAATTAATTAAAGATATGTTAATGAAAAGGTATCGCTATAGAGTAGCTTTGGGGAATGCTTAGGTAGGCTTGGAGAGGGTGTATATGTGTTCTCTTAATGTATTATTCAGGTGAGTCTTAGAGTAATTCTAGGTAGGGTATTTAATTAATGAAATGGTGATAATCTTATCTTAGGTAGTCCAAAGGATCTCTTTGGTGTTTGTGAACGGATTGTATGGGCGGTCTCTTCATAACTCATTCAAGTGAGCCTTAGAATCACCTTCGGTAGGAGGATCTCATGTTTATGTGTTTTGAAGTGTTCTTGATGTTATACTGTGGAATGTGACTTATATGGGAAGTTTGTGTTATATGTGGTTCTTATACTTGTGTTATGAAGTTTTAATCAAAAAGAGCATGTTTAATACAAATGTCCCTTTTATCATGATTTTTTTTATTATGCCATACATAGTATATTTTTATGTACTAATTGCATACATTTTATCTATCTTGTTAGAGTATATGATAAATATATTCTGATTTATTACCTTTGTTAAGTGTATATTTAATTCCTACTTATAGCTAGATGTATATTTAGTTTCCTTAATTATAGTCTTGTATTGATTGTATATAAACCATTGATATTAAAGAAATAGGCAAGGGATTAAACTCTTTCATGGTATCAAATTTCTAAGGAAAAAATACTTCTGCTTTCTCTTCAAACACCATCGTCCTCCCCTCTCTTCCTCTTTGTCTCTCTTCTATCATCATCATGTCAGACTCAAAGTCTTCCTTTAACCCTACTCTTGCTGTATCAAACATCAAGAACCATGTTCCCATCATTCTTGAGATGGAGAACGTCCAATATTCCACATGGGCGTAACTATTTAATATTCACGCACGATCCCATCGAGTTCTTGACCATATTATTCCTACGGAAAAAGGGCAAGGATAAAGTGCCAAAAAAAGATGAGGAGAAAGAGTTTTGGTCCACTCTTGATGCGACTATTTTACACTGGATGTACGCCACTATATCTCATGATCTTTTCCATACGATTCTTGATCCAGATACCACTTCTAATGAGACTTGGAATAGATTGCATGACATATTCAAAGATAACAAACACTCTCGTGCCGTCACCCTTGAGTACGATTTCACTCATGTGAACATGGAATATTTTCCAGGTATCTCTGCCTATTGTAAACACCTCAAATCTTTGTCGGCCCAACTCAAGAATGTAGGCTCTCCCATCGACAACAATACACTTGTTCTTCAACTGGTCTCTGGCCTAACCGAACCCTACAAAGGTGTGGCCATTCTCACTCGACAACGTGATCCTCTACCCCAATTTTATCAGGCCCGTTCGATGCTCACTTTTGAAGAGGATGGCCTTGCTAAGAAGGTGGCACACAACTCCTCATAAGCAATGGTGGCTCGTGATTCGAATGGCTTGCATAATATTGTTGACCATTCCTCTTTACACCGTTATACTAATGGTGGGAAGAGAAACCACTATAGCAATAATAATCGCATCAACAATGGTGGTCGTGGAAGCAACAAAGGTGGTAGCGGCGATAGAGGTAAGGTTGGAGGTGGTGGTCAGATGGGAGGCGGCAACAGACGCAGTGGCGGACAACAGCCAGCAGTTCAGCATCCGCCAACCAACTCTCCATGTTCTGGAGGTCAGTCATGGACGTGGATGGCACCTTGGGCTCCCTGGACTATACCTCCTTGTCAATATCTTCCAAACTCGACCAGGACGAATTCTGGACAACAGCCGAAACAACAGCCTGATATACTTGGGTCCATACCGCAGCAGGCCTACACGCCAATGCCAACTCCAACTACATTGAAGCCAAAATGCATACTCTCGGCATCACTCTTCCAGATGCGAATTGGTACATGGAAACCGGTGCCACTTCTCACATGACATTTGCACAAGGTAACCTCACGTCTTATTTTAATATGAGCAATAAACGTGGAATAATAGTTGGTAATGGTCAATCAATATGGTTATGGTCACACTAAATTATCTTCACCGTGTCCTCCCTTACAATTAAACAATGTCCATCATGCCCCTCACCTTGTTAAAGATTTGGTGTCAGTTAGAAAATATACAACTGATAACTCTGTCTTTGTTGAATTTGATCCGTGTGGATTTTCTGTGAAGGATTTTCAGACGGGGAGACTGTTAATGAGGTGTGATAGTCGGGGAGATTTGTATCCCATCACTTCTCCAGTCACTTGTCCATCTGATTTTGCCGCTTTGGCACTATCCTTTTGGCATGATCGTTTGGGTCACCCGGGAGCACCTGTTTTGAACTCTCTTAGGAAAAATATATTGATTGTATGTAATCAAGTTAAAAACTCTCGTATTTTTCATTCTTGTTCTCTTGGAAAACATGCACTTTCATTCCATTTGATATGATCCATAGTGATCTTTGGACATCGCCTATTTTGAGCTCATCGGGTCATCGATATTATGTCTTGTTTGTGGATGATTATTTAAAAAATTTGTGGACTTTTGTTTCATCTTAAAAATCACAAACGTTTTCCACATTTTTGAGTTTTAAGACATTTATTCAAACCCAATTTGAGCAAGACATTAAAAATATACAATGCGATAATGGCAGGGAATTTGATCATGGCCCCTTTTGGGAATTTTGTAAAGAAAATGGTCTTTCATTTCGTCCTTCATTTCCTCATACATCCCCTCAAAATGGGAAAGCGGGAAGACAAATTCGTACGATCAACCACATTATTCGTACATTATTGGCCCATGCTTCCCTTCCTTCTTCCATTTGGCATCATGCTTTGCAGATGGCGACATTTATTATCAATATCCTTCCTCATAAACTTTTAAATTATCAATATCCTCTTAGCGTTTTGTATAAAAAAGATCCGTCTTATTCTCATCTTTGGGTGTTTAGATGTTTATGTTATCCTCTTATTCCCTCTACAACCAGAAACAAACTTCAACCATTGTCGACTCCTTGTGTTTTTTAGGGCATCCTTCAAATCGTCCTGGGTATAAATGCTTTGAGTTGTCATCTAGAAAATTCATCGTTAGCCATCACGTCATATTTGATGAGACACACTTTCCCTTTGCAAAGTCCAGTACTCCTCAAACTAACTCTTATGAGTTTCTATACGATGGACCATCTCCTTACCTGGTCCATCATTTCACTCCCTCTCCTAACCCACAAGTTGCACCTATTCCTAACACAACCACATCCACAACGCCCATCCCAAAAAGTGCTTCTGAAGTACCCAGCGCCGGCACAACCATCCCCAGTTGACTCCTGGTCTTCCCCAGTCGACTGTACCAATTCCATATACTCCCTCCACTCTCCATCCAACTCTCTTCCTAGCACTACTCCGATCTCTCCCTCACGTCACCCCACGAGTCCGATTACTCGAAGCCAGCATGGGATATTGAACCAAAGAAGTATTTTAACCTTCTTACATCAGCATCTAAATCCCCCTACCTTGTAAACCTGTATCCGATCTTCATGACATTAATTGGAAAGTGTCTATGGATGAGGAACACAATGCTTTTATTGAAAATAAGACGTGGGAGTTAGTGCCCCATCCTTCAAATGTTAATGTAATTCGGTCTTTGTGGATTTTTCTCATAAAGAAAGATCTGATAGTTCATTTGAGAGGCATAAAGCCCGTCTTGTAGGTTATGCTAAAGCACAATAGGTTGGCATTGATTGTGGTGAGACGTTTAGTCCGGTCGTCATACCGGCGACTATTCGCACGGTTCTCAGTTTGGCTCTCTCTAAGGTATGGTAGATCTATCAAATTGACGTCAAAAATTCCTAACTACATGGGGACTCAAGTATACAGTTTACATGTATCAATCTATGGGGTATCGGGATTAGGATCGTCCTAATCATGTGTGTTTGTTGAAGAAATCTCTGTATGGGCTCAAACAGGCTCTAAGGGCTTGGTATAAGAGGTTTGCTGACTATATTTGTAATCTTTGTTTTTGTCAAAGTACTTCGTATCATTCGTTGTTTATTTATCGTCGAGGTACTTCTATGGATTACCTTTTATTGTATGTCGATGATATAATATTGATTGCTTTCTTGGATAAGCTCCTTCAGTCGGTCATCTCTCCTCTTAGCTTAGAATTTGCTATGAAAGACTTGGGCCATTTGACCTATTTTCTGGGCATTGCGGTCATTCATCATGCCGGTGGTTTATTTTTATCAAAAATGAAATATGCTACCGATATCATTGAACGAGCAGGCATGTCATAGTGTAAGGCATCTCCTACTTCGGTGGATACAAAACCGAAGCTCGGTACTACTAAGAGCAAACTGTTTGAGAATCCCTCTCTTTATAGGAGTGTTTCCGCACACTTCATTACCTTACGTTCACAAGACCTGAAATTACGTATGCAGTACAACAGGTATGCTTATTCATGCATGACCCGATGGAGGAACACATGCACGCACTTAAGCGTATTTTGCGCTACATACAGGGTACTATGGATTTTGGTCTTCACATGTTTCCTTCCTCCACATCAACCCTTATTTCTTATACTAATGCTTATTGGGGTGGATGCCCGGACATACGACGTTCAACTTAGGGTTACTATGTCTTTCTAGGTGATACCTTGATCTCTTAGTCCGCTAAACATCAGGCTACCTTATCCCGTTCTAGTGCAGACACAAAATATCGAGATGTAGCCAATGTGGTTTATGAGTCGTGTTGGTTGAGAAATTTGTTGTTGGAACTTTATTGTCCTATACAACAGGCTACATTGGTGTATTGTGATAATGTGAGTACCATATATCTTGCTGGTAATCCGGTTCAGCATCAGCACACTAAGCACATTGAAATGGATATACATTTTGTCAGGGAAAAGGTGGCTCGTGGCCAAGTTCGCATGTTACATGTCCCCTCGCATTATCATATTGCAGACATATTCACCGAGGATCTTCATTTGGTGTTATTTGAGGACTTTCTGGACAGTCTTAGCATTCGACGACCTCATGCTTCGACTGAGGGTGTGTGTTAGAATATATGATAAATATATTCTTATTTATTACCTATGTTAAGTGAATATTTAGATCCTACTTATACCTAGGTGTATATTTAGTTTCCTTAATCATAGTCTTGTATTTATTGAATATAAACCATTGATATCAATTAAATAGGCAAGGGATTAATCTCTTTCATATCTCTAAAGGTGTAGGTGGAAACTAAGAGGCATCTTGAAGAAAAGCTTGGAAACTAGGACTCTGTCAAGCAAAGTTAAGGTATGTCCACACTTTATTCGAGGACATTACTATCTTTAGATTTTTCATTCAACGTATTGTAATAGAGTAAGTTTTCTATATTTCGATTGTATGGGTTGTGTCCCAAGTATTCTTGAGTGTAAGATTGGCGTATGTTGAGACTTAGTATTTTCTATCATTTTATATGAAAGATGTTTTGAGATAATATTCGTGTGAAAAGTTTTAATTCCGCACTACTTTTCATACATGTATGCAATGAATGATGTCTAAGGGCTTGTACAAGACATCCGAGAGGTTAAGTATGCCGTGTGGCAATTTGAGAATTCCCTAACTTCTAAGGTGTGCTTGTGGGTCGTTACAAAGAGGACCCAAGGGAAGGTCAAAAAGCTATAAATTTCAGCATGACCCACGATTGGACACCCATGAGTCGTGGATGGACCCACACTCCGTGGTCAGGAGGTGTGGGTTGAGACTTAGTCTCGCAAAACGTTCCACCAAAATCCCCCACTCTGACCCAAACAACGCCAAATAAGGACGGGTTTATGGTCCCATCACGATCCGTGGATCGGGTCTGTGGATCCCCACCTAAAAAAACTGGTTTGGGTATTCGGGCAACCTTGGGGTAATTTTGTAAATTCCTATTAAATAAATTGAGGGTAGGGACAATTATTATTGATTTTTTAAGTATATTTAATTACTTTTAACATTTAAAACAACCCTTTTATATCTTATAACTCACAAACTCAAATAACAAAAACTTCCCTCCCAAAGTATTTCTCTCTCCAGACTCCATTGAAGACCTTCAACAAAACTCAAGCTAAAGTTGTAGAACAATTATTTCTTCAGCAATTCCTTGAGGAAAAAATCAATTAAGGTATGGGAACTGATACGCTAAAATTTACTTCCTTACAGAAGTATAAACGATCCTATCAAGTAAAGAACCCAACAAGTAGGTTGGGGTCGATCCCACGAGGAAAATGGTTTAGATTTTACTTCAATATACAATTACGTCTATTTTAGTCAAGTCCTTTCCAAAAACAGTTAATTAAAAGAGCGGGTTTTGTGAAACAAAAGTGTTTAGTTAATTCTAAGTAAACAAGAAGCAACATTAAAACTTTGGTGTTTATCAAGTCGTGAGAAAAACTAGGGTGTAAGTGTTCATCATAGGTTCATAACACGGTAATCCTAGCTATAACAATTATTTTCTAGTGTCTTGCATGCAAAGTGATAAGTTATGTATCTCTAAATCCTTGGTCCGGCATTTAGAGAATTTCACCTTGTACCTTGGTCTCGCTACGTATGTCTAAGTTACTAACCCTTTCCTTTACTTCATATTAAGCATCATATTCGATGTATGTGTTAGTTATTACTTTGCACCAATCGAAACTAGCCTATTAGATAGTGTCCACTAAGTCTATGTTGATAATTCTTTTCCTATTAACTACCCCCTTGGTCCGGCAAGTAGAAATAGGGCAAGTTCTAACGCGTGCACTCGTTAAAAAGACTTCTAAGCGAAAGAATTATCAATACATGCAAGAACCTATTCTAGAATTGTTATTTAGCTAGTTTTACTTTGTTAATCACCCATGGTTCCCACAACCCTAGTTGTGGATTTAGTTACCCATGCCTAAAAGCACACAATTCATGGTTGTTAAACAATAATTCATGAACTTACTTTGATAAGTTTGAAGAAAATCCAGAAATTACGCTTGAAACAACAAAATTCACTTGATAATTGATTTCGGAAACTTGAATAAAATTTTCAAATTGCAAAGTCAAATCTCCAAGAACAAAAGTATGAAAAACAATACAAGATCCAACACCAAATCCGAGGTTTTTAACCCTATTTATAATAACAAAGTCCTAAATTAAAAGGAGTTCAAAATAAGGAAAGTTTGTCACAAAACGCGGCTTCAATCGACGACTCCACAGACGGTCCGTCGATGGAACGACGGAACGTCGACTGCCTCCGTCGGTCCAGAATTAGATTTTTCTTCATCCTTCGCTTTTGCATCTTCTCTGATCCAATCGCCGGACAACAACACGGTCCGTCGATGCCTTCGTCGTTCCATACTTAGGTTATTTTCAACACTAGGTACTGGGAATACTCTCTGATCTAATCGATGGTTTGCCAGGGCGGTCCGTCGATCCTTTCGTAGCCCCACACTTGGTCAGAATTCCCCGAGTTGCTTCAAGATGTCTGAACCTCCAATCGATGGTCACCACCTACGGACCGTCGGTGGCTTCGTGGGTCACTTCTGCACTGATTCTTCAGAGCCTTCTGCATTTTCGTTTCGGACAACTTTCCTGCAAAACATAAGTAAAAACACATTAAAATTACTACAAAAAGTCCCTAGACACATACTAAACTTAAGGAAAAAGCATTGAAAGTACCGTGAAACCACGGTACATCAATACCCTCAACTTAAATTCATTCTTTGTCCTCAAGCGACGCACTATGACTCACCACAACACTTTTGTACAAAAGTACTTGCTTTTATACTTTCGCAATCATATGGCTATCAGTCCCGACTTTTCTCATTGCTTTTGTGCATGCTTTTGCTCTTAGGATCCCTAGGTTCATTCATGTGGATCAGACCATGACACAGACTCACCACGCACCGACACCTCTACTCTTTTATCTCTCACCAAGGTACCAACTTTCCAATATTGCAACTAGTGCCCTCACTTCAAAAACAATATTCTCCTTTTTCGCACAGTGATTTCAAATTTGAGTATAAGGATCTTTATTCAACACTCACGCTCAGAACAACTTCACACCTAATTGGTACTTGTCGCCATAGGCTTGTCCTTATTTTCATTGCTTTAAGTTCACCATATTAGACTATTAGGATCATGATAGGACTTTCTAGGCTTGTAACATAGGCTCGGGTTAGGTATGGTACGTATGGGTACATTTTAGTGACTTGTTTCCCTCCTTGACATTACGGCTAAGCGTCCTACCTCTTTCATTGTCTATTATGCCCTACTTTTCTTTTCTTATCATCTTTACCTTGTTTTCTCTTTTCTTTCCCTTTTTCTTCTTTTCGGAAGTGACTTCTTACTTCTATTTTTTTTATATATATATTTTTTTATTCAATTGATAATTGTTTTGACTGAGTCACTTCTATTGTTTACGTTTTATTTTCTTTCCCTCTTCCTCTTTTCATCCCCACTTTTCGGGACATTACTCATAATAGCCACCCTCAAGTTATGTATTTGCCATGATTCGAGGTACACAATACCCAAGTTTGGTACAGGTCCAAGACGAGGTTAGTTTCTGCATTAGCCACCCTGAACCTATGCTTTTGGCATAAGTTGAGGTGCACATGTCCAAGGAGGGACCAGGGCCAACACTTTATACCCAGGGAAGACGATTTGGTGTAGAAAAGAAAGGTCGATTGTAAGCTCAAAATATTTGGATCAAAAGGGAATCGATTTGATTTGGTTCTCTCTTATTTAGGCTAAAGATTGGCTAATTTGAATAAGGGCCTATGATTCTTTCCTAAATGTCTAACAAAGATTCCTTTTTGTAGGACTAACCGGGCAAGTTATAGCTAGGTACCATCAGTGGAACAATCAAATTTCCTTACACTCTATTGACACTTCATTACCCTATCAGATTATCACACACCTAGTTCGAGTGTTAGATTTGAGGGTCATGCAGTAGTGCATCTCTATGTTATGCTTAGAGCCAACACGTTCAACATTCATTAATACCTAATCATGCAAGCATTCATTTTAGAATGGGATATCATTCATATTTAGTAATCATGCTTCAGATTTCATATTCATAATTTGTACAAGATACTACACATGTCGGTTCAACAATAAACTAATCAGTCTCTTGTGGCAAAAGAACATAGGCAAGAAAACAACCAAGAGAGAATCGTGAGTTGGGCTACTCAGACTTCACCCTAACACTCACTTTCCAATTTACCCCAACCAACAAAAAAACATGCAATTGTCCCCAATGCATAACAAAATTAAAGATAAAGTGGTAGGTGAAGCAAACGTGAGGCGCATAGCACCGAAGATAAAAAAACAGGCAGGTCCGGTTTCCCGGAACCTGCTCCATCAGTAGTAGGGACACCATTAGTAGTGTCCGCAGCAATATTTGCACCCTCAGTGGTGCTTCTCTCAACAACCTCCAATCTAGAGCTAGATGCCCCAGCAGCTATCTCACGAGCCCTCAACTGTCGGGCCTCCTCATCAACCAATGAGGCTCTTCTCGCAGCCTCCATATCAGATTGCTCCATCTTCCTAGCCCGAGCACCCTTACTCTCACTAGTGTGGCTGGAACGGTGCCTCTTGGCACGCTCACGTGGCAGCAGCGGATGTGTAGTGGTTGTATGAACAGTGCAGTAAGCATTTTATCCTCCGCAAGCTCCGCAGGTGCGGCTTCAGGCTCGGGTACCCTCACATCAAGTACTGCATTCACATCAGCCCGCAGAATTGCCACAGACGCCTGAAGAGTCTTCAAATCAATGGTGGTGGCTGGGCGTGATAGGACCCTCAACTCAAAAGCATCGAGGCGCTGGTGGACCGCCTGAATCCTCCTCTCCGTCTGTTTAACAACCTTCTTCTCAATCTGGTCCTCAGCCTCGGCAATGGACTTTTGCATCCAAGGCTGGATATGGTGCATCAATGTAGCCATCTGGGCCTCTAGCTTCTGGACCCTAGCAATCGGAATGAGTGCTGCTGATGGTGGTGTAGACCAGGAAGAACTCGGTGCTCTACTAGTGCTAGGGGCAGACTTAACCGGGGTGGTCAATACTCTGTGAAGTAGCATGATCGGCCAGGTTCTCACCCAACGGATGCACATCTAATCTGGGCCCTCTATGTAGTGCCGCCTCATTGGTCTCATCTCTGATTAGACCTATATACACTCTCCCGGTAGGAGAACAGAGGACATCTATGTGCCAAATGGGCACTCCAGTAGTCCTGCACAACTGGAAAATCATACAAGCAAAAGGGTAAGTGGTAGAGTATTTAAAATCCCTCTCATGGATGACAGACAACAACAATCTCGGAAAATCAATCTCGAACCCGGCGACCATAGCAGCTACCAAGACCGCTCTATCCTAGGTAAGTATGTTATGTGCAGCTGTGGGGGGTCGACGGTGGCGGACCAAAAGCCAGATGAACTTGGCCACAAACTTGAGGTTGTCCTTCTTGATAAGGCCTCTCGGGTTCAGCACCCAGTCTTCCCTCACCGTCTACAGATATTTGCTGGGCAATCTACCTCTTGGTGGTCTTTCTCAGATCTTTGTCTCGCTAGAAATGACCCTTTTTTACGACATCCCAACTGTAGTCAAACTCGGGGTGAGGGTAACCCTTCCGGCATCGGTGTCTTTACCGTATAGGAAGAGGAAAATGGCAGGCAAAGAGATATCCACCCGGCAGCCATGAACTCGAACATCACTGAGTGGTGCCTGTTTGGCGGGGTTAGAACGCCTGTAAAAATAACATCTGAGAGTCGCTACATAAGAGGCGTAGAACTCTCGCACCATCTCCTCACTGTAATGCCCCACACTCCTAGCCATCCACTAGAGCTGGTGGTGGGTGAATAGGTCATGTATCGCAGGGACTGTGTGTAGGCTCCCTGTAAGAACCCGCCGCTCAACTGTCAAAGTCCGAGTCATCACCCCCTTATTGTTTAGCAGCTTGGCATCCCTGTAAATCTGGTGCTGGCCTTCTACGCACCACCGGATAGGCTGATCAGCAACCAGTGTAGGGTCCTCATGCCGGGGTGCTGGAGTAGACTCTGAACTCTGGGCCACATCAGACAAGGAATGGTTGTAAGGTACATCCGGGAGAGTAGCTCCCTGTGATACGAAACCGGAGGCTGTGGCCTCATTCGACCCTGTAGAGTGGGCTGACTTAGAACCGGAAGCCTTCTCAGAGCCGGCGCTCCCTCAGAACCCGAGGCAGACCCAGACGGTGTGCCAGTCAGTGTGCACTCATCAGAACGGAAGGTAGTGACTACGCCAGGCTCCACCTTCTTGAGTGTGCCCAAAGTTTCCCTAGCAGTTGGTGTCGGGGTCTGGGTGTATGGGGCACGTATTCATGATCACTCATCGTCTTCCAAGCCAATCATCCGGCGGGATGGTGCCACGGACTTGTACCGTCCCCTGGAATAGACAATATTCGGCATGGGGGCCATTAGTACCTGAAAAAGGGAGTTATTAGTTTCATTGTAATACACCTACACACTCAATAGAAGCAAAACACAATCCGGAAACACAGGAGGCATGTTAGTGCAAAACTGCAGACTCAGGAGACGGGCACTATCGACGGCCCATCGATGAATTGAAGGTCCGTTGATAGTGTCCGTCGATGGACACTTAGCAAATTTCAGGAGTCATCTATCCACAGAACTTTCAGTTAGCAACGACGGATGTGCAGAACGGCCCGTCGACCAATCGACGGATCGTAGTCCATTTCCGTCGTCTGACACTTGGAACAATTTTTGAAAATAACATGAAGCAAAGTTTCTGATAGAAATGACGGACGTGCAGAACGGACCTTCGATGAATCGACGGACCGTAGTCCACTTCCGTCGTCCCAGAGTTAAGCAAATACAGGGTTGACCTATCGACGGACCCTATCGGTAGGGTCCGTCGATCGACCGATGGTCCGTAGATGGGGTCTGATACTGTCGGTCAGAGACAGGTTTTGCAGACATTCATTACACCCCTCAAATGGACAATTTCAAGCATATACAAATACACAAAACATTCAATAACAATCAGCAAACAAATTCGTCATTCCTAGGGCTTCGATTTTGCAAATTTCAATCCTAGATTCTAAGAGACTAGCAAGCTGTAAGTCGGAAAAACAACAAAAAAAAAAACATGCAGAGTTCATTGAGACAGTTTGCACCCCCAACCTATTCACTTTCTATCATTCTAAGGTACATGGAACTCAATTTTAACAAGTTAATCATGTAAAGTTATCCCTAAGTCAAAATCCACATACAATCTATTTGGTTTCTCAAGCAAATGAACGAGAATTCATTGAGCAGATGAGCATGAAATACTTGTACGATGTAGTGGAGTTAATGTGTGGGTGAACTTGAAACAACAACCGATGTGCCTGCCTTCAAACACCGACCGAAAAAAGCTGGAAATGGATGGGGAATAGGGGGAATAGGGTTCTGGGAACTTTTGGAAGGGGAGAGAATAAAAAATCAGAAGAGAATTTAGAGTGATTGAATGTGGGAGTGAATGGGGGAATAAGGGAATAAGGGTAGGGAAACGGTTGGGGGAGGGGGAAATTGAAAAGGTGTGGGAGGGTAACTCAAAGGGTATTTTGTTATATAGCCGGTCGGGTCGGGTTGGGTCACGGGTTTTAGGAACTAACGATTCCCCGTCGATGGACTGTAAGTCGGTCGACGGTCCGTCAACTGATCTGTATTGTTCCCTAACTTAGAGAACATTGGAAAACATACCTGGGATCGACGGACACCATCGACGGTCAGCTGATGGGACGATGGCCCATCGGTTGATCCGTAGATCTGTGCACCAGACCAATTTCTGCAGATTTCTTGTGGTTTGGTCCCTGCACATTGAACACCCAATAAGCCATTCTTTTTGTGTTTTCTGGACACTTTTTAGACACGAACCCTAAACTACTCTCTAACCAACAGTCTAAAAGAAATAAAAGAAAATTCACACATGACATTGAGTAAAACCAAAAGAATGCAACTATTCCTACAATGAAAAGAAAAACCTATTGTTGGCTAGAGGATACACATTGGTTTGCCTCCCAATAAGCGCTTGATTTAACGTCGCGGCACGATGCAAGACTCTTGATTACTCAGACTTCATCAAGATGATATGCCTCAACCACTTCATTGGCATTTTCCACATGCACGAGGTAGATCTTGATTCTTTGCCCATTTACTGTGAACCTTTCACCCTCTTTGTTTCCAACTTAACCGCACCATGTGGGAACACTTTAGTGATCAAGAATGGAACAGTCCATTTCGACTTGAGTTTGCCCGGAAAACAAGTGCAGCCTAGAGTTAAAAAAAAAAACAAGTCCCCAACCGCAAATTCGCGTTTCTCAATCTTTTGGTCATGGTACTTCTTCATCTTTTCTTTTGTAGAGGGCTGAAATTTCATATGCCTTTAAGCGAAACTCATGAATCTCATTCAACTCATTTAGTCTCTGTTCCGCTGCATCATTCCGATCCATCTTCAGTTTCTTCATGGCCCCCATGGCCTTATGCTCTAAATCAACCGTCAAGTGAAAAGCCTTCCCATATACAAATTGGTATGGAGACACACCTATGGGAGTCTTGTATGTTGTCCGGTAGACGCAAAGAGCATCATAAAGCCTCTTGATCAATCTGTTCTATTATCATTCACCATTTTCGACAGAATTTGCTTGATTTCTCTGTTGGACACCTCAATATGCGCACTAATCTGTGGATGGTAAGGAGTGGCTACATTGTGGCGAACCCCATATTTCTCCAATAACCCTTTGAACAACTTGTAGAAAAAGTGGGATCCCCCATCACTAATAATGGCCCTAGGGGTGCCAAATCTTGAAAATATGTTCTTTTTCAAGAACGCGGTGACACTCTTAACTTCATTGTTTGCAAGTGCTATGACTTTCACCCATTTTGACACATAATCCACCGCCATAAGAATATTTTTCATCATATGAGAACTCACAAACATGCCCATAAAATCAATGCCCCATACATCAAACAACTCAATTACTAGAATGGGATTCAAAGGGAGCTCTTGCCTCCTCGAAATGCCTCTATATCTTTGGAACCTATCACATGACTTGGCGAACTCATGAGGATCTTGGTGGATGGTCGGCCAATAGTACCCATACTACAAAATCTTATGGGCGGTCTGGATACAACTATGATGTCCTCCCACATGTGAGGAATGGCATGCCTCCAAAACACTTAGCATCTCAACTTCCGGCACACATCGACGAATAAGCCCATTGGCACAACTTTGGTATAAGTAAGGCTCATTCCAGAAGAACTTTTTCACATCATGCATGATTTTTTTCCTCTGATGGAAGGACAAGTCCGATGGGACTATATCACTAGCCAGATAATTCGCAAAATCAGCGAACCATGGAATCAAGTCATGAGAAGCGGCCAATACATGCTCATCAGGGAAAGTATCATCAATTTCAGCCTTTTCACCCAACTCTCACATAACTTCATCCTCTAATCTTGACAAGTGATCTGCCACTTGGTTTTTCAGTCCCCTTTCTGTCTTTCACCTCAAAATCAAACTCTTGCAACAGTAATACCCATCTAATCAACCTTGGTTTCGCATCCTTCTTTGCCATCAAATATCTCAAAGCAGAATGATCAGTATGCACTATGACTCTCGTGCCAAGCAAATATGAGTGAATCTTTTCGAATGCAAATACCACCGTAAGGAGATCTTGTTCGGTCACAATATAGTTTTTTGAGCTTCATTTAGGGCCTTACTTGCGTAATAAATAGGGTGAAGGATTTTATCCCTTCTTTGTCCCAATACCACACAAAAAGCAACCCCACTAGCATCACACATCACCTTAAATGGTTTGATCCAATCCGAGGAAATAATAATGGGAGCAAACATTAACTTCTCTTTCAACTCTCCAAATGCCTTCATACAAGATTCATCAAAATAAAATTTACATTCCTTCTCAAGTAACTTGCACAAAGGATGTGCAATTTTTGAGAAATCCGTAATAAATCTCCGATAGAAGCCCGCATGCCCAAGAAAACTTCTCACACCCTTTATAGAGATGGGTGGAGGAAGTCTCTCAATAACCTCTACTTTTGCTTGATCAACCTCTATTCCCTTCTCTGAGATCTGATGGCCCAATATAATATCCTCTTTCACCATGAAGTGACATTTCTCCCAATTTAGCACAAGGTTGCAATATTTACATCTTTTGACAACTTCGGCCAAGTGACTCAAACAACGATCAAAAGAGTGTCCAACAATGGAAAAGTCATCCATAAACGCCTCAATAGTGTTCTACACTGTAAGACCTTGAAAATAGCTTAAGTGCTCTAGAGTCTAACATGTTGGTATTAGTGTTCTAAGGTCCTAAATGTGTTTAATATGTGGTATATAGGCAGTAGCTAAAGTATTAGAGGTGTTGGAAGTCAAACGTCAAGGGATGACTAAGACGTTTGACGACTAAGTCTCCTAAATGTCTAAAATATGGTTCTAAGTGTTTATGTGTTTTTCATGGTGTTTTAAGGTTCTAAATAGAGTTATTATATCATGTATAGGCAGTGGTTAAAGTTTCGTGAAGTTTGGAGTTCAAACGATCAAGAACGTCCAAGGCATTCGAAAGATGTGCCTTGAGTCGACCTTGTACGTCTAGGCGAGTTTCGTCGAGTTTTATGTGTTCGTTTTGGGTGAAATTCATGTGAGAGGTGTTAAACTCATATATGATAATATTTAGGTTGGAAAATTCCTGGAAATTATCCCCAAGGACCATCAAAGGGTCCTTGAGGAAAGGACCCAAAATCTGTTGGCAGACTGTCCCAGACAGCCTTTGCGACGGAGCTGGCGACGGCCAGTCATGGCTGTGACGCCCCGTCACAAGGGTTCCGTCGTGGGGGACTTGTCCAAGGTGTAGGGGGAACCCTTGGCAAGCCAAAGGAGCTGGAAATGGAGGTCCATGACGGACCGTTTCACCCGTGACGGTCCGTCACAGGCAGGTCGTCACAAGCAAGTCTCCTGCGCAGATTTTTCTGCCAAGTTAGGGGTGAACTTGTAAATTGACCCCATGACTAAATAAGAGTGTGGACGGTTTATTAACGGTCTTTTGGGTATTTTAAAGGAGTATATAAGTGTTTAACACTTAGAATAATTCATTCTTCTAAAATCAAAACCCCAAATTCCCTTAGAAAACCCAAAGACTCCATTGAAGTCCAACTTGAAGGATCAGCTTGGTGTGGCGTTTTGAAGGAGAATTCTTCATCAAAGTGAAGAATCATCATCCTTAAGGTATGGATTTTGATCCTTGAAACTCGTTTCATCAAGGAGCCAACTTTCAAAGATGTTTTCAAAGCTTTCTAAAGAGATTTGTCCTATTTCGGAATTTCTACCATGGGTTCTTGCATAAATGATTTCTAAACATTGAATTATGATCTAATTGATATTGTATTGATGATTTCAACATAAATTACCTATGAACCCATGTGAATTGATGAACCCTAGTTTTGACTACTTATTGGGTTACTTGATATTAAGTTTATGTTGATGAATTGTTGTATAGTTTCTTATGGGCTTTCTAATGATATAAGAATTGTGTTCAATTGATATGTAATTGATATTATATTGTTAAACCTAGATTGAATTGATGTATATTCATTGAGTTTTATGGTTATTGCTTTGAATTGTTGTTCATGGCCATGGGTAAGGGCCCTGTGATGTTAAATTGGTTGATTTGGCATTGAATTGAGGTGTGGATATGGGTATGAAGGTATGCTGCCCCATTTTCTTTAATTTGATATTAATTATACTTTGATTCTATTGTGATTGGTATGGTCCACTTATGGTGGCGGTGTTATGTGTTTAGTTTGCAATTGATGTGGCCTTGTCGGCGTTACTTTATGCAATATGATGATCATGGCCTTGTCGGCATTACTTGAAGTATATGATGATTATGTGATATATAATAATGTCAATCTATATGTGAAAGTATATGTGTTCTTATATGAAGTGATGTTAGGTTATAAGATGTTATTCCTAAATACTTCTACAATGACTTATATTGTATGTTAAAGTGAAATATGTGGTGTCTTGTTTAGGTAGACTTATGTCCCTTGCTTGATGCTTATATGAACGTTATTATGTGATGATTTGACTTAGTATGTTAAGAGTCTTGAATAATATAAGTAAGACCTTGATGATAAGAAGGTCAATGTTATGTGGAACCTTGTACTTAGTGGCGAGGTTATGAATTGTGAAGTAGTTAGCCGTAATGGTATCCTTCATGTTATGAGTGATGGACTTAGGGATGGTTGGCTGGAACGGCATCATATCATACCTTAGGAAGGTCGCGATGAGCTTCTTGTCGCTAAAGTGAGATATGCCCTAGTGGAACTTGCTTTGGTAGGGGGAATGTAATTGGGTTATGAACTAGATAAGAGACCTAATTATATGAACCTTAATGTGAACTAATCTATGAGAACAAAGGCTAGCACCGAGTGAGTATGGTAAGGGAAGTAATTCTAGTGAAGTACGAGACTAGATTGCAAAGAAACCCTTCATATTCCTTAACCATGTGCCTACATGGGATGTGTCCAAGTTCTACCATTGGCAAGTAGAACAACCTCATCGAAGTAGGATAGAACTTCGGATTCCATGTTTTGCTACCATGGTCTATGTCGGTTATTGCCTATTCTCATCATGTGGAATACCTTTTAGCATTAGATAAGTTTATGAGGTTTAGGTGGTGGTATGGGACGCTATCTAGACATTGCACAATAGACTTTGAAGGTGTTATGTGGAGTTCCTAGGTCTTGTCCAAAGACCATTATGTGATCCATTATGTGAGTGTCTTATGTGATGATTTATGTGAGTGTCTTATATGATGTATGAGTCTTAATGAACTAATGACCGATGTAGTAACTATGTAAATGGTTGAGTACCTAATCTAAGTGACTTAAGCATTCCTTAGCTAAAGTATGAGGAGGACATGAAAGGATGGTCTCTTCATGTCTTATCTTTGGAAGTCTTGAGGATGACTCTAGTTAGGGAAGTTGGTTAATCTTGTTGACATGATCTAAACCTTAGGAAGTCTTAAGGACTATTTAGGTAATCTTGGAGAGGTCATTGTACTATGGAATTATCTTCTTGATTTACTTAAGTAGGTCTTTTGATAGGCTTTGGAAGGAGAATGTCTTCTAATCTAAGTGTTGGTGTGTTTAGTGAGAATGATTCTATTTAAGGTAGTCTATAGGATCTCTTGTGTGTGTGTGAAAGGGATTGTATGGGCGGTCGCTCCAGACTTACTCAAGTGAACCTTGGAATTGACCTTTGGTAGAGGAATCTTACATAGATGTTTATGGTTGTTTTCTAAGTATGTATGTGACTCATTGTAGGTAATCTTAAGGGTCGTTTAGGCACATCTAGAGAGGGTGTATGGGCGGTCTCTCTTTGTGTGACTTAAGTGAATCTTAGGATGACTTTAAGTGAGGGAATTACATGCTAGAAGATGTTAAAAGGGAAGGGTTTGGACTTCACTGTAACAGTGAAGGGACTTCACTGTACAGTAAAGTGACTCACTGTAAATTGAGTCTTTTAAATGTTATCTTTGGTTTAATGTTATCTTATGTGTTTCTTAATTGATAAATGATGTTCTTATGTTTAAACTATGATTTCTAAATGAAAAGATGCATATTTCCAATAAAGTCCGTTTTCATGATTTTATGCATATAGCCATACTTAGTACATGTGGTTGTACTAATTCCATGCTTTATTTTCTATCTATAGTCCTTGGTAGGTAAGGGAGCTTGGAGAAGAAGACTTGGGCATTAGAAGAATCGTCCGAGTAGAAGAGTTCAAGTATGTCCTCATTGTTTCGAGGGCATATATGTCGTTTTATGTTTCTTTTATGAAGTATTGTACAAGACTATGTTATTTCTATTTTTCACATTAAAGTACTCTTGTGTCGTAAGTTGATGAGATTGAGACTTAGTATTTCTTTATGAAAGAGTTTAAAAGACTATTTTATGTTTTGGTGAAAAGTTTTAATTCCGCACTACTTTTCATTATGTATATGCGATGAATGATATGAATGAGGCTTGTCTTAGAACTCTGAGAGTTCGACGACGCCGGTCGCAATCCAAGATTGCACCCTATCTTCTAGGGTATGGTCTCGGGTTTTGACAAAGTTGGTATCAGAGCATAGGTTGGTGAAAGTAGTATTAGGTATCAAAAAGTCTCATCAAGTCACGTCTAGTAGAGTCTTGACCATCGGTGTGAGTCGCGACACATCTATGGGCGAGAGGCTATAGGACGATAGAGTTTCCCTTCTTTTCTATTCCTATATCGTGCGGTAGAGTAAATGTTATGATTATCCTTCTTATGAGTTTCATTGTGTTTGCTAGGAGATGAATACTAGAAGGATGGCCGCTAGAAGATTGGAAGAGGAGAGGGTGAATGAGGAAGTTCTTCCTCAAGTTGAGCAATTTGAGCAAGGTGATCAAGGTGTCCAAGGTGGGCAAGGTGATGAAGTGCCTCCCCAAGGTGATCATGTTCCTAATGTGGATGGAGGTGATGAGGTACCGGAATTGTCTAATAGGGTTATTGGAGAAGCTTTGAGGGCTTTGGCTCAAGCCGTGACTACTCAAATCAATTTGAGTATGGTGCCTAGGGTGATGGAGAGCACTATGACTTCTAGGTTGAGGGACTTTGTGAGAATGAATCCTCCAATATTTCTTGGCTCTAAGGTGAATGAGGATCCCCAAGAATTTCTTGATGGTGTGTACAAAGTGTTGAGTGCTATGGGGGTTACATCTAGGGAGAAGGCGGAGTTGGCTTCTTATCAATTGAGAGATGTGTCTCAAATGGTACACTCAATGGAAGGACAATAGGCCGGAAGATTCGGGTCCTATTGAGTGGGAAGAGTTTAAGGGAGCTTTTCTTGGAAAGTACTTTCCCCGGGAGAGAAGAGAAGTCAAGGTGGAGGAGTTTATTAATCTCAAGCAAGGCAACATGAGTGTTGAGGAGTACTCTTTGAAATTCTCGACATTGTCTAGGTATGCTCCTTCTCTTGTGTCCAATCCAAGAGATGAAATGAGTCGCTTTTGTACCGGAGTAGCCGATTTGGTGAAGGAAGAATGTCGTACCGCTATGCTTCATGATAATATGACCCTATCTAGACTCATGGTGTATGCACAATCTATTGAGGAGTCTAAACTTAGAAGGATGGCTAGAAGTTTGAAAAGGGGTGTTGCTAGTGACCAAGTGCAACCTAGGTTCAAGAAAAGAGTTCAATCTCAAGATGTACCTAGAGTTCCTAAGAAGAAGTTTGAGAAAGGAGGTGGTTCAAAGGATAGCAAGCCTACTTGTGCCAATTGTGGCAAGAAACACTATGGTGAGTGTTTATTGGGTACCGATAGTTGCTTTGGTTGTGGAAAGGATGGGCACAAAGTGAGAGATTGTCCAAACATTGCTTCTAGGAAGGAGGGCAAGAGGGTTGAGCCTAGTGTTCCAAAGGATGATGCTCCAACTAAGAGGCGTTTCTATGCACTCCGAACTAGAATTGAGAAGTCGGGTGATGGTGATGATGATGTTGGTAAGTTCTTGTTTCTTTTGATAATATGAGTTCTTCTGGGATAGAAGTTTTGAATTGTTGCATGTGCATGATGTTTAGGAGTTTTGTTGAAATTGAATTTCATTTACTTCTTGCATTGTGTGTTTAAGAAGCTTTGAGCATGTTTATGATGTGTTTACATGATGTTATCTTGCATTCTAGCATGTCTATATAAAGAATTGCCTAAAGATTGCATTTTTGGAAAAGTTGCTAAAATCACTGCTTCTTTGTGAACTGCTCACTGTAATTTTTTTGAGAAAATGACTAAGTGATTCTTTGGTCTAAAATTCTTGTTATGTGGTTAGAACTGATGTATATGAGTATGATGTTGAATATAAAATGTTTTTGCTATTTGGATTGAAGCATGTGAGTTTTGTAGCATAACGAGTTATAGAATTGTCTTCTAGTTTCTTGTTGTGTTGTGAATCTCTTGATTATGTGAAATTGATGATTTCTTCTTAATATGTGTTGTATGGTTGGTTATGTGCTTATATTTGAATCTCTAATCTTGGAAGTGTTCGGAGAGTGGCAAGTGTCATTCGAGGACGAATGTTGTCCAAGTGGGGGAGATTGTAAGACCTTGAAAATAGCTTAAGTGCTCTAGAGTCTAACATGTTGGTATTAGTGTTCTAAGGTCCTAAATGTTTTAATATGTGGTATATAGGCAGTAGCTAAAGTATTAGGGTGTTGGAAGTCAAACGTCAAGGGATGACTAAGACGTTTGACGACTAAGTCTCCTAAATGTCTAAAATGGTTCTAAGTGTTTATGTGTTTTCATGGTGTTTTAAGGTTCTAAATAGAGTTATTATATCATGTATAGGCAGTGGTTAAAGTTTCGTGAAGTTTGGAGTTCAAACGATCAAGAACGTCCAAGGCATTCGAAAGATGTGCCTTGAGTCGACCTTGTACGTCTAGGCGAGTTTCGTCGAGTTTTATGTGTTCGTTTTGGTGAAATTCATGTGAGAGGTGTTAAACTCATATGATAATATTTAGGTTGGAAAAGTCCTGGAAATTATCCCCAAGGACCATCAAAGGGTCCTTGAGGAAAGGACCCAAAATCTGTTGGCAGACTGTCCCAGACAGCCTTTGCGACGGAGCTGGCGACGGCCAGTCATGGCTGTGACGCCCCGTCACAAGGGTTCCGTCGTGGGGGCCTTGTCAAGGGTGTAGGGGGAACCCTTGGCAAGCCAAAGGAGCTGGAAATGGAGGTCCATGACGGACCGTTTCACCCGTGACGGTCCGTCACAGGCAGGTCGTCACAAGCAAGTCTCCTGCGCAGATTTTTCTGCCAAGTTAGGGGTGAACTTGTAAATTGACCCCATGACTAAATAAGAGTGTGGACGGTTTATTAAGGGTCTTTTGGGTATTTTAAAGGAGTATATAAGTGTTTAACACTTAGAATAATTTTCTTCTAAAATCAAAACCCAAATCCCTTAGAAAACCCAAAGACTCCATTGAAGTCCAACTTGAAGGATCAGCTTGGTGTGGCGTTTTGAAGGAGAATTCTTCATCAAAGTGAAGAATCATCATCCTTAAGGTATGGATTTTGATCCTTGAAACTCGTTTCATCAAGGAGCCAACTTTCAAAGATGTTTTCAAAGCTTTCTAAAGAGATTTGTCCTATTTCGGAATTTCTACCATGGGTTCTTGCATAAATGATTTCTAAACATTGAATTATGATCTAATTGATATTGTATTGATGATTTCAACATAAATTACCTATGAACCATGTGAATTGATGAACCCTAGTTTTGACTATTATGGGTTACTTGATATTAAGTTTATGTTGATGAATTGTTGTATAGTTTCTTATGGGCTTTCTAATGATATAAGAATTGTGTTCAATTGATATGTAATTGATATTATATTGTTAAACCTAGATTGAATTGATGTATATTCATTGAGTTTTATGGTTATTGCTTTGAATTGTTGTTCATGGCCATGGGTAAGGGCCCTGTGATGTTAAATTGGTTGATTTGGCATTTAATTGAGGTGTGGATATGGGTATGAAGGTATGCTGCCCCATTTTCTTTAATTTGATATTAATTATACTTTGATTCTATTGTGATTGGTATGGTCCACTTATGGTGGCGGTGTTATGTGTTTAGTTTGCATTGATGTGGCCTTGTCGGCGTTACTTTATGCATGATGATCATGGCCTTGTCGGATTACTTGAAGTATATGATGATTATGTGATATATAATAATGTCATCTATATGTGAAAGTATATGTGTTCTTATATGAAGTGATGTTAGGTTATAAGATGTATTCCTAAATACTTCTACAATGACTTATATTGTAGTTAAAGTGAATATGTGGTGTCTTGTTTTAGGTAGACTTATGTCCTTGCTTGATGCTTATATGAACGTTTTATGTGATGATTTGACTTAGTATGTTAAGGTCTTGATAATATAGTAAGACTTGATGATAAGAAGGTCATGTTATGTGGAACCTTGTACTTAGTGGCGAGGTTATGAATTGTGAAGTAGTTAGCCGTAATGGTATCTTCATGTTATGAGTGATGGACTTAGGCGCCTACTTTTCATTATGTTATTGCATGAATGAATATGAATAGGCTTGTCTAGTAACTCTGAAGTTTGACGCGCGCGGGCAATCAAATTGCACCCTATTCTCTAGGTATGTCTCGGGTTTTGACAAAGTGGATCAGAGCATAGGGTTGGTGAAAGTAGTATTAGGTATCAAAAGTTCTAGTCACGTCTTAGTAGGGTCTTGACATCGTGTGAGTCGCGACACATCTAATGGGCGAGAGGCTATAGGACGATTAGAGTTTCTCCTTCTTCTTCTATCCTATATCGTCTCGGTAGAGTAAATGTTTTATGATTATCCTTCTATGAGTTTTCATTGTGTTTGCTAGGAGATGAAATACTCAGAGGATGGCGTGAAGATTGGAAAGAGGAGAGGGTGAATGAGGAAGTTCTTCCTCAAGTTGAAGCATTTGAGCAAGGTGATCATAGGTGTCCAAGGTGGGCAAGGTTGATGAAGTGCTCCCCAAGGTGATCATGTTTCCTAATGGGATTGGAGGTGATGAGGTACCGGAATTGTCTAATAGGGTTATTGGAGAAGCTTTGAGGGCTTTGCGTCAAGACGTGATATCAATCAATTTGATGTATGGTGCTAGGGTGATAGGAGAGCACTTTGATTCTAGTTGAGGGACATATTGTGAGAATGAATCTCCAATATTTCTTGGCTCTAAGGTGAATGAGGGAAATCCCCAAAGAATTTTTCTTGATGGTGTGTACAAAGTGTTGAGTGCTATGGGGTTACATCTAGGGAAAGGCGGAGTTGTTCTTTATACATTGGAGATTGTCTCAAATGGTACCTAATGGAAGGAAATAGGCTGGAAGATTGGTTATTGATTGGGAGAGTTTAGGGAGCGTTTCTTGGAATAATTTCCCGGGAGAGAAGAGAGTAGGTGGAGGAGTTTTTTAATTAACAAGAACATGAGTGTTGAGGAGTATCTTGTGAAATTCCTCGACTTGTCTAGGTATGCTCTTCTCTTTGTCCAATCAAGAGTATGAAATGAGTCGCTTTTGTCGGAGTGCGATTTGGTGAGAAGAATGTCGTATACCGCTATGCTTTCATGATAAGTATGACCTATTAGAACTCATGGTGTATGCACAATCTATTGAGGAGTCTAAACTTAGAAGGATGGCTAAAGTTGTGAAACAGGGGTGTTGCTAGTGACAAGTGCAACCTAAGGTTCAAGAAAAGAGTCAATCTCAAGATGTACCTAGAGTTCCTAAGAAGAAGTGTGAAAAGGAGGTGTTCAAAGGATAGCAGCTACTTGTGCCAATTGGTGGCGAAACACTATGGTGAGTGTTTATTGGTACGATATGTTGCTTTGGTTGTGGAAAGGATGGGCACAAAGTGAGAATTGTCAAATTCTCTAGGAAGGAGGGCAAAGGGTTGATGCCTAGTGTTCCAAAGGATGATGCTCCACTCACAGGCGTTCTCCTATCCTCCGAACTAGAATTGAGCAAGTCGGGTGGATGGGTGATGATGATGTGTAAGTTCTTGTTTCTTCTTTGATAATATGAGTTTCTTTCTAAGTGGGGGAGTAATGTTTTGTAGATGGGATCGAAGTTTCATGATTTGATATAAGCTTATGTTGATGAATTGTTGTGTAGTTTCTTATGGGCTTTCTAATGATATAAGAATTGTGTTCAATTGATATGTAATTGATATTATATTGTTAAACTAGATTGAATTGATGTAGATTCATTGAGTTTTATGGTTTTGCTTTGAATTATTGTTCATGGCCATGGGTAAGGGCCTTGTGATGTTAATTGGTTGATTTGGCATTGAATTGAGGTGTGGATATGGGGATGAAGGTATGCTGCCCGTTTCTTTAATTTGATATTATTAACTTTGATTCTATTGTGATTGGTATGGTCCACTTATGGTGGCGGTGTTATGTGTTTAGTTTCAATTGATGTGGCCTTGTCGGCGTTACTTTATGCAATATGATGATCATGGCCTTGTCGGCATTACTTGAAGTATATGATGATTATGTGATATATAAATGTCTATATATGTGAAAGTATATGTGTTCTTATATGAAGTGATGTTAGGTTATAAGATGTTATTCCTAAGTACTTCTAGAATGACTTTATTGTATGTTAAAGTGAAATATGTGGTGTCTTGTTTAGGTAGACTTATGTCCTTGCTTGATGCTTATATGAACGTTATTATGTGATGATTTGACTTAGTATGTTAAGAGTCTTGAATAATATAAGTAGACCTTGATGATAAGAAGGTCAATGTTATGTGGAACCTTGTACTTAGTGGCGAGGTTATGAATTGTGAAGTAGTTAGCCGTAATGGTATCCTTCATGTTATGAGTGATGGACTTAGGGATGGTTGGCTGGAACGGCATCATATCATACCTTAGGAAGGTCGCGATGAGCTTCTTGTCGCTAAAGTGAGATATGCCCTAGTGGAACTTGCTTTGGTAGGGTGAATGTAAAGGGTTATGAACTAGATAAGGACCTATTATATGAACCTTGATGTGAACTAATCTATGAGAACTAAGGCTAGCACCGAGTGAGTATGAGTAAGGGGGAAGTATTCAGTTAAGAAAGAGATTAGATGCTAAGAAACCTTCATATTCCTTAACCATGTGCCTACATGGGATGTGTCCAAGTTCTACCATTGGCAAGTAGAACAACCTCATCGAAGTAGGATAGAACTTCGGATTCCATGTTTTGCTACCATGGTCTATGTCGGTTATTGCCTATTCTCATCATGTGGAATACCTTTTAGCATTAGATAAGTTTATGAGGTTTAGGTGGTGGTATGGGACGCTATCTAGACATTGCACAATAGACTTTGAAGGTGTTATGTGGAGTTCCTAGGTCTTGTCCAAAGACCATTATGTGATCCATTATGTGAGTGTCTTATGTGATGATTTATGTGAGTGTCTTTATGATGTATGAGTCTTAATGAACTAATGACCGATGTAGTAACTATGTAAATGGTTGAGTACCTAATCTAAGTGACTTAAGCATTCCTTAGCTAAAGTATGAGGAGGACATGAAAGGATGGTCTCTTCATGTCTTATCTTTGGAAGTCTTGAGGATGACTCTAGTTAGGGAAGTTGGTTAATCTTGTTGACATGATCTAAACCTTAGGAAGTCTTAAGGACTATTTAGGTAATCTTGGAGAGGTCATTGTACTATGGAATATCTTCTTGATTTACTTAAGTAGGTCTTTTGATAGGCTTTGGAAGGAGAATGTCTTCTAATCTAAGTGTTGGTGTGTTTAGTGAGAATGATTCTATTTAAGGTAGTCTATAGGATCTCTTGTGTGTGTGTGAAAGGGATTGTATGGGCGGTCGCTCCACACTTACTCAAGTGAACCTTGGAATTGACCTTTGGTAGAGGAATCTTACATAGATGTTTATGGTTGTTTTCTAAGTATGTATGTGACTCATTGTAGGTAATCTTAAGGTCGTTTAGGCACATCTAGAGAGGGTGTATGGGCGGTCTCTCTTTGTGTGACTTAAGTGAATCTTAGGATGACTTTAAGTGAGGGAATTACATGCTAGAAGATGTTAAAAGGGAAGGTTTGGACTTCACTGTAACAGTGAAGGGACTTCACTGTACAGTAAAGTGACTCACTGTAAATGAGTCTTTTAAATGTTATCTTTGGTTTAATGTTATCTTATGTGTTTCTTAATTGATAAATGATGTTCTTATGTTTAAACTATGATTTCTAAATGAAAAGATGCATATTTCCAATAAAGTCCGTTTTCATGATTTTATGCATATAGCCATACTTAGTACATGTGGTTGTACTAATTCCATGCTTTATTTTCTATCTATAGTCCTTGGTAGGTAAGGGAGCTTGGAGAAGAAGACTTGGGCATTAGAAGAATCGTCCGAGTAGAAGAGTTCAAGTATGTCCTCATTGTTTCGAGGGCATATATGTCGTTTTATGTTTCTTTTATGAAGTATTGTACAAGACTATGTTATTTCTATTTTTCATTAAAGTACTCTTGTGTCGTAAGTTGATGAGATTGAGACTTAGTATTTCTTTATGAAAGAGTTTTAAAGACTATTTTATGTTTTGTGAAAAGTTTTAATTCCGCACTACTTTTCATTATGTATATGCGATGAATGATATGAATGAGGCTTGTCTTAGAACTCTGAGAGTTCGACGACGCCGGTCGCAATCCAAGATTGCACCCTATCTTCTAGGGTATGGTCTCGGGTTTTGACAAAGTTGGTATCAGAGCATAGGTTGGTGAAAGTAGTATTAGGTATCAAAAAGTCTCATCAAGTCACGTCTAGTAGAGTCTTGACCATCGGTGTGAGTCGCGACACATCTATGGGCGAGAGGCTATAGGACGATAGAGTTTCCCTTCTTTTCTATTCCTATATCGTGCGGTAGAGTAAATGTTATGATTATCCTTCTTATGAGTTTCCTTGTGTTTGCTAGGAGATGAATACTAGAAGGATGGCCGCTAGAAGATTGGAAGAGGAGAGGGTGAATGAGGAAGTTCTTCCTCAAGTTGAGCAAGTTGAGCAAGGTGATCAAGGTGTCCAAGGTGGGCAAGGTGATGAAGTGCCTCCCCAAGGTGATCATGTTCCTAATGTGGATGGAGGTGATGAGGTACCGGAATTGTCTAATAGGGTGATTGGAGAAGCTTTGAGGGCTTTGGCTCAAGCCGTGACTACTCAAATCAATTTGAGTATGGTGCCTAGGGTGATGGAGAGCACTATGACTTCTAGGTTGAGGACTTTGTGAGATGAATCCTCCAATATTTCTTGGCTCTAAGGTGAATGAGGATCCCCAAGAATTTCTTGATGGTGTGTACAAAGTGTTGAGTGCTATGGGGGTTACATCTAGGGAGAAGGCGGAGTTGGCTTCTTATCAATTGAGAGATGTGTCTCAAATGGTACACTCAATGGAAGGACAATAGGCCGGAAGATTCGGGTCCTATTGAGTGGGAAGAGTTTAAGGGAGCTTTTCTTGGAAGTACTTTCCCCGGGAGAGAAGAGAAGTCAAGGTGGAGGAGTTTATTAATCTCAAGCAAGGCAACATGAGTGTTGAGGAGTACTCTTTGAAATTCTCGACATTGTCTAGGTATGCTCCTTCTCTTGTGTCCAATCCAAGAGATGAAATGAGTCGCTTTTGTACCGGAGTAGCCGATTTGGTGAAGGAAGAATGTCGTACCGCTATGCTTCATGATAATATGACCCTATCTAGACTCATGGTGTATGCACAATCTATTGAGGAGTCTAAACTTAGAAGGATGGCTAGAAGTTTGAAAAGGGGTGTTGCTAGTGACCAAGTGCAACCTAGGTTCAAGAAAAGAGTTCAATCTCAAGATGTACCTAGAGTTCCTAAGAAGAAGTTTGAGAAAGGAGGTGGTTCAAAGGATAGCAAGCCTACTTGTGCCAATTGTGGCAAGAAACACTATGGTGAGTGTTTATTGGGTACCGATAGTTGCTTTGGTTGTGGAAAGGATGGGCACAAAGTGAGAGATTGTCCAAACATTGCTTCTAGGAAGGAGGGCAAGAGGGTTGAGCCTAGTGTTCCAAAGGATGATGCTCCAACTAAGAGGCGTTTCTATGCACTCCGAACTAGAATTGAGAAGTCGGGTGATGGTGATGATGATGTTGGTAAGTTCTTGTTTCTCTTTTGATAATATGAGTTTCTTCTAAGTGGGGGAGTATGTTTTGTAGATGGGATAGAAGTTTCATGAATTTGTTGCATGTGCATGATGTTTAGGAGTTTTGTTGAAATTGAATTTCATTTACTTCTTGCATTGTGTGTTTAAGAAGCTTTGAGCATGTTTTATGATGTGTTTACATGATGTTATCTTGCATTCTAGCATGTCTATATAAAGAATTGCCTAAAGATTGCATTTTTGGAAAAAGTTGCTAAAATCACTGCTTCTTTGTGAACTGCTCACTGTAATTTTTTTGAGAAAATGAGTAAGTGATTCTTTGGTCTAAAATTCTTGTTATGTGGTTAGAACTGATGTATATGAGTATGATGTTGAATATAAAATTTGTTTTTGCTATTTGGATTTAAGCATGTGAGTTTTGTAGCATAACGAGTTATAGAATTGTCTTCTAGTTTATTGTTGTGTTGTGAATCTCTAGATTATGTGAAATTGATGATTTCTTCTTAAATATGTGTTGTATGGCTTGGTTATGTGCTTATATTTGAAATCTCTAATCTTGGAAGTGTTCGGAGAGTGGCAAGTGTCATTCGAGGACGAATGTTGTCCAAGTGGGGGAGATTGTAAGACCTTGAAAATAGCTTAAGTGCTCTAGAGTCTAACATGTTGGTCTTAGTGTTCTAAGGTCCTAAATGTGTTTAATATGTGGTATATAGGCAGTAGCTAAAGTATTAGAGGTGTTGGAAGTCAAACGTCAAGGGATGACTAAGACGTTTGACGACTAAGTCTCCTAAATGTCTAAAATGTGGTTCTAAGTGTTTATGTTTGTTTCATGGTGTTTTAAGGTTCTAAATAGAGTTATTATATCATGTATAGGCAGTGGTTAAAGTTTCGTGAAGTTTGGAGTTCAAACGATCAAGAACGTCCAAGGCATTCGAAAGATGTGCCTTGAGTCGACCTTGTACGTCTAGGCGAGTTTCGTCGAGTTTTATGTGTTCGTTTTCGGTGAAATTCATGTGAGAGGTGTTAAACTCATAGATGATAATATTTAGGTTGGAAAAGTCCTGGAAATTATCCCCAAGGACCATCAAAGGGTCCTTGAGGAAAGGACCCAAAATCTGTTGGCAGACTGTCCCAGACAGCCTTTGCGACGGAGCTGGCGACGGCCAGTCATGGCTGTGACGCCCCGTCACAAGGGTTCCGTCGTGGGGGCCTTGTCCAAGGGTGTAGGGGGAACCCTTGGCAAGCCAAAGGAGCTGGAAATGGAGGTCCATGACGGACCGTTTCACCCGTGACGGTCCGTCACAGGCAGGTCGTCACAAGCAAGTCTCCTGCGCAGATTTTTCTGCCAAGTTAGGGGTGAACTTGTAAATTGACCCCATGACTAAATAAGAGTGTGGATGGTTTATTAAGGGTCTTTTGGGTATTTTAAAGGAGTATATAAGTGTTTAACACTTAGAATAATTCATTCTTCTAAAATCAAAACCCCAAAGTCCCTTAGAAAACCCAAAGACTCCATTGAAGTCCAACTTGAAGGATCAGCTTGGTGTGGCGTTTTGAAGGAGAATTCTTCATCAAAGTGAAGAATCATCATCCTTAAGGTATGGATTTTGATCCTTGAAACTCGTTTCATCAAGGAGCCAACTTTCAAAGATGTTTTCAAAGCTTTCTAAAGAGATTTGTCCTATTTCGGAATTTCTACCATGGGTTCTTGCATAAATGATTTCTAAACATTGAATTATGATCTAATTGATATTGTATTGATGATTTCAACATAAATTACCTATGAACCCATGTGAATTGATGAACCCTAGTTTTGACTACTTATTGGGTTACTTGATATTAAGTTTATGTTGATGAATTGTTGTATAGTTTCTTATGGGCTTTCTAATGATATAAGAATTGTGTTCAATTGATATGTAATTGATATTATATTGTTAAACCTAGATTGAATTGATGTAGATTCATTGAGTTTTATGGTTATTGCTTTGAATTGTTGTTCATGGCCATGGGTAAGGGCCTTGTGATGTTAAATTGGTTGATTTGGCATTGAATTGAGGTGTGGATATGGGTATGAAGGTATGCTGCCCCATTTTCTTTAATTTGATATTAATTATACTTTGATTCTATTGTGATTGGTATGGTCCACTTATGGTGGCGGTGTTATGTGTTTAGTTTGCAATTGATGTGGCCTTGTCGGCGTTACTTTATGCAATATGATGATCATGGCCTTGTCGGCATTACTTGAAGTATATGATGATTATGTGATATATAATAATGTCATCTATATGTGAAAGTATATGTGTTCTTATATGAAGTGATGTTAGGTTATAAGATGTTATTCCTAAATACTTCTACAATGACTTATATTGTATGTTAAAGTGAAATATGTGGTGTCTTGTTTAGGTAGACTTATGTCCCTTGCTTGATGCTTATATGAACGTTATTATGTGATGATTTGACTTAGTATGTTAAGAGTCTTGAATAATATAAGTAAGACCTTGATGATAAGAAGGTCAATGTTATGTGGAACCTTGTACTTAGTGGCGAGGTTATGAATTGTGAAGTAGTTAGCCGTAATGGTATCCTTCATGTTATGAGTGATGGACTTAGGGATGGTTGGCTGGAACGGCATCATATCATACCTTAGGAAGTCGCGATGAGCTTCTTGTCGCTAAAGTGAGATATGCCCTAGTGGAACTTGCTTTGGTAGGGGGAATGTAATTGGGTTATGAACTAGATAAGAGACCTAATTATATGAACCTTAATGTGAACTAATCTATGAGAACAAAGGCTAGCACCGAGTGAGTATGGTAAGGGAAGTAATTCTAGTGAAGTACGAGACTAGATTGCAAAGAAACACTTCATATTCCTTAACCATGTGCCTACATGGGATGTGTCCAAGTTCTACCATTGGCAAGTAGAACAACCTCATCGAAGTAGGATAGAACTTCGGATTCCATGTTTTGCTACCATGGTCTATGTCGGTTATTGCCTATTCTCATCATGTGGAATACCTTTTAGCATTAGATAAGTTTATGAGGTTTAGGTGGTGGTATGGGACGCTATCTAGACATTGCACAATAGACTTTGAAGGTGTTATGTGGAGTTCCTAGGTCTTGTCCAAAGACCATTATGTGATCCATTATGTGAGTGTCTTATGTGATGATTTATGTGAGTGTCTTATATGATGTATGAGTCTTAATGAACTAATGACCGATGTAGTAACTATGTAAATGGTTGAGTACCTAATCTAAGTGACTTAAGCATTCCTTAGCTAAAGTATGAGGAGGACATGAAAGGATGGTCTCTTCATGTCTTATCTTTGGAAGTCTTGAGGATGACTCTAGTTAGGGAAGTTGGTTAATCTTGTTGACATGATCTAAACCTTAGGAAGTCTTAAGGACTATTTAGGTAATCTTGGAGAGGTCATTGTACTATGGAATTATCTTCTTGATTTACTTAAGTAGGTCTTTTGATAGGCTTTGGAAGGAGAATGTCTTCTAATCTAAGTGTTGGTGTGTTTAGTGAGAATGATTCTATTTAAGGTAGTCTATAGGATCTCTTGTGTGTGTGTGAAAGGGATTGTATGGGCGGTCGCTCCAGACTTACTCAAGTGAACCTTGGAATTGACCTTTGGTAGAGGAATCTTACATAGATGTTTATGGTTGTTTTCTAAGTATGTATGTGACTCATTGTAGGTAATCTTAAGGGTCGTTTAGGCACATCTAGAGAGGGTGTATGGGCGGTCTCTCTTTGTGTGACTTAAGTGAATCTTAGGATGACTTTAAGTGAGGGAATTACATGCTAGAAGATGTTAAAAGGGAAGGGTTTGGACTTCACTGTAACAGTGAAGGGACTTCACTGTACAGTAAAGTGACTCACTGTAAATTGAGTCTTTTAAATGTTATCTTTGGTTTAATGTTATCTTATGTGTTTCTTAATTGAGAAATGATGTTCTTATGTTTAAACTATGATTTCTAAATGAAAAGATGCATATTTCCAATAAAGTCCGTTTTCATGATTTTATGCATATAGCCATACTTAGTACATGTGGTTGTACTAATTCCATGCTTTATTTTCTATCTATAGTCCTTGGTAGGTAAGGGAGCTTGGAGAAGAAGACTTGGGCATTAGAAGAATCGTCCGAGTAGAAGAGTTCAAGTATGTCCTCATTGTTTCGAGGGCATATATGTCGTTTTATGTTTCTTTTATGAAGTATTGTACAAGACTATGTTATTTCTATTTTTCACATTAAAGTACTCTTGTGTCGTAAGTTGATGAGATTGAGACTTAGTATTTCTTTATGAAAGAGTTTAAAAGACTATTTTATGTTTTGGTGAAAAGTTTTAATTCCGCACTACTTTTCATTATGTATATGCGATGAATGATATGAATGAGGCTTGTCTTAGAACTCTGAGAGTTCAACGACTGCGATCGCAATCCAAGATTGCACCCTATCTTCTAGGGTATGGTCTTGGGTTTTGACATACACCATATCGGAGAATATCGACATCATACATCTCTGAAAAGTAGCTGGTGCATTACATAAACCAAAAGGCATCCTCTTGAATGCGAAAGTCACATAAGGGAAAGTAATGGTGGTTTTCTCTTGATCTTCCGGTGCAATAGAGATTTGATTGTAACCTGAATAGCCATCAAGAAAACACTACCATCCTTTTCCCGCAAGTCTATCTAACATCTGATCCATCAAGGGCATAGGAAAATGGTCTTTCTCAATCCATGCATTCAACTTCCGGTAATCCATAAACACTCTCTATCCGGTCACCGGCCTCATTGGAAAAAACTCATTCTTCTCATTAGGAACCACTGTCATTCCCCCCTTTTTGGGCACACACTCGATAGGGCATACCCAACTACTATCTGCGATGGGATATATGACTCCGGCATCCAACCACTTAATAATCTCCTTCTTCACTACCTCTTGCATATGTGGATTCAAATGTCTCTGGTGCTCAATGCTTGGCTTATGATCGGGCATGAGTTGGATTTTATGTAAACAAATACCAGGAGGGATCCCAATAATATCCGCTACAGTCCACCCAATATCTCTTTTGAACCTCTTCAACATTTCCACCAAACACTCTACTTGTTGCACATTCAAATCTAACGCAATAATTACTGGCAAAGTGTCATCTTTTCCCAAGAATACATACCTCAGATGAGGTGGTAGAGACTTAAGCTCTAATTTTGGAGCCTCCTCAATAGATGGTTTCGCGGGTGGAGACTCGTGATCTTTCATATCTAACTCCAATTTCTTTGGTTTGAACCAAAAATTACCTCGATCAAGCGCCGCAACCAATGACCCATACTCTTCAATACCATTACTTTCAAAATTCATTATCATTGCCGCTAGTGCCTCAGCACCAAAGCGCTGTTCGATTTGTACCTCAGATGTACTCTCAACCCTGTAAGATATAGTAGATACCGTTTGGAGCTCACCACTCTACTTCATTGACCTACAAATGTTGAATGTTGCCTCTTTATTATTTAACCGAAACTTCATCTGCCTTATTTCATATCAACCAAAGCGCGACCAGTAGCAAGGAATGGTCTCCCAATAATAATGGGCACCTCGAAATCCACCTCACAGTCAAGAATCACAAAGTCGGCCGGAAATATAAATGACTCCACCTTCACTAATACATCATGAAGTATCCCAATAGGCCTCTTCACCGTTCGATCGGCCATCAGTAACCGCATCGTTGTAGGTTTTGGGTCTCCCAAACTCAATTTCTTGTAAATCGATAGAGGCATGAGATTTATGCTTGCACCTAGATCACATACTGCTTTAGAAAAGTGTAATAATCCTATTGTACATGGAATAGTGAAGCGCCCAGATCTTCCTTCTTTTGCACAAAAGACCTTGTAGTAATAGCACTATAATGTTGCATTCGGTCATCATCCTCAAAACTTATCGATCTCTTCTTCGTAAACATATCCTTCATAAACTAAGCATAACCGGGAATTTGTTCAAGAGCTTCTATCAAAGGGACATTGATAGAAAGTTGTTTCAACATAGTAATAAATGCCGCTATTTACCATCCTCAGTCTTCTTCACCAATCTTTGCGGAAATGGTGGTGGTGTTCTAGGTACGGGGATCACCTTTTGGGGAATCTCTGCTTCTTTCACCGCTTCTTTTACCAACTCACCACTAGCTTCTACTACCTCATCATCTCTTCTCACCTCATCTTCTACGCCAGACGACATAGGTGGATCAATGGTTTGCTTACCCCCTCGAGTCGTGACTGCCATACAATGTCCATTATTTTTTGGATTTTGGTCGGTATTGCTAAGAAGAGTACCCGGCTGATGAGGGTTCATAGTAGTAGACAATTGGGCCATTTGTAACTCAAGATTCTTGATTGAGACTGTATGTGCATCCACCTTTTGCCCAATATTATCTAAATCACCTCTCAACTCCTTGGCGTGCTCATCACTCGCGTCAAACCTCCTCATAATCTTTTGCAACATATCCTCAACTCGTGCCATACTTCCTCCACCATCCCTAGGAGCAACTTTCCAATTTTAAGGCGGAACATAGGGCCCACTTCGATCATTTTTGTTACCATAGTTACCCCGGTTGAAGTTGTTGTCGCAGTTGTAGTTTCCTTCTGGAACATAATGGCCGTCTCTATTGTAATTTCCATAGTTCCGACCTTGATTTCCTTGACCTTCGCGCCAATTATCTTGATTGGAGCCTTTGTCGTTCGGTCAGAAACCCCCCGTCTGCTCATTCACTGCATAAGAATTTTCTTCATAGTATTACTCATCAACCGGTGGTGGTGTTTTAGTCAAATATTTCACTATATTTACCTTCTACGCACCTCAAGGGACATGTTTCAAAACCAACCCGAGCTCAATTTTCATTTGACCCATCTCTCATGAATCTCATCGGCACCTGGATTGTGTGTATCTTGCACTGCGAAGATGTTTCTCCTAGTAGCCGACTTCCTATTGCTCCAAGCTTTATTATTGCGGGAGATTTTCTGTAAATTCTCTGTGGTCTCTGCATAAGTACACTCACCATAAGAACCACCCACAATAGTACCAAGCACTTCATTATTATTGTCATCTTGCCCCCGATAGAAGTACTCTTTCAATGACTCATCATCAAAGCGGTGGTTTGGGACACTTCTTACGAATGAGGTGAATCTATCCCAAGAGCTAATTACCGACGCCCAGGTAATGCCACAAAGTTGTTCACCCTATCTTTGTGGTTGAGCTTTTTAGATACCGGATAGTAACCCGCTAGTAACACATCTCTCAACTTGTCCCAAGTATAGATTGAGTTATAGGGAAACTCAGTAAACCATGTCACGGCCTCTTCCGTCAGTGAGAGAGGGAACAATCTTAACCCGATGACATCAATGTCCAAGTCTGGCCTCCCTACACAACTCTTACATACCGACCTCAGTTTAGCGATGTGAGCATGTGGATCCTCAGATGGTAGCCCCGAAAAGAAACCTCTAGCGGTGAGCATCTGCATCAAGCTACTAGTTACCACGAAAGTATGACCCTATGGTAGAAGAGGTAGGACAAGAGGCCCATCAGACTCAGTGATGTTGATGTTTCCCCTATAGAACTCCTGATGGCGTGGAATGGAAGGTTGCCTCCTCAAAGCATCATCAAGTGGATTATCAGCAACCACTTGATTGTGATCATCTATCTGTGGTGGAGGTTGACGATTGATCCCATTGATAGTATTACCGGGATTCTGTTGGTTATTCATTCTGCGGAGTGTCCGGTTAAGTGCAATATCGTATGAAAGCATTGGTTCTCCTCTGCTCCGTGTACTTGGCATACACTAGAGTTAGACCTGAGAGAGATAAAAACAAAAAGAAAAAGTAAAATTAGGAAATTGTTGACTAAATTCGGTAATGTGCTTAAGTTTAATCTAAAATCCACTTTCCTCGGCAGCGGCGCCAAAATTTGATACGCTCAAATTACACTTCCTTACAGAAGTATAAGTAGTCGTATCAAGTAAAGAACCCAACAAGTAGGTTGGGTTGATCCCACGAGGAAAATGGTTTAGACTTAACTTCAATATACAATCACGTCTATTTAATCAAATCCTTTCCAAAAATAGTTAATTAAAATGGGGGGGGGGTTGGTGAAACAAAAGTGTTTAATTAATTCTAAGTAAACAAGAAGCAAGATTAAAAGTTTGGTGTTTATCAAGTCGTGAGAGAAACTTGGGTGTAAGTGTTCCCCATAGGTTCATAACGGGGTAATCCTAGCTATAACAATTCTTTTCTAGTGTCATGCATGCAAAGTGATAAGTTATGTATCTCTAAGTCATTGGTCCGGCATTTAGAGAATTTAACCCCGTACCTTGGTCCGGCTACGTATGTCTAAGTTACTAACCCTTACCTTTACTTTGTATTAAGCATCATATTCGATGTATGGCTTAGTTATTACTTCGCACCAATCGAAACTAGCCTATTAGATAGTGTCTACTAAATCTATGTTGATAATTATTTTCCTATTAACTATCCCCTTGGTCCGGCAAGTAGAAATAGGGCGAGTTCTAACGCGTGCACTCGTTAAAAAGACTTCTAAGCAAAAGAATTATCAATACATGCAAGAACCTATTCTAGAATTGTTATTTATCTATTTTTAATTTGTTAATCACCCATGGTTCCCACAAACCTAGTTGTGTATTTAGTTACCCATGCCTAGAAGAACACAATTCATGGTTGTTAAATAATAATTCATGAACTTACTTTAACAAGTTTGAAGAAAATCCGGAAATTACGCTTGAAACAACAAAATTCACTTGATAATCGATTCCGGAAACTTGAACAAAATTGCCTAATTGCAAAGTCAAATCTCCAAGAACAAAAGTATGAAAAACAATAAAAGATCCAAAACCAAAACCGAGGGTTTTAACCCTATTTATAATAACAAAGTCCTAAATTAAAAGGAGTTAAAAATAAGGAAAGTTTATCCCAAAATGCGGCTTCAATCGATGACTCCACAGACGGTCCTTCGATGGAACGCCGGACCGTCGACTGCCTCCGTCGGTCTAGACTTAGCTTTTTCTTCAGCCTTTGCTTTTGCATCTTCTTTGATCCAATCGACGGACCAACAACATGGTCCGTAGATTTACTTACGGTTCGTCGATGCCTTCGTCGTTCTATACTTAGGTTTTCTTCAACACCCAGTACTGGGACTACTCTGTGATCTTATCGACGGTTTTCCAGGAAGGTCCGTCGATCCTTCCGTAGCCCCACACTTGGTCAGAATTCCCCGAGTTGCTTCCAGATGTCTGAACCTCCAATCGATGGTAACCACCTACGAACCGTCAATGGGATGACGGGCCGTCGGTGGCTTCGTGGGTCACTTCTGCACTGATTCTTCACAACCTTCTGCATTTTCGTCCAGAACAACTTTCCTGCAAAACATAGATGAAAACACATTAAAATTACTTCAAAAAGGCCCTAGACACACACCAAACTTACGGAAAAAGCATTTAAAGTACCGTGAAACCACGGTACATCAGAAACATTGATCCATGCAACACTTTTCTCGATGGAGCCCTTCAAAATTTTAATTTCAAATTGTAGATTCTTCGAGAAACTAGGGTTTTCCATTCTAGCCATGGTTTCTTCCTAAAAAGATTTTCTTTGTCGTTTAATAATGATTTTTATTATAAAACTCCCCACGAACCTGTCACATATACGTTTACCCCCTAGACGTAACAGACATCGTCTTTCTCTTTGAGAACTAAGACTAGCCTCTTAGTTTTCATCATTGCATTCATAAGTCAAAAATAAGGAAGAAATTAAAACTTTTACTATTTCTACATTGAGGTTTACATAGACCTCTACATACACATACATATAGTTATATCGAGTATACATAGACCCTTCGTATAAGAAGATTACTTAGTCTTCTACTTTTATTTCACATACATATATAAGATAGAATAGAGTCATAAAATCCGTCTCATATCATAACCATCTCCAATGAAAATAAAAATTTGGGCATAGCCCTACATCAATATAAGGAAGCCAATATAGGCTTATACAACTTGTCCTCAAATAAAATATAGATTAAACATAAGTGTCTTAAAAACTAAGCAAATTAGTAACTAGAATACTGGCATCGCCCTCGGCCAAATGAGGACCTACCACTTGGATGGAAGAGAATATCCAAGCTTCCTATAAGTCGCCTCGAAAGGAAACTCAACGATCGGAACCTAAAATGTTTGGATAAAAGGGAGAAAATGGGGTTAGTACGCCACATACTAAGTATGAGACCATATGAACATATAACAACAAAGCATGCTAAAAAGGGACATTTAGTTAAATCATGTCATTTTACCTCTTTAAAGACTTATGCACAATCAACAAACCATACCAATCATTTAGGCATGTTCAACAAGTCAAAGCAAGCTATATGCATATCAACATACTCGAACCCAAAATCTCATATAACTCTATCACCAATTAATAACATCACAAGTATGAATAAGAGTCCATCATGTAAATAAAAAATCAAGACAACTAATCATAAATCCTCATGAAGTCAACAAGTACAATGACCAAGCAAAGCCCCATAACCTTACTCAACCAAGTAACCCAACAAGAACCATAAATAGTAACTCACTTCACATAACATAGCCTTCAAATACACATAATTTCATACTTCAACAATAAAGAGCAATTACATATTCATAAGCATCATAATCATCATATAAGATCATTTACATACATAATATTAACGTCCTAAAGCTCCTATCAAGGAAAACTAGTGCAAGACATAGGTAGAGTCCCATACCCCTACCTAAGCAAGGTAAAACCCCTCAAGTCACTTTAGTTTGTTTATGCATCACTACTTAATTTTAGTTTAGGTAACACTTGCCTTAACTGACATAGACCACATGAGGTAATGTGGAATCGGTGTTGTAAAACCTTACACCGATGGAAGGTGGTCTATCGGCCAAGATAGAACCTAACATAAAACTTAGCATCTAGGTGGATCCACTAACTAGTATTCCTATGGTGGCAACATAGTTATGGAACTTGGGGCAACTTTGGAAACATCACTCTACACCCTATTTGGGTCATGAGGTTATCCACCCCGTGAGAACCTAGTGAACCCTACCATCCCTATGTGGGAAAGTGTCACCCCCTCACATACAAGATTACTCGGTGCTAAGCTAAGTCCCTTATTGAAATGTCTTTAATGTCTTTATTTATCAATCATAACTTAGTTTAGGTCATATGGTCTAGCCCTTGTATCATCATCATCATAATAGCTCAATAGGAATTCCATGAGTATAATCCTTTCATCACAATCCACATAAGTAAGGTTAACACATTACATACTCTTTTATAATAAGGCACATTGGTAATCACCATCATCCTTATAACTTTACATCTTAACCAATCTCACAACCATAAGAAATAAATTTCAATTCAACATCATACCACCCTATCAATCCTAAACAAGTCATACACCAACAAAATCATCATGACTTAATCACAATTAATCATAATTGAAGCAAAGAATAGGGATCACAAGACTTGCTAAGTCTCCTTCACAATTCATCATCAAGGTCTTACCATCAAACCTTAGTTCAACTCAATTAGGTCATAAAGTCACCATTATTCAATAACCAATATAATCACAAGGCTAAAAGAATCACTACATCACAATTCGACAATAGATCAAAGCTTAGGATTAAGTCAATTCATCATACCCTAGATCACTTCTAAAGAACTATCATGAAATACTATAAATCATCCTAATTCATACATGATTCGCATAAAAACATCATATAGTAGTAATTCAACCTATAATCAATTCAATTGAATGAAAATTATACAATATAGGTCAAGATCACAACCTAGGGTTAAGGGTATAGGGTCATGTTCTTCAATTTAGACCAAACCATCAACAATTATCATAATCAAGTTAAGATACATGTTAATATATTAAATATAACCTAAAAAAATCAACAACAACTTAATTCATAATTTCAATTTCAAGATTAGATGAAACCCACTTTAAAACTTAAGTTTTGGAAGTACTTTGAATGAACCCTTTGAGGAAAGAGGTCTCAAAGGTGAAGAGATCTCATACCTCAACGTTTTTGTGAAGATTTAGAGATGAAATCTTCCCTTTCCATCCCCAATTCCCTTCCTTGACTTAGATTTCAATGGAGTCTTCAAATAGAGAGAGAAAGAAGAGACAAGGTAGAGGAATTGT
Organism: Solanum lycopersicoides; assembly: GCA_022817965.1. Classification (NCBI taxonomy): domain Eukaryota; kingdom Viridiplantae; phylum Streptophyta; class Magnoliopsida; order Solanales; family Solanaceae; genus Solanum; species Solanum lycopersicoides. The sequence continues at coordinate 37,540,337 of CM040627.1, forward strand.
TTTTGGAGTTCTAATTAGTTTAATGGGATTGGGGACTTTATTTGGGAGGTCAACTAACTTAATTAGCCCCCCTTAATCCCCTAATTAACCACCTAACGCCTTAACTAATTAAATTAACCTAATTAAAAACGTGCAGGAAAATCAGGACCCTTACAGACGGAACCACTTCGACGGGCTGTCTGTGAGTCGACGATTTGGCCCCCCTCCGTCCTGCACATCCGTCGTCTCGGTCAGAGACTTGTGCAGGCGAGGGCTTCCCCAGTTTGGCTAAGTGTGGGACGACGGTGTCATCGATGCCCCGTCAGTCCACACACGGACCGTTGTTTGCCCCGTCGATGCACACTGCCCAGGCAGTGTTGCCTCAACCTGCAGGGGTCCTCCTCAAGGGCCCTTGGTTGGTCCTTGGGGAATCGTACCCGAACATTTCAACCATGAAACATCTCTAACACGTGTTACACACATTTTCAACAAATTTCATTAATTTTCGACTATAAAAAACTAGTCAAATAGGCTAAGGCACGCTAGTACCTCCTTCAACCACCTTCCGAACTTCATGGACGTTCTTGGACATTTTGGTTTCTAAACTTCCTAAATGACTTATATTCATAAAAATAACCTTAAAAATGTGTTTAGACTTCATGACACCTGTGCTAGGCTTTACGACACATCTTGGATTTCTGAAGTGTTACATTATCCCCCCCTTAGGAACATTCGTCCCCGAATGACACTAAAACTCTTTTGAAGGAAGTAATAGACTCAAGACTAGAAGCCCAACAAACATCAATGCAATACAACATAATACATATCATTTAAATCAAGGCAATTCAAAACTTCAATTAACAATTATGAGACTCAAACATTACTTCATGAGGCATTTCCTTCTCACAACAACAATCAACATGAGCTCAACATGATATACATGAGTCAATTTGAATCAAGTTCCAATTATCAACAGGCCATACATTATTTCATAAAGACTCACCATGTCAAAATTCACAAAATAACTCAAAACAAGGAAAAAGCAAAAATTTCAAGTTCAAAGGCACTATTCACAGTAACTTCATTGTGACTATTCAAAAATGCACATTTTGCAAAACTTCACCCAAAAATCAAGGAACTTCAATTTCTTGTCATATTTATATTATTAAAAAGAATGAATAACCTTAATTATCAAAAAGATGAGGGTAACGGAACTTGATGTTTGCCTCGGCCTCCCATGTTGCACCCTCAACTAGGTGATTTCTCCATAATACTTTTTCGGATACGACTTCTTTGTTCCTCAACCTCTTTACTTGCCTATCAAGAATTTGAACCGGAACCTCCTCATAAGAGAGGTTATCTTTGACACCAAGACCCACAATAGGAATAATGGACTCGGGATCACCGACACACTTCTTAAGCATAGAAACATGAAAAACCGGATGAACCGAAGCCAAATCGCTAGGCAACCTCAATTCATAGGCAACCTTACCAACCCTTTGCAGGATTTCATAGGGACCCACATAACGAGGACTCAATTTCCCTTTCTTGCCAAATTTAACAACCCCCTTCATAGGTGAAATTTTAAAATACACCTTATGACCTTCTTCAAACTCAAGATCCCTCCTCTTATGATCGGCATAAGACTTTTGCCGACTATAGGCCGTTTGAAAGTGAATAGGAGACCAACACCTCCTACCATACAAGGCTTCATAGAGAGATGTCACATCCGGGGAGCACCCCCTAGAAGTAACATGGCGTACTTGACCTCTCAGAGGTCTTATACAAGCACATAGTTATCATTCATCACATTGTCATAGTAAATTTAGCGGAAAATTTAAAACTTTCTTAGCAGATCATATGCTAGAACATTACTTCATATATATAAAACATAAGTCATAATACATATATAGACCTTATGTCTCTTTTCCATCTTAGACTCAACAACATTAGAGTACATTAGGGACACAACCCTTAATACATAATACATCACTATAAAATATTTAAACACTTTACAGTAAAGACATAAGTAGGAGATTCTTGAACTTAAGGATTCCTTTCCTTGATCTTGGGAATCATCTATAAAGCTCTTCACCATTCAAGACATCCTTTAAGCATCCATAACCTACACTTTGTGTAAAAATTAGAAAAGAATTGGATTAGTACAAGAATGCACTAAGTATGACAACCATGCAAAAACATGCATTTAAAAAGGGACATTTTCTTGAAATAATACTTCATGCCTTTTTTGAATAAATCTTCATAAACCATTATCCAATAACATTTATATCATTCACATACTTCATATAAACATATTCAAAGGCCAAACATTTCATAAGATCACATATAGAATTTATTACACTTTAAAGTCATATTACAGTGAACTAGTTTTCCCTTAACAGTGAACTATCTTCCCTTTTATTCATTAACCTCCCAAGTAACCCTCTAGTGATACTTGGTGCAATGCATCACCTAAAGGACACAAGGAAACATACATATCATCTACACAAGCCAACACATATCATTAAGTAAGCATAACATATCAAAGACACATTTAAGCCAATACCATAGAACTATTACAGTAAGCTATATTCAATTTACACATATATTTACTTCTTTTCATACTCATCATTTTAAGACCTTATTCATGACCCCAATCTTAGTCTACTAGTACAATTTACATGTGAAGCCCCATAACTTCACATATACTTAGTAAACCCATCATGAGACCACAAACCTTAACATTCAATTCACACATCAACATATAAGTGAAGACAACTTCATTCATGTCAACTACCTTCATCATATAGTCATTAAGACTCACATAGTGCATATAAGGATAAGACCAAATCACATAGACTCATACCATGCACATCTTCACAACAAGTAGACAACTTCTACAATATCATGCATAAAGACATATCCATTATCATACACATTAGGTCACCTTCCTAGGACTTCCTAAGGAGCTACTTGTGCAATGTATAGATGGGTTCATTACTTCCACCTATCCTAAGTAACCTACCTTAATTCATCCTATTTAGGATCCTAGTTCTTTACTTCCATTGTCCATTTTACATTAGGGAAACTATAGCCTTAACCGACACTAAGACCATGGGTGCTAAACATGGAATTTGGTGTTGTGGAGCCTTACACCAATGGAAGGTCTTCCTACCTAGACAACGTATAACATTAATATATATCCTACAATCCTAAGTGAATTCACTTTGCTAGATCCTATATGGCAAACATAGTTTATGGAATTACGATATAGGTAGTTCCCTCTACATGCCATTTGGCAATTGGGGCCTCATCTCATGAGAAAACAGGGGTGAACCCTTCCTCAACGGGAATTCAACACCTCATGTGGGTCCAAATGTGAGTATTCCTCTAAGGGAAGTCAACACTCTATAAGGGATAAATGGTGAATCTTCCTCAAAGGAAAGTCAACACCTCTCAATGTAAAGTTCACTCGTTGCTAAGATAAGTTCCCTTTATTGAAAAGCCTTTAATTACATTTTCATTAAACATGGGCTTAAGATATTCATTCTTTATATGCTTATAGCATATTCAAGCACCTATCTAGTTTAGAGTAATCTTGGGCACACCTTGATGTACCGTTGTTTTACGGTACTTTTAATGCTTTTTCCTTAAGTTTAGTGTGTCCAAAGCCTTTTTGTATTGATTTTTTATGAAGGTTTATCTTTATTTGCAGGAAATCTGTCCAAAGGAGAACACAGAGGTTGTGAGCAGGAATTGCAGAAGTGACCACCTACGAAGCCCACGATGATCCGTCGTGACTGTTACGGTCCGTAGGTGGCACCGTAGTGAAAAGAGTAGCTGCTGAAGAAAGATGGGGAAGTATGACCAAGTGTGGGACTACGGAAGTTCATGACGGACCGTCATAGTCACGACGGTCCGTCCTGCTTGTTCGTTGAGGTTGTCAGAGAGTAGTCCCAGTACCCAATTCCAAGAAGTTTTGAAGTGTTGTGGAACGGAGCCCCTCGATGGACCGTCGTGCTTGAAATGGTCCGTCATACCTGTTTGTCGAGGGTAATAGAGTTGATGAAGGAAGCAGCAGAGATTAGAGCCCAAGTTTGGAGCGACGTAGGCCACGATGGTCCGTCGTGGCCATGACGGTCCGTCACATGGGCCGTTGTCTCAGAGGCGTTTTGGACAGATTTTCCATAATTAGATTCCTTCTTTTATTAGGTTTTATTTTATTATAAATAGTCTGAAAAACCTCATTTTTGGGGTTAGAATCTTGGATATTTTTCAGTACTCTTGTTTTAGTGTTGAACTATTGGTTTTGGTAATTGATATTCTTTTTACGGAATCGATTGTTGGTGTTTTTGTGGATTAATCAAGTGAATTTCTGGAATTTATTCATTCTCATTAAAGTAAGTGCATGAATTCTTACATTACAAATATGAATTGTGTGATTATGACCATTGGTAACTAAACTCCATAACTAGGGTTGTGGGAACCATGGGTAAATAACAAGGTAAAACAAAACTAAAATAGCAATTCTAGAATAGTGTCTTGCATGTATTGATAATCTTTCATGTAGAAGTCTTTTTAATGGATGGCCAACGTTAGAACTCGCCTTAATGCTACTTGCCGGACCAAGGAGGTAGATAATAGGAAAAGAATTATCAACATAGATTTAGTGTAGACTATCTAATAGGCTAGTATAGGTTGGTACGAAGTAATAACTTAGTCAAATATCGATTATGATGCCTAATATGAGGTAAAGAGAAGGGTTAGTATAGCAACACACGTAGCCGGACCAAGGTGCGGAGTGAAATTTTCTAGATGCCGGACTAAGGATTTAGAGATACATAACTTATCGCTTTACATGCAAGATACTAGGAAAGAATTGTTATAGCTAGAATTACCGAGTTAGGAACCTGTGGGGAACACTTAAGCCCTAGTTACTTTTATTATTTGATTAAACTCCAAGATTTGAATCTGTTAGTTGTTTATTTTAATTTATTTAATCATTTTTATTAATGTAAGAAACCCCCCTTTTTGTCATTTGTTTTCTCGGAAAATAGTTGACTAAATAGTAGTAAAAATAGAATAAAGTTAAATCTGAACTATTTTCCTCGTGGGATCGACCCCAACCTCATTAGTTGGGTTCTCTACTTGATACGACCGCTTTACTTCTTATTTGATAAGTAAGTTTGAGCGTATCACCCCTCTCAAGGCCCCTCTACTTACTAGACCATCATACATGTGTGTGAGTGTATACATAGATGTGAACAAACCTTTAACATAACACATAATGTCACACATGTTCATATATCAATGCGTAAGTCTATAAGTATCAGAATATGAGCAATACTTTCATATAAACCCTTTAAGACACTATGCACATTCAAACTACATTGTAAGCATGCATAATGTGTGAGTGTGTGTATACATTGGTCAACATGATCACATAATGGCCGTCAAAAACTCATTGAGGCAGCCACCCTCTTAGACCACAATACTCTTCAAGCATAGACCACACAACACACAATAGCATAGGAGACAAGTTAACTTCATAGAACACTTTAAGACTCCTAACATTAGCTATTCACATTCACATAGGGGTACATGGGTAGGGTCATCAATCATTAACACTTAACCCATGGTAGCACCTACACATGCTCTTACATAGACATTCACATGCGCATAACAATAGTAACACAACCTAGCTTCACAACTATAATGTAGGTTTCTCTTTATTTGCAGGAAATCTGTCCAAAGGAGAACGCGGAGGTTGTGAGCAGGAATTGCAGAAGTGACCAGCTACGAACCCCACGACGATCCGTCGTGACTGTGACGGTCCGTAGGTGGCACCGTAGTGAGAAGAGTAGCTACTGAAGGAAGATGGGGAAGTCTGACCAAGCTTTGGACTACGGAAGTTCATGACGGACCATCATAGTCACGACGGTCCGTCCTGCTTGTTCGTTGTGGTTGTCAGAGAGTAGTCCCAGTACCCAATTCCAAGAAGTTTCTAAGTGTTGTGGAACGGAGCCCCTTGACGGACCGTCGTGCTTGAAACGGTCCGTCATACCTGTTCGTCGAGGGTAACAAAGTTGATGAATGAAGCAGCAGAGATTAGAGCCCAAGTATGGAGCGACGGAGGCCATGACGGTCCGTCGTGGCCATGACGGTCCATCACATGGGACGTCGTGTGAGACACATTTTAGACAGATTTTCCTTAATTAGATTCCATCTTTTATTAGGTTTTATTTTATTATAAATAGTTCAAAAAACCTCGTTTTTGGGTTAGACTCTTGGATATTTTTCAGTACTCTTGTTTTAGTGTTGAACTATTGGTTTTGGTAATTGATATTCTTTTTACGGAATCGATTGTTGGTGTTTTTGTGGATTAATCAAGTGAATTTCTGGAATTTATTCATTCTCATTAAAGTAAGTGCATGAATTCTTACATTACAAATATGAATTGTGTGATTATGACCATTGGTAACTAAACTCCATAACTAGGGTTGTGGGAACCATGGGTAAATAACAAGGTAAAACCAAACTAAAATAGAAATTCTAGAATAGTGTCTTGCATGTATTGATAATCTTTCGTGTAGAAGTCTTTTTAACGGATGGCCAACGTTAGAACTCGCCTTAATGCTACTTGCCGGACCAAGGAGGTAGATAATAGGAAAAGAATTATCAACATAGATTTAGTGTAGACTATCTAATAGGCTAGTATAGGTTGGTACGAAGTAATAACTTAGTCAAATATCGATTATGATGCCTAATATGAGGTAAAGAGAAGGGTTAGTATAGCAACACACGTAGCCGGACCAAGGTGCGGAGTGAAATTTTCTAGATGCCGGACCAAGGATTTAGAGATACATAACTTATCTCTTTACATGAAAGATACTAGGAAATAATTGTTATAGCTAGAATTACCGAGTTAGGAACCTGTGGGGAACACTTAAGCCCTAGTTACTTTTATTATTTGATTAAACTCCAAGATTTGAATCTGTTAGTTGTTTATTTTAATTTAGTTAAACATTTTTATAAATTTAAGAAACCCCCCTTTTTGTCATTTGTTTTCTCGGAAAATAGTTGACTAAATAGTAGTAATAATAGAATAAAGTTAAGTCTGAACTATTTTCCTCGTGCGATCGACCCCAACCTCATTAGTTGGGTTCTCTACTTGATACGACCGCTTTACTTCTTAATTGAGAAGTAAGTTTGAGTGTATCAAATTTTGGTGCCGCTGCCGTGGAAAGTGGCTTTTAGATTAACTTAAAACTTATTACTAAAGTTTATCAATATTTTCCTAATTTTACTTTTCTGTTGTTTTTGTCTCTTGCAGATCTAACTTCCGTGTATGCCAATTACCCGGAGTAGAAGAGAACCCTTGTTTCCATACGACCACGAATTAGAGCGTACACTATGCAATATGAATTGAAACTTGGGTATTAATGATGATAATCCCAACCTGAACATTCCAGCTCCAGTTGATGCTCATGGTCAGTTATTACCCGAAAATCGTGGTGAAGATGAACAAAGGGACAAAACCCCGCTCCACGTCCTCAAGAGTACTACAGAGGTTATGATAACATCACAGACTCTGATGGGCCACTAGTCTTGCCCCCTCTACCACACGGCCACACCTTTGTAGTAACTAGTAGTCTGATGCAAATGCTCACTGCTACAGGTTTGTTTTCAGGACTACCTTCTGAGGACCCACATGCCCACATTGCTAAGGTAAGGGCAATGTGCAAAAGTTGTGTAGGGAGGCCCGATTTGATATGGATGTAATAGGGCTAAGAGTATTTCCTCTCTCACTGACAGGAGAGGCTGCTATTTGGTTTACTGAGCTCCCTTATAACTCAATTTTCACTTGGAATCAACTAAGGGACGCTTTCTTAGCACGTTACTACCCGGTCTCTAAGAAACTAAATCACAAAGACAGAGTGAACAACTTTGTGGCACTATCAGGAGAGTCGATTAGCAGTTCTTGGGATAGGTTCACTTCATTTTTGAGAAGTGTCCCTAATCACTGCATTGATGATGAGTCACTGAAAGAATACTTCTATCGGGGACAGGATGATAATAATAAAGCGGTATTGGATACTATAGCGGGTGGTTCTTATGGGGAGTGTCCTTATGCCGAGATTGCTGAAAAATTAGAGAAAATCTCCCGGAATAATAAAGCTTGGAGTACTAGGAAGTCAGATACTGGAAGAAACACTTTTGCAGTGCAATCTGCACACAACCCAGCCATAGACGAGATTCTTGAAGAGATGACTAGATGAGAACGGAGCTTGGGTTGGTATTAAAACATGTCACTGGGGTGCAGAAAATATAAATGCAGTGAACTACTTGTCTAAACCACCACCACCAAGTGATGAATATTATGATGAGGAGGACACCTATGAGGTGAATGAGCAGACGGGGGGTTTCCGACCGAATGCCCAAGGCTCCAATCAGGAGAATTGGTGCCAAGGTCAAGGAAACCAAGGTCGGAACTATGGTAATTATAACCGCGAGGGTCATTATGTCCGAGATAAAAATTACAACCGCGACAACAACTTCAACAGGGGTAACTATGGTAACAAAAATGATAGGAGTGGGCCCTATGTTCCTCCTCAAAATTGTGAAGTTGCTCCTAAGGATGGTGGAGGTAGTATGGCGCGAGTTGAGGATATGTTGCACAAAATGATGAGGAGGTTCGATGCTAGTGATGAGCACACTAAAGAGTTAAGGAGTGATTTAGCGGGTAATGGGCAGAAAGTTGATACACATGCAATATCGATTCAGCAGCTTGAGTTGCAAATGGCCCAATTATCTGCGACTGTGAACACACGGCAACCGGGCACTCTCCCTAGCAACAATGTCCAAAATCCGAAAAATGATGGACATTGTATGGCAATCACCACTCGGGGTGGTAAGCAAACCATTGACCCACCTATGCCATCTGATGTGGAAAAGGTGATAAGAGATAATGATAAAGTGGTGGAGGTTAGTGGTGAGTTAGAAGATAAAACAGGAAAAGATGTTGAAGTGCCCAAAAAGGTGACTCCCATGCCTAGACCACCACCCCCTTCCCTCAAAGATTAGTGAAAAAGACCGAGGATGGTAAATATCGGCGTTTTATAACGATGTTGAAACAGCTTTCCATCAATGTCTCTTTGGTAGAAGCTCTGGAACAAATGCCCGGTTACGCCAAGTTTATGAAAGATCTGGTTACGAAGAAAAGATCGGTCACTTTTGAGGATGATGATAGAATGCAGCATTGTAGTGCTATTGCTACAAGATCTCTAGTGCAAAAGAAAGAAGATCCGGGTGCTTTCACTATTCCTTGTACAATCGGGTTATTACATTTTGCGAAAGCATTATGTGATCTTGGGGCAAGCATAAATCTCATGACCCTCTAGATTTATAAGAAATTGGGTTTAGGTGACCCAAAGCCCACTGCAATGAGGCTACTGAAGGACGATCGAACAGTAAACAGGCCTATTAGGATACTCCACGATGTGCTAGTAAAAGTGGAGTCATTCATATTTCCGGCCAATTTTGTTATTCTTGATTGTGAAGTCGATTTTGAGGTGCCTATTATTCTTGGGAGGCCATTCCTTGCTACGGGTAGAGCCTTAGTTGATATGGAAAAGGGGCAGATGAAATTTCGGTTGAACAATGAAGAAGTGACCTTCAACATTTGTAGGTCCATGAGGCAGAGTGGTGAGATCCAATCGGTATCTGCCATATCCTACAAAATTGAAAAGTCATCTGAATTACAAATAGAAGAACGTCTAGGTATAGAAGCAATAGCGGCAGTGATAATGAATTTTGATAGCGATTGAATTAAAGAGTATGGGTCATTGGTCGCGGCTCTTGATCGAGGTGATGTTCGGTTTAAACCGAAGAACTATGAGTTAGATATGAAGAATCACGGGTCTCCACCCGCGAAACCATCTATAGAGGAGGCTATAAAGTTAGAACTAAAAGCTCTACCACCTCATCTGAGGTATGCATTCTTAGGAAATAATGACACTTTGCCAGTAATCATTGCATCAGACCTGAATGTACAACAAGTTGAGAGTTTGGTGAAAGTGTTAAAAAGGTTCAAAAGAGCGATTGGGTGGACTATTGTGGACATTATTGGGATCCCTCCTGGTATTTGTTCTCATAAAATCCAAATCATGCCCGATCATAAGCCAAGTATTGAGCACCAGAGACTCTTAAATACACCTATACAAGAGGTCATGAAGAAGGAAATCATTAAGTGGTTGGAAGCCGGAGTAATATATGTGATCGCCGATAGTAGTTAGGTATGCCCTGTTCAGTGTGTACCTAAGAAAGGGGGAATGACTGTGGTCCCCAATGAGAAAAATGAATTTGTTCCAATGAGACCGGTGACCGGATGGAGGGTGTGTATGGATTACTGGAAATTAAAACCATGGACCGAAAAAGACCATTTTCCTATGCCCTTCATGGATCAGATGTTGGATAGACTTGCCGGAAAAGGGTGGTACTGTTTTCTTGATGATTATTCGGGGTATAATCAAATTTCTATTGCACCAAAAGATCAAGAGAAAACCACCTTTACTTGTCCATATAGGACCTTTGCGTTCAAGAGAATGCCGTTTGGGATGTGCAATGCACCCGCCACTTTTCAGAGATGTATGATGTCGATATTCTCCGATATGGTGGATGATACTATTGAGGTGTTCATGGATGATTTTTCAGTGGTTGGTGACTCATTCGAGCGGTGTTTGAGTCATTTATCTGAGGTTCTTAAGAGGTGCGAAGACTGCAATCTAGTACTAAATTGGGAAAAATGCCACTTCATGGTGAAAGAAGGTATTGTTTTGGGTCATCGCATTTCAGAGAAGGGTATAGAGGTTGATCGAGCTAAAGTCGAGGTAATAGATAGACTTCCCCCACCTATCTCTGTAAAAGGTGTGAGAAGCTTTCTTGGGCATGCAGGTTTTTACCGGAGGTTCATCAAAGATTTTTCAAAAATTGTGCATCCGTTGTGCAAACTGCTGGAGAAAGAGTGTAAATTTTATTTTGATGAATCCTGTCTTAAAGCATTCGGAGAGTTAAAAGAAAAGTTGGTGTCTGCACCTATCATTATTTCTCCGGATTGGAGCAGTCCATTTGAGGTGATGTGCGATGCTAGTGGGGTTGCTCTTGGTGTGGTATTGGGACAAAGAAGGGACAAAATCCTTCATCCCATTTACTATGCTAGTAAAGCCCTCAATGAAGCCCAGAAGAACTACACAGTGACTGACAAGAGCTCCTTGCAGTAGTCTTTGCTTTGAAAAATTTCGCTCCTATTTGCTAGGTACTAGAGTTATAGTGCCTGACCATTCTGCTTTGAGATATTTGATGCAAAAAGGATGTGAAACCGAGGTTGATTCATTGGGTATTACTATTGCAAGAATTTGACTTTGAGGTGAGAGATAGAAAAGGGATCAAGAATCAAGTTGCTGATCACTTGTCCCGTTTAGAAGATGAAGCAATGAGAGAGTTGGGGTATAAGACTGAGATTGATGATACCTTCCCCGATGAGCATGTATTGGTTGCCTCTCAAGACTTGATTCCATGGTTTGTAGATTTTGCGAATTATCTGGCTAGCGATATTGCTCCACCGGACTTGTCCTTTCACCAAGGGAAAAAGTTCATGTACGATGTGAATAAGTTCTTTAGGGATGAACCATACTTATATAGGAGTTGTGCCGATGGGCTAATTCGGCGTTGTGTGCCAGAAGTTGAGATGTTGAGTGTCTTGGAGGCATGTCATTCTTCACCCGTTGGTGGACAGCATAGTGGTATCCGAACCGCTCATAAGATCTTACAATGTGGCTACTATTGGCCAACTATTCATCAAGATGCTCATGAGTTCGCCAAAGCATGTGATAGATGCCAACGAGATGGCGGCATTTCAAGAAAGTAAGAGATCCTTTTAAATCCCATTCTTGTGATTGAGTTATTTGATGTTTGGGGTATTGACTTTATGGGTCCTTTTGTGAGTTTTCATGGGATGAAGTACATTCTAGTAGCGGTTGATTATGTGTCTAAACGGGTGGAAGTTGTCACCCTCGTAAATAATGAAGGGAAGAGTGTCACCGCGTTCTTGAAAAAGAATATATTTTCTCGATTTGGTACCCCAAGGGCAATTATTAGTGATGGGGGATCCCACATTTTGCAACAAGTTGTTTAAGGGATTATTGGAGAAATATGGGTTCGCCATATATGTGGCCACTCCTTACCATCCTCAAACTAGTGGGCAAGTTGAGGTGTCAAATCGGGAGATCAAGCAAATTTGTCGAAAATGGTAAACGCTAGTAGAACGGATTGGTCAAGGAGGCTTGATGATGCTCTTTGGGCCTACGGACAGCATATAAGACTCCCATAGGTATGTCCCCATACCAACTTGTATATGGAAAGCTTGTACCTACCGTTGAATTAGAGCATAAAGCCATGTGGGCTATGAAGAAGTTGAAATTGGATTTGGAATGAAGCTGCAGAACGAGGTTAAATGGGTTGAATGAACTCGATGAATTTCGCCTAAAATTTTATGAAAGTTCAGCCCTATAC
>CM040627.1:37553885-37570860 GCA_022817965.1 Solanum lycopersicoides
TGAAGAAGGAAATCATTAAGTGGTTGGAAGCCGGAGTAATATATCTGATCGCCGATAGTAGTTAGGTATGCCCTGTTCAGTGTGTACCTAAGAAAGGGGGAATGACTGTGGTCCCCAATGAGAAAAAATGAATTTGTTCCAATGAGACCGGTGACCGGATGGAGGGTGTGTATGGATTATGGAAATTAAAACCATGGACCGAAAAAGACCATTTTCCTATGCCCTTCATGGATCAGATGTTGGATAGACTTGCCGGAAAAGGGTGGTACTGTTTTCTGATGATTATTCGGGGTATAATCAAATTTCTATTTCACCAAAGATCAAGAGAAACCACCTTTACTTGTCCATATAGGACCTTTGCGTTCAAGAGAATGCCGTTTGGGATGTGCAATGCACCCGCCACTTTTCAGAGATGTATGATGTCGATATTCTCCGATATGGTGGATGATACTATTGAGGTGTTCATGGATGATTTTTCAGTGGTTGGTGACTCATTCGAGCGGTGTTTGAGTCATTTATCTGAGGTTCTTAAGAGGTGCGAAGACTGCAATCTAGTACTAAATTGGGAAAAATGCCACTTCATGGTGAAAGAAGGTATTGTTTTGGGTCATCGCATTTCAGAGAAGGGTATAGAGGTTGATCGAGCTAAAGTCGAGGTAATAGATAGACTTCCCCCACCTATCTCTGTAAAAGGTGTGAGAAGCTTTCTTGGGCATGCAGGTTTTTACCGGAGGTTCATCAAAGATTTTTCAAAAATTGTGCATCCGTTGTGCAAACTGCTGGAGAAAGAGTGTAAATTTTATTTTGATGAATCCTGTCTTAAAGCATTCGGCGAGTTAAAAGAAAAGTTGGTGTCTGCACCTATCATTATTTCTCCGGATTGGAGCAGTCCATTTGAGGTGATGTGCGATGCTAGTGGGGTTGCTCTTGGTGTGGTATTGGGACAAAGAAGGGACAAAATCCTTCATCCCATTTACTATGCTAGTAAAGCCCTCAATGAAGCCCAGAAGAACTACACAGTGACTGACCAAGAGCTCCTTGCAGTAGTCTTTGCTTTGAAAAATTTCGCTCCTATTTGCTAGGTACTAGAGTTATAGTGCCTACTGACCATTCTGCTTTGAGATATTTGATAGCAAAAAAGGATGTGAAACCGAGGTTGATTCATTGGGTATTACTATTGCAAGAATTTGACTTTGAGGTGAGAGATAGAAAAGGGATCAAGAATCAAGTTGCTGATCACTTGTCCCGTTTAGAAGATGAAGCAATGAGAGAGTTGGGGTATAAGACTGAGATTGATGATACCTTCCCCGATGAGCATGTATTGGCTGCCTCTCAAGACTTGATTCCATGGTTTGTAGATTTTGCGAATTATCTGGCTAGCGATATTGCTCCACCGGACTTGTCCTTTCACCAAGGGAAAAAGTTCATGTACGATGTGAAGAAGTTCTTTAGAGATGAACCATACTTATATAGGAGTTGTGCCGATGGGCTTATTCGGCGTTGTGTGCCAGAAGTTGAGATGTTGAGTGTCTTGGAGGCATGTCATTCTTCACCCGTTGGTGGACAGCATAGTGGTATCCGAACCGCTCATAAGATCTTACAATGTGGCTACTATTGGCCAACTATTCATCAAGATGCTCATGAGTTCGCCAAAGCATGTGATAGATGCCAACGAGATGGCGACATTTCAAGAAAGCAAGAGATCCTTTTAAATTCCATTCTTGTGATTGAGTTATTTGATGTTTGGGGTATTGACTTTATGGGTCCTTTTGTGAGTTTTCATGGGATGAAGTACATTCTAGTAGCGGTTGATTATGTGTCTAAATGGGTGGAAGTTGTCGCCCTCGTAAATAATGAAGGGAAGAGTGTCACCGCGTTCTTGAAAAAGAATATATTTTCTCGATTTGGTACCCCAAGGGCAATTATTAGTGATGGGGGATCCCACTTTTGCAACAAGTTGTTTAAGGGATTATTGGAGAAATATGGGATTCGCCATAATGTGGCCACTCCTTACCATCCTCAAACTAGTGGGCAAGTTGAGGTGTCAAATCGGGAGATCAAATAGATTTTTCGAAAATGGTAAACGCTAGTAGAACGGATTGGTCAAGGAGGCTTGATGATGCTCTTTGGGCCTACCGGACAGCATATAAGACTCCCATAGGTATGTCCCCATACCAACTTGTTTATGAGAAAGCTTGGCACCTACCGGTTGAATTAGAGCATAAAGCCATGTGGGCTATGAAAAAGTTGAAATTGAATTGGAATGAAGCTGCAGAACAGAGGTTAAATGGGTTGAATGAACTCGATGAATTTCGCCTAAAAGCTTATGAAAGTTCAGCCCTATACAAAGAAAAGATAAAGAAATACCATGACCAAAAGATTGAGAAACGCGATTTTATTGTTGCGGATTTGGTGCTTTTATTAAATTCTAGGTTGCGCTTGTTTCCGGTCAAGCTCAAGTCCAAATGGACTGGCCCTTACTTGGTCACACAACTATTCCCTCACGGAGCGGTTGAGTTGGAAAACAAGGAGGGTGTGCGGTTTAAGGTGAACGGACAATAAATCAAAACCTATTTGGGGCATGCTGAATCGGCGAATGAAGTGATCGAGGCATACCATCTTGATGAAGTCCGAGTAATCGAGCGTCCTCCGTCGTGCCATGACGTTAAATCAAGCGGTGGTTGGGAGGCAACCCAATATGTATCCTCTAAGCCAACTATAGTTTTTTTTATGATTTTCTAGTAATAGTCGCATTTTCTTTGTTTTTTGTTTTGTTAGAAGTGTTGGCTAGAGCGTAGTTTAGGGTCCGTGTCCACTAAGTGTCCAATCCAACACATAGAGAATATCTTAATGGTTGTTAACTTTGCAGGTAGCACATCACGAGAATAATCTGCAGAAAATTGGTCTGAAACACTCATTGACGGATCCATCGACGGTCCGTCACGCCTGCAACGGACCATCGCAAGAATCGGTCATACCAGGTAAGTTTTTCTATTTCTTGTAAATTAGGGCACCCATGACGGTACCCACGACTGACCGTCACACCTGTGACGGACCGTCGATGGGGACTCGTCACATCAATACCCAGCAACCCGACCAGCAAATATTAAAAATTTTAAACCTTTTAAACTTCCCACCCCTTCATTTCAACCGTTTCTTTCCATCATTTCTCCCATTTACTCTCTTTTCAACTCCCTCCCACTCTCATTATCTTCCCAAACTCCTGATGCACCATCCCTTCCCTAATTCCCCTAATCTTTCTCCTCCCAAATCTCCCTGTATCTTCAAAGTATTCTGCTGGTCAGAGTCCACGGTTCTTCTGCTGATCTTCATAGTTGTGTACCTCACCCGGTTCTTCATCTTCTCAAATTCTCAGGTATGTGCTTCTGATCTCTAACCCATTTACATTTCATTATTGTTTTCACATTCTACAGGCCTGCTTTTGAATGTTGGGTCTTTGATTTTTGACCCCTATTGCTTGCTAAAGAACTCACCCCGTTTATCCTACGTGCCTTAGATAGTAAAATTATTGTGGATGGTGTGTTAACTACATCACAAAGGGGGGAATCTGTTTCTGAAATTTGTTCTGACCTAGGTTCATAGTTCCCCGAATTGGCATGTTAAAACTCGAGAAACTGGTGCCTTAGAATTGCTAGTTTGCTGGGTATTTGGGGTTAGCAAGTGTGGGTTGATATGTAGTTCTTTTGGTTGAAAAATTAGGGGATGATTGAGGCATCCTCAGTTCTGTCATTGAAGGACAGAGCGAGACCCCATCAACGGACCGTCATGGGGTTCGTCCCACCAATCCCCCAGTTATTTTCTCCAAGTGTCCACTGACTAACATTTACGATGGACCGTCGTACCCTCGACGGTCCGTCCTGCACAACCGTCATGGTTGTCAGAGACCCCACTCCTAAGGGTCTAAATTTTTTCTCTATGTGTCCAATGACGGACATTTACGACGGACCGTCGTACCCTCGATGGTCCGTCCTACACAACCGTCATACCCTCGATGGTCCGTCCTACACAACCGTCATGGTTGTAAGAGACCCCACTCCTAAAGGTCTAAATTTTTTCTCTAAGTGTCCAATGACGGACATTTACGATGGTCCGTCCTGCACAACCGTCATGGTTGTCAGAGACCCTATTCCTAAGGGTCTCCAAACTTTTTGCAAGTGTCCCACTACGGACCTCTACAACGGACCGTCGTGCCCACGACGGTCCGTCCTGCTTAACCGTCATGACTGTCAGAGACTTTCCTTCTGAGAGTCTCCAAAAATATTGTTAAGTAATTCATGACGGACCCCCATGACGGTCCGTCGTACTCACGATGGGCCGTCAATTGCTCCGTCATGCTGCACAGACACTACAACAATACCATTCTAATTTTGGTTTTACGTTTGTTATTTTATTCTTTGCATGTTTTGTTTGCTTCTACTGGTACTAATTGTTATTCTTTACAGGTACTAACAGTTATGGCACCAAAGCAAGATCGAGTTTAAGTACGAGGACGTTCAAAGTCGATCGCCCCATCTGCCCGACTGGTCATTGGCTCTGATGATGAGCGTGACCCCGAGTACGTTCCCCCAGGCACTGTCACTCCTGCATGGCTTGCATGCGCCACTAGAGCCACGCCCAAGAAGGTGGCGTCCGGCGTAGTCACTGTCTCCTATTCTGACGAGGAGCGCACACTGACCGGCACATTTTCTGGGTCAGCTGCACAAGACGAAGGAGCGTCAGGCTCCCTGGGAGTATCTTGGTCGAAGGAGGTCTCCGGGTCTGCGAAAGCCTCTACGCCCGCCACAGCTTCACAGTCTGCCTTGTCTGATGAGTCCAACAGTATTGAGTCCACTCCAGCTTCACCGATTGGAGTTCCCACCCCGGTTGCCAATCAGCCCAACTGGTGGTGTGTCGAGGGGCAGTATCAGGTGTACTCCGACGCCAAGCTGCTGAATGATAAGGGCGTCATGACCCAGACCCTTACACTGGAGAGGCGGGTCCTTACGGGGAGTCTCCCCACCATGACGGATATCCACACACTCTTCACCAAACACCAACTAGATTGGACGGCTCTTGCTTTGGGCCTATACAATGAGGAGTTGGTCCGAGAGTTCTACGCCTCGTATGTGGAGACTCTCCGATCCCAGATTGATAGGCGGGCTGTCCCTGCCAAACAGGCCCCACTTGATCACCTAAGAGTCCGCGGCAAGCGGGTAGACATCTCCTTGCTAGCCATCCGCCGATATCTATACGACGAGGATGTTGATGCCACCAGGACCCCTCTGACCGCCGAGTTTGACTACCTGTTGCAACTTATTAAAGATGGACGGTTCTTGCGTGAGCCAGCACTAAGAGAGACCACCAAGAGGTAGATGGCCCAGCACTTATCTATTGATGGAGAGGCTTCTGACTGGGTTATAGAGCCGAAGGGAGCCATCAAGAAGGCTAACTTGACCTTCACGACCAAGTTTTTATGGTTAATAGTCCGCCACTGCCTTTCCCCCACAGCTGCAGATAATATAGTTACATGGAATCGTGCTGTTCTGATGGCAGCGATGATAGCCGGGTTTGAGGTTGACTTCGCTTGGCTTCTGCAGGCGGTCATGCACGAGAGGGCCTTCAAGGTCACCACTACTTACCCATTTCCGTGCATGGTTTTCTCTTTATGAAGGTCCGCAGGTGTGCCCATTTGGCACATAGATCAGCTCAACACCCCGCAGGGCAATGTAGAGCATGCTCAAGCGGCTACCCAGGCTCCCTCTGCACCCACTGACACTACCCTGGTCGAGTCTATCCCGGGTAGTAGCACTGCCCCGAGCTCCTCTCGCTAGGCTCCTTCCACCACTCTGGTCCCACTTGCTAGGGTCCAGAAACTCGAGGCTCAGATTGCCATACTTCTGCATCACATTCAGCCTTGGATGTAGAGGTCTATTGCTGAGGCGGAGGAGCGCATGGAGCGGAAGATGGCCCAGCACACGGAGCGGAAGATCCTGGAGGTTCATCAGCGCTTGGACGCTTTTGAGTTGCGGGTACTATCCCGGCCAGCCCCTCCGGTGGACGTGTCGACCCTTCAGGCTGTGGTTGAGAGTTTGAGAGCAGATCTAGACACGATCCTCGAGGCTAGGTTTCCTGAGTTTGAGGCCCCTTGTGCAGAGCCTGTTGAGGACACAGTGATGGCTGCTTTATTTGCCACTTTTGATATTCCACCACCTCCCCCACGAGAGTATGCCAAGAGGCGCACGGGTCGAGAGGAGGATGAGTCTAGGGCAAGGAAGAAGGAACGCCGTGAGATAGAGGCTGCGAGGAGAGCCTCGATTGCTGATGAGGAGGCTCGTACATTGAGGGCTATTGAGTTGGCTGCTGGGGCATCTAGCTCCAGAGTTGTGAAGACAGAGAGAGGCAGTACTGATGGTGCTGTTTATGCAGAGGACACTACTGAGGGTGTCCAGACTACAGAGGGAGTGGTTCCGGGGAACCGGACCCACCAGCTTGCTGATCACCGGCGCTTTGCGCCTCAGGTTTGCTTCACCTACCACTCGATTATTTTAGGTTATTTTATGCATTGAGGATAATTGCATATCTTTTTATTAGGGGTGGGGTAAATGGAAAGTGAGTTCTAGGGTGAAGTCTGAGTAGCTCAATTCACAATCCTCTTTTGGGGTTTTCTTACCTGTGTTCTTTTTCCTCAGGAGACTGTCTACTTTTATTGTTGAACCGGCATGTTATATCTTGTGTACATAGAATAACTCTGAAGCATGATGCTAAAACAGATATGATATTCCGATGTAATGAAAATGAGTCATGACTAGGCATAGTAATTGATAAATGTGTGGCTCTAAGCATGACATAGAGATACACGACTGCATGACCCTGAATCTAAGACTCGAACTAGGTGTCTGATAATCTGGTAGTGTAACAAGATGTCAAGTGAGTGTGAGGAAAATCCGAATGATCCACCATTGATACTGAGCTAGAACTTGCCTGGTTAGTCTTGCTAAAAGTAAGCCGAAATAAACAATTAGGAAATGATCATAGGCCTTTGTTCGAAATAGTCAATCTTGAGCTTAAAAATAATAAAAAACCAAATGAAGTTAATCCCTTATTGATACAAATGATTTGAGACTAAAATAGATCTTCCTTTTCACCCCAACTGATCTTCTCTGGGAACAATGTGTTGGCCCTGGTCCCTCCTTGGACATGTGCACTTCAGTTTATGCCAAAAGCATAAGTTGAGGGTGGCTAATGCAGAAAGCAACCTTGTCATGGCCCTGACCCAATCATGGGTATTGTGAACCTTGACTCATGGCAAAATCATGAGTTGAGGGTGGCTGTTATAAGGAATACTCCGGAAAGTGGGGTTGAAGGAATAAAGAGGAAGAAAGAACAAAACAAAAGTGACTAAAATTTTTTTATATAAAATAAAACACAAGAAAACAGAAAGGTCACTTACTCATAAGGAGAAGAAAGGGAAAACAACAAGGTGATAGAAAATTGAGAAATAGGGCAAAATAAAATGATAAATAGGTGGTTCGCTTAGTCAAAAATGTCAAGGAGGGCAACAAGTCACTAAAGTATACCTAAATAAACCCTACCTGACCCTGACCTATGTTACAAGCTAAGAAAGTCCTATCGTGATCCTAAGAGTTGTTATGGCGAACTTAAAGCAGTGAAAATACGGGCAAGCTTATGGCAATATGTATAAATGAGTTGTGAAGTTATTTTGAGAGCGAGTGTTGAAAAGTAATCCTTATACTCAAACTGAAATCATTGTGTGAAAAATGAGGATGTTATTTTGAAGTGAGGACACTAGTTGCAATACCGGAAAAATTAGCACCTTGTTGAAAAATTGTAGGTGTCAGTGCGTAGTGAGTCTGTGTCATGGTTTGATCCACATAATTCAAGCCTAATAGTGATAGCATGCATGAACATAATGAGAATGATCGGGATTGATAGCCAAATGATTGCGAAAGATAAAATTTGGATACTCGTGTACAAAGATTTTGTAGTGAGTCATAGTGCGTCGCTTGAGGATAAATAATGAATTTAAGTTGAGGGTGTTGTTGTACCGTGGTTTTATGGTACTTTTAATGCTTTTTCCTTATGTTTAGTGTGTGTCCAAAGCCTTTTTGTATTGATTTTTAATGTAGGTTTCTCTTTATTTGCAGGAAATTTGTCCAAAGGAGAACGCGGAGGTTGTGAGCAGGAATTGCAGAAGTGACCAGCTACGAACCCCACGACGATCCGTCGTGACTGTGACGGTCCGTAGGTGGCACCGTAGTGAGAAGAGTAGCTCCTGAAGGAAGATGGGGAAGTCTGACCAAGCTTTGGACTACGGAAGTTCATGACGGACCATCATAGTCACGATGGTCCATCCTGCTTGTTCGTTGTGGTTGTCAGAGAGTAGTCCCAGTACCCAATTCCAAGAAGTTTCGAAGTGTTGTGGAACGGAGCCCCTTGACGGACCGTCATGCTTGAAACGGTCCGTCATACCTGTTCGTCGAGGGTAACAGAGTTGATGAAGGAAGCAGCAGAGATTAGAGCCCAAGTATGGAGCGACGGAGGCCACGACGGTCCGTCGTGGCCATGATGGTCCGTCGTGGCCATGACGGTCCATCACATGGGACGTCGTCTGAGACACATTTTGGATAGATTTTCCTTAATTAGTTTCCATCTTTTATTAGGTTTTATTTTATTATAAATAGTTCAAAAAACCTTGTTTTTGGGTTAGAATCTTGAATATTTTTCAGTACTCTTGTTTTAGTGTTGAACTATTGGTTTTGGTAATTGATATTCTTTTTACGGAATCGATTGTTGGTGTTTTTGTGGATTAATCAAGTGAATTTCTGGAATTTATTCATTCTCATTAAAGTAAGTGCATGAATTCTTACATTACAAATATGAATTGTGTGATTATGACCATTGGTAACTAAACTCCATAACTAGGGTTGTGGGAACCATGGGTAAATAACAAGGTAAAATAAACTAAAATAGCAATTCTAGAATAGTATCTTGCATGTATTGATAATCTTTCGTGTAGAAGTCTTTTTAACGGATGGCCAACGTTAGAACTCGCCTTAATGCTACTTGCAGGACCAAGGAGGTAGATAATAGGAAAAGAATTATCAACATAGATTTAGTGTATACTATCTAATAGGCTAGTATAGGTTGGTACGAAGTAATAACTTAGTCAAATATCGATTATGATGCCTAATATGAGGTAAAGAGAACGGTTATTATAGCAACACACGTAGCCGTACCAAGGTGCGGAGTGAAATTTTCTAGATGCCGGACTAAGGATTTAGAGATACATAACTTATCGCTTTACATGCAAGATACTAGGAAAGAATTGTTATAGCTAGAATTACCGAGTTAGGAACCTGTGGGGAACACTTAAGCCCTAGTTACTTTTATTATTTGATTGAACTCCAAGATTTGAATCTGTTAGTTGTTTATTTTAATTTATTTAATCATTTTTATTAATGTAAGAAACCCCCCTTTTTGTCATTTGTTTTCTCGGAAAATAGTTGACTAAATAGTAGTAAAAATAGAATAAAGTTAAGTCTGAACTATTTTCCTCGTGGTATCGACCCCAACCTCATTAGTTGGGTTCTCTACTTGATACGACCGCTTTACTTCTTATTTGAGAAGTAAGTTTGAGCGTATCACCCCTCTCAAGGCCCCTCTACTTACTAGACCATCATACATGTGTGTGAGTGTATACATAGATGTGAACAAACCTTTAACATAACACATAATGTCACACATGTTCATATATCAATGCGTAAGTCTATAAGTATCAGAATATGAGTAATACTTTCATATAAACCCTTTAAGACACTATGCACATTCAAACTACATTGTAAGCATGCATAATGTGTGAGTGTGTGTATACATTGGTCAACATGATCACATAATGGCCGTCAAAAACTCATTGAGGCAGCCACCCTCTTAGACCACAATACTCTTCAAGCATAGACCACACAACACACAATAGCATAGGAGACAAGTTAACTTCATAGAACACTTTAAGACTCCTAACATTAGCTATTCACATTCACATAGGGGTACATGGGTAGGGTCATCAATCATTAACACTTAACCCATGGTAGCACCTACACATGCTCTTACATAGACATTCACATGCTCATAACAATAGTAACACAACCTAGGTTCACAACTATAATGGAAGACTAGACACAAGTTACACAAAAGATGATCATCATAATCAGTCAATCATATATTCATCAATTTGTCTTCAAGGTCATGGTCAACACATATATAATGACAATAAAGTAAACACCGCCACCATAAGTGGACCATACCACACAATGCCATACAAGGCTTCATCAGCATTACTATAAAGAAATAGAGAAGTAGAAGAATAGAAGAATTCTTACCAATCCTTTAGCCTTTGGTCATCATTGACCATTACTACTCTTTCATCAATACTATAAGTATAGTCAGTAGCTAAAACATAATAATCATATACGAATTCATGCATAAGTTACTACAAGGCCATGCTACAAACTAGTACAACATATCATTAACATGCTAGAATGTAGGACATAGACCATCAACCAATTTCACTAACATGTATTATAGATCATATTTCATCAATAACATCAATAAAAGGAAGTATCTAATCATACACTTAGTCATAACGAAATCATGCTTAAAGAACTTTAAGATTAAGCTTCCAACATAGGAATTAGGCTTATTAATTCGCTAGAGTAGAGAGGAATTAGCCAATACTATTGATTCTATAAGTCCTTGATCATCTATCATACTTTAACAATAATGTACATGTTAAGCAGTAGCTAATTAGATCATTACTCAAAGAAATCACGTTTCACATAATCTAAAAATATAGATCACATCACATATATAGTATTATCAATCGATAGATTAGAAGAACTAGATCAATTCATGAAAATCATTCTTTACTTTGATCATACGAGATTCCTATACATAATTCAATCATTATATAACCTAAAACAGTAGCTACAAGCAACTTAACGTAATCCAATGTCTTACAACAATCGACATAAAGCCAACCTTATAGTGAATACATTAATCATATACTAGTCATGTTGAATTCTTCATACATTAATGCATATGGATCCCTCATCAACAATTCAAAATCAATTAACGTAATAACAGTAAATATAAGCAATTCAACGTAAGAGAATCACAAATCTACCATTATCAAGCCGTGATGACAATGCCAATGTAAGGGCTAAATCAAGTTTGGGAAGGGACATGGGTTGATCATGCAATTGGAGTCAAAATTACATTAAAACCAATATAGTAACTTCAATCCATCATGATTTAATCATTAAAAATGTTTTTAGAAAGAACCATGGCTAGATTGAATAAGGAGAAGTTTGATCATAAAATCTGTTTTCAAACTTTGAGATTAACTCTCTAGATGGAAGGATAACTAGAGATGAAGGATCACCATACCTTTTTATTAATGAAAACCTTTAAACCTTGATGATTCATCAATGGAAATCCAAGCTCCAAGCTATTCTTGAGCTTCACCAACAATGGTGGTTTCTAGGGAGAATATTTTTGGAGGGAAAGCTTCAATTTGTTTGAGTTGGTTTGGGAATAGGTTGATCACGTTTTTGATCACTTAAATACACCCAAAAAGCACCAAATAAATCATGTGGGGTCACGTTAGCACGTGGGGTGAATTTCCTATTTACACCTTTAATGGAACAGTGCAGAGGGAGTGGCACCAGGACACCATCGACGGACCCAATCGACTAGCCGTTGGTCAATCGACTGGCCGTCCATTGGCTTTCGTTGATTGGTCCTTGGCTAATTTTTTGGTTGAAACATGCCCAAGATAAGTATAAATCAACGAGACCTCACCTACGGGCCGTTGGTTAACCAACTGGCCGTCGTTTGGTCCGTCTATTGACACTGCCAAGGCAGTGTCTCGACCAGCCTTGGGTCCTTCTTGTGGGCCCTTTTGCGGGGCCCTTTTGTAACATTTTGAAATACCGAGGTCATGTGATAAGACTTAAATGGTCTCCTTAGGAATCTAAACCAGTGTTCCTAGCCAATTAGGCATATTTAGAGTTTTAGAAGTGGTGTTGGAACCGAAACTCTTACACGTCCGGCAAATTGGTTCATAAGAAGGCTAGAGTATCCTTTTGAGTTAACCTAGTTAAAGAGTCGGAATATGGTAAATGGTTGTTACCATAGGTGTAAAATATAGTGTGGGATGGTTTCATTCTGGAAAAGTCAGGGTACGACTCCCCGAGGACCAAACAAGGACCCTCGAGGAGGACCCTAGAAATAGCAGGGCATGACGGACCCCATGACGGGGCGTCACAGGCGCGACGGGATGTCAAGGTCTCCGTCGTGCCAGCCTTGGTGCCGTGGGACAAACCTCCTCCTGCACAAGTCTCTGACCAACGTGACGGATGTGCAGGACGGAGGGATGTCAGTCCGTCACGCCCACAACGGACCGTCGTGCCATCCTTGGTGTCTGGGAAGAAAGCCTCCGCCTGCACAAGTCTCTGACCAACGTGACTGATGTGCAGGACGGAGGGATGTCAGTCCGTCACGCCCACGACGGACCGTCGTCGGGGATCCGTCGTGGAGGGTCTGTGGCAGTTTCGGAAAAAGTTAGTTTTTAGTTAGTTAATTAATTAAGTGTCTTAGGGGTAATTAGGGGTTTAAGAGAGACTAATTAAGTGACTTAATACCCCACTATAAATACCCAACCATCATTAGCCTAATCATTCTCTCAAAAACAAAACTCTCTTCCTTCTCTCTACTTTCTCTCTCTATTGGAAGACTCCATTGGAGATCAACTTGGGGAGATCATTGGGGGCTGGTTTAGCACGAAATTCACCATCAAAACGTCATCAAACCTTAAGGTATGGGATCTAATTCACCTTTGAGATTCTTTCCTCAAAGGGTTCCTTCAAAGCTTTTTCCAAAAAGTTGAGTTTCTTGTGGGTTTCATCCAAATCCGAATTTGATCATGTGAATTGAGTTAATTATGTATTCTTTGGGTTAAAATGAATAGATTATCATGAATTGTAACTTGATGTTGGTTAATTGATGTAGTTTGATCTAGGTTGTGGGTGATGACCCCTAACCCTTAACCCTAAATGTTGAATTGATATGGATTAGGTTGAGTTTAATAGAATTGATCTCCTAATTAGTTAAATGATCTTTAATGATTGTTATTGCATTGATTATGGATCTATTATGATGAATTGAAGTTCTTCACACCTATGTTCTTGAATATTGAATCTAAGTCAAGAAGATACCCTTGAGATCACGATATTAAGTCTTGATGATCCTAGCCTTTACTTCACTTATGGTTAATTGTCATCATGTGATAATATTATGTTGAAGTATGCATTGATTGATGTGATAAGTCGATATGATACATGAACTTATATGCTTAGGTTGGTTGTGAGGTTGCTAGATGTAATGTAATATAGGGAAGTTGTACGATGTGCCCTATTATGATGAGATGTACGAGGGTTGACTTCACCTATATGGATTGTTATGAAAGGACTAATTCTCATACAATTCTTATTTGAGCTATAATGATGATATACAAGGGATTGACCCTTCTATCTAATTAAATTGAGAAGATTAATAAAGATTAAAGGCTTCTCTAAAAATGGGGACTTAGCTTAGCACCGAGCGAACTTGACATTGAGAGGTGTTGACTTCCCTTAGAGGAATATTCACCATTTGTTCTTTATAGAGTGTTGACTTCCCTTAGAGGAATACTCACCTATAGATCTACATGAAGTGTTGACTTTCCTTGAGAAATATTCACTTATGAATTCTCATGAGGTGAGGCCCCATTACCAAATGGTATATAGAGGGAATACCTATCTCTTAGTTCTTGAACTATGTTGCCACCATAGGATACTAGCTAGTGGATCCACCTAAGATAGCTATGTTTACATTAGGTTCTACCTTGGCCGGTAGACCACCTTCCATCGGTGTAAGGTTTCATAACACCGGATTCCACATTCGATTATGTGGTCTATGTCGGTTAAGGCAAATGTTCCCTAAACTTAAAATGAATGAATAAGATATAGACTAATCAAAACGAATTGAGAGGTTGGCTATAGATTGGGTAGGGGTATGGGACTCTACCTACGCCTTGCACTAGTTTGCCTTGATAGGAACTTTGAGAGGTCAATATTATGCATGTAAAGCGATGTTATGATATAAATGGTTTGTATGTTGAATAACATGCTTATGAATATAATGTTGTTGTCTTTGCTTGAAGAAGGATGTATTATGATATGAAGAGTATGTTGGTAAGCAAGTTGCTAATTGTAGTCTTGATAGGTTACTTGATTGAGTAGGAGACATGGTAATTTTACTTGATCATTGCACTTGTGACTTATCGAAGGTTATCATTAGTATGCTTTGTTTTGTTATGGTTTATTTGCACATACAGTCTATTATGTTTTTCATAAATGTCCCTTTTTAATATATTTGATTGGTAATTGTATATGAGATTTCATACTTAGTACATGTGGAGTACTAATCCCTTTTCTTTCCCTTTTCCCAAACATTTTAGGTTCGGGTCGTTGAGCTTGATCCAAATTGCTAGGAAGGAAGACTTGGGTATTTTGCCATCCAAGTGGTAGGTCCTCATTCTCTCGAGGACATGGCCGATATCTCTCTTATATGATGTGTAGTTACCATGATTCTATGTTGACTCTTTTATTCTCTTAATACTATGTAGTAGACAGCCTATATGCGGCTTCTTTCATTTGACGTAGGGCTATGCCCAAAGACTTATTGTAATCGATAGATGGTTTATGAGATGAGACGGTTTTATGACTATTATTTTCTAAATATATAAGTGTATGAAATAAAAGTAGAAGACTAAGTAATCTTCATATATGAACGAGTCTATGTATACTTGATATATATATAATGATGTGTATGTAGAGGTCTATGTAAACCTCCGATTAGTTTAGATAAAAAGTTTTTAATTCTTTCTGAATTTTAGATCGATGAATGCTATGACGAAGCTAAGAGGCTTGTCTTAGTCCTCCGAGAGGACGACGACGCCGGTTACGTCTAGGGGGTAAACCCGGATGTGACAAACTTGGTATCAGAGCATGAGGTTGAATATCCTTGATGTTAACGTCTCTCTCTCAACCACGTTATTTAAGTTTGTATTCATAATTGTGAAGCGCGCCACACTTATGAATAGGAACTTATTTGGCGATTAGGAATCATTCTCATTGTTGGAAATCCATATCGTGCCCTAGAATGTACGTCGGATATGCTTTCGCCTGAACCTTGTGTTTTGGTTATAGGAGATGAATACTAGGAGAAACGCGGCTCGAAGACTTGAGGAAGAGATGGCTGCTGCGGGAATTCCTCGTGATGAACCTGCTCCTCCTCTTGAAGAGGTTGCTATTGATGACCAGGTTCCTGCTGATCCTCCACCGATGACAGAGGCTCAGATGAGAGCTATTATTGCTCAAATGGCTCAAGCCATGACTACTCAAGCTCAAGCCGCAACAGTGCAAGCCCAAGCTATGACTGCCCAAGCCAATAGGGATTTGGCACCTAGAGTCCATGAACAGAGTATGGCCTCCAGACTTAGGGATTTCACACGAATGAATCCTCCTGTCTTTTATGGGTCGAAGGTTGATGAAGACCCTCAGGAATTTATTGATGAGGTTCACAAGGTTTTGTGTGCTATGGGGCTGTCATCTAGCGAGAATGCCGAGTTGGCCTCATACCAACTCAAGGATGTCGCTCAGATATGGTATGCGCAATGGAAGGACAACAGGCCACTTGGAAGTGGGTTAGTGACGTGGGAGCTATTCAAAGAAGCCTTCATTGATCGGTTTTTCCCTAGAGAGATGAGGGAAACGAAGGTGGTGGAATTCATCAATCTCCGCCAAGGAACGATGAGTGTTCATGAGTATTCTCTGAAATTTACTCAATTGGCCAAATATGCTCCGTCTTTGGTCTCCGACCCTAGAGACGAAATGAGTCGATATGTGACAGGTATATCGGACGACTTACAAGAGGAGTGTCAATCGGCTATGTTACATGATAACATGAATATTGGTCGTCTCATGGTGCATGCAAGAAGGGTTGAAGAGGCTAGAGCAAAAAGGAAGGATAAAGATAAAGACTCAAGGAGGACAAGGTCTTATGAGGGTGAAACTGCTAAGGATAGGTTGGGAATTCAAGACAGACCTAGATTCAAAAAGAGGTTCTCAAACCAAGTACCATCCAAATTTCCCAAGACTAGGGATCCTAAAGCCCCTAGACCAAAAGTTACAAAGGGAAAGGGTGGAAGCTCATCTAATGAGAAGCCTACATGTTCTAAGTGTGGGAAGGGTCACTATGGAGAATGTTTGATAGGAAAGGGGATTTGCTTTGGATGCGGGAAGAGTGGTCATCGAGTTCGAGATTGTCCTAGTGCTAAGGGACAAGAAAAAGGTGGTCAGCCAAGTGGTTCTAATAATGCTCCCAAAAAGAACCATTTTTATGCTCTTCGTTCGAGAGATGACCAAGAGGCCTCTCCCGATGTGGTGACTGGTATGTTACAAATCTTTGCCATTGATGTGTATGCATTACTTGATCCGGGTGCTACTTTGTCTTTCGTTACTCCATTAGTAGCTAAGAAGTTTAGTACCTTACCTGATATTTTGCATGAACCTATTTTGGTGTCTACTCCGATTGGTGAGACAGTGGTAGCAAAAAGAGTCTATCGAAATTGTCCTATTTCAATGCCTCATAGAGTTTTTCATATTGATCTAGTTGAGCTAGACATGCTTGATTTTGATGTCATATTAGGTATGGATTGGTTGTATGCTAGTTTCGCTTCCATCGATTGTAGGACTAGAGTTGTGAGGTTTTGTTTCCCAAATGAACCCGTCATAGAGTGGAAGGGTGGCAGTTCTCTTCCTAGAGGTCGTTTCATATCATGCCTAAAGGCGTGGAA
>CM040627.1:37570885-37823574 GCA_022817965.1 Solanum lycopersicoides
AATGGAATCTCGAAGGATGTCCTACCATATTGTGAGAGTCCAAGAAGTGGATTCCGAAATTCCTCCTATGGAGTCGGTCCCCGTGGTGAGTGAATTTACGAGGAGTCTTTCCTAATGACCTTCCTGGCATTCCTCCCGAACGGGAAATCGATTTCGGTATTGATTTGCTACCGGAAACAATCCTATCTCTATCCTCCTTATAGAATGGCTCCGGCCGAGCTAAGGAATTGAAGGCACAACTTAAAGATTTGCTAGACAAGGGCTTTATAAGGCTAGCATTTCTCATGGGGTGCTCCGGTGTTGTTCGTGAAAAAGAAGGATGGATCCTTAAGAATGTGTATTGACTACCGACAACTCAACAAGGTTACTATCAAGAACAAGTATCCTCTCTCGGATTGATGATTTATTTGATCAACTCCAAGGAGCGAGTTACTTCTCAAAAATCGATTTAAGGTCAGGGTACCATCAACTTAGGGTGAGAAATGAGATATTCACAAAGACAGCTTTTCGGACTCGATATGGGCATTATGAGTTCGTGGTTATGTCCTTTGGTCTCACAAATGCTCCGGCGGCATTTATGGATCTGATGAATAGGGTGTTTCGAAGTTACCTTGATTCATTCGTTATTGTATTTATCGATGATATCTTGGTGTATTCGAAAAATGAGGTTGATCACATGAATCATCTAAGGGTAGTATTGCAAACCCTTAGGGAGCATAAATTGTTCGCCAAGTATAGCAAGTGCGAGTTTTGGCTGAGGTCGGTGGCTTTCTTGGGCACATCATCTCTAGAGAGGGAGTTGAGGTAGACCCAAGGAAAACAGATGCGGTAAGAAACTGGCCTAGACCCTTGACCCCAACTGACATAAGGAGTTTCTTGGGTCTAGCGGGTTATTATCGAAGGTTCGTAGAAGGTTTTTATCCGTTGCATCTCCTTTGACTGCATTAACTCAAAAGGGTAAAAAGTTTGAGTGGTCAGAGCTTTCCTTTGTAACTCCTTTGCTTGCGCTCACTTTTGAGATATTGACTGAAGTTCTGCATGATCCTATAGTGGTTAGTACACCTTTAGGAGAAAATGTAAGAACTGATAGAGTATACAAGGATTGCCCAATAGTTGTAAGTGGTAAAACTATGTGTGCATACTTGGTTGAGTTACCCATGCATGATTTTGATATTATTCTTGGCATGGACTGGCTTCACAGTTGTTATTCTTGTTTTGACTATCGTAGTAGAGTAGTGAGATTTTGTTTCCCTAATGAAGAGGAGCTAGTCTGGGAGGGGTACAACTCGACTCGTCCTAACCTCTTGATTTCTAACCTTAAGGCCAATAAAATGGTGTCCAAGGGGTTATTGTGTCATCTTGTGAGTGTTAATGATTTAGATCATGACATTCCTTCCATAGACTCAGTGCCTGTAGTGAATGAGTTCCTAGATGTATTTCCTGATGATTTGCCTGGAGTCCCTCCCCCTCGAGAGATTGATTTTGGTGTCGACTTAGAACCCGATACTAAACCAATTTCAATTCCTCCTTAAAGAATGGCTCCAGCTGAACTCAAAATGTTGAAGCTGCAGTTAAAAGTTCTCACTGACAAGGGTTTCATTCAGTCGAGCATATCCCCTTGGGGCGCTCCAGTGTTGTTTGTCAAAAAGAAAGATGGAACCCTTAGAATGTGTATCGATTATCGGCAGCTCAACAAAGTCACTATAAAGAATAAGTATCCACTTCCCAGAATATATGATTTGTTCGATCAGCTCCAAGGGTCTAGTTTCTTCTCTAAGATTGATCTTCGTTCAGGGTATCATCAGCTTAGGGTTAGGGATTGAGATATACCAAAGACAGCCTTTCGTACCCGTTTTGGTCATTATGAGTTCTTAGTCATGTCATTTGGTCTTACGAATGCACCTGCTGCATTTATGGACCTCATGAACCGAGTCTTCCGTGAATACCTTGACTCTTTCGTCATAGTATTCATTGATGACATTCTCATCTACTCTAGGACCAAGGAAGAGCATGAACAACATTTGAGACTAACCTTGCAGGTACTTAGATAACATCAGCTGTATGCCAAATTCAGCAAGTGTGAATTTTGGCTTAGATCAGTGACCTTCCTGGGTCATGTTGTGTCCGATCAGGGCGTGGAGGTGGATCCAAGGAAGACTGAGGCTTTGAAGAACTGGCTAAAGCCTCTTACTCCCACTGACATCCGTAGCTTTTTAGTTTTGGATGGTTACTACCGCACGTTTGTGGAGGGCTTTTCTTCCATTGCTGCCCCATTGACATCTTTGACTAAAAAGAAAGCCAAGTTTGAGTGGACGGAGACTTGTGAGAGGAGTTTCCAGGAGATCAAGGACAGACTCACTTCAGCCCCGGTGCTTACTTTGCCTAAGTGTGGTGAGAATTACACTGTTTACTGTGATGCATCTAGGGTTGGTTTGGGTTGTGTTTTTATGCAGGTTTGTAAGGTGATAGCCTATGCGTCCAGATAGCTCAAGGTTCATGAGAAGAATTATCCCACTCATGACCTGGAGTTGGCAGCTGTGGTGTTTTCACTGAAACTGTGGAGGCACTACTTGTATGGAGTGCATGTGGATGTATTCATAGACCACAAGAGTCTCCAGTACGTGTTCACACAGAGGGAGTTGAATCTACATCGGTGGAGATGGTTGGAGTTGTTGAAGGATTATGACATGAATGTTCACTACCATCCAGGTAAGGCTAATGTTGTAGCTGATGCTTTGAGCAGGATGAGCATGAGAAGTACAAACCACATTGAGGATGAGAAGAAGGAGTTGGTGAAAGATGTACACAGACTGGCCAGACTGGGTGTGCGATTGGTTGACTCTATTAGTGAAGGTGTTTCAGTTCATCCTAGTTTTGAATCATCCTTGGTAGTTGAAGTCAAGCAGGGTAAGCATCTAGATCCTGTGTTGATGGAACTGAAGGACTCAGTGTTGATAAAGATGAATGAGTCTTTCGCTTTGGGAGGTGATGGCATACATAGGTATCAGGACAGACTGTGTGTACCAGATGTGGATGATTTGCTGACCAGGATTGTTGCAGAGGTCCATGGTTCCAGATATTCCATACATCCAGGTTCCACCAAGATGTATCATGATATTAAGCTGATTTATTGGTGGGATGGCATAAAGAAGGACATTGCATAATATGTGGCCAAGTGTACTAATTGTCAGCAGGTTAAGGTAGAGCATCTTAACCCTGGCGGTCTGACTCAGATTATTGAGGTTCTGACTTGGAAGTGGGAGGCCATTAATATGGACTTCGTGGTTGGTCTTCCGAGGACTAGGAGGCAGCATGACTCCATATGGGTTATTATGGACAGATTGACTAAGTCTGCCCACTTTATCCCTGTGAAGTCTACTTACAGAGCCGAGGATTATGCGAGACTCTACATTGATGAGATTGTGAGATGGCACGGGATTCCTTTGTCTATCATTTCAGATAGAGGAGCTCAGTTTACTTCACATTTCTAGAGATCTTTCCAGAAGAGCTTGGGCACGCAGGTAAAGCTTAGCACTGCCTTTAATATTCAGACAGATGGGCAGGCAGAGCGCACCATTCATGCATTGGAGGACATGTTGAGAGCGTGTGTGATTGACTTCAGAGGTAGCTGGGATAACCATCTGCCTTCGATAGAGTTCTCGTATAATAATAGCTATCACTCCAACATTGGGATGGCACCATTTGAGGCACTGTATGGTAGGAGGTGTAGATCTCCAGTTGGGTGGTTCGAGGTTGGAGAGTCATCCATTTTGGGTCCAGAGATCATTCATGAGGCCTTAGAGAAGGTTAGAGTGATTAGGGACAGGTTGGCTACTGCTTACAGCCGACAGAAGTCATATGCAGACAACAGAAAGCGGTCCTTAGAATTTGATGTTGGTGACCAGGTTTACTTGAAGATATCACCTATGAAAGGGTGATGAGATTTGGTAGAAAAGGGAAGCTGAGTCCGAGGTATGTTGGGCCATATGAGATCCTACAGCGTGTGGGTGAGGCGGCCTATGAGTTAGCATTGCCTGCGGAGCTAGCTTCTGTTCATCCAGTCTTTCATGTGTCTATGTTGAAGAAGTGCCTAGGTGATCCAGCATCGCTTCTACCTGTTGAAGGTTTGGGGGTTGATAAAGACTTGTCTTATGAGGAGGTACCTGTTGAGATCTTAGAGAGACAGGTCCAGCGGCTGAGGAACAAGGAGATTGCCACAGTGAAGGTATTGTGGAGAAATCATCAGGTTGAGGGTGTTACGTGGGAGGCTGAGGCCGACATGAGATCCCGCTACCCTCATCTTTTTAGCTCTTGAGGTTAGACTTCCTACTCTTAAGTCTATGTTTCCTTACCTCTCCATATTTTGTTGATATTGCTTGACTGGGCATAGTGATTATGTTTTGATCTGACTGGCATTACAATATGTAGTGGTAGTGTCATTCGGGGACGAATGTTCCTAAGGGGGGGATAATGTAACAACCCAAAAAATGAATAAAATAAATGCTTAAGGTGTCAAGAATGCTTACGATTAGACCAAGGTTCACACAGATTGATACGCGTAGAACCAGACCTCAGAACCCTTACTACGGCCAAGCCAACTAACTTGGGGAGTTAGTTGAGCTTGGAAAGGTCGGAACCAACCATGTGGGGCTCTCGAAAATGAATATTTAATCGAAGGAGTCTTTAGCGGACTTAAAAAGAGGAAATCTTAAGTTTTGAGGATCCAGGGGTAAAATGGTCTTTTCCAGGCCAAGGGTAATATCGTAATTACCCTAAGAAATTAATTAATTTAATTAAAGAACCGGTTAGGGTTGGGTCCACCCAAAACAGCCTGTTTCGTGGTGGTCACTCCACCCGAGTTCGAGCCCAATGAAAGCAACAAATTGGTGATTTATTTATTATTTAAAATCTGATTTTTGTAAGCGCAAAATGGTCCTTTCATGTATAATTAATTAAATCAGATTTTAAGTATTAAGGAGAGTCCTAAATTGACTAAGTCATCATTTAATCCTAAACAACTTCACACGTTTCACTCTCTCACGTCTATCACATCCTCACGTTCAAAACTCTCTTGTTTTCTCTCTGAAAATTAACGTAAAGAACATAAAATATAACAAAAGTTCTTCACACTTGAAGACCTCACAAAAAAATCTAAGAAAGCAAGCTAATCAAAAACGTTAAGGCAAGGGGAGATTTTCGTCGAGTTGGTGGTGAGATTTTTGGTGAGTTGGACGTGGTTTTGGAGGAAGTTTTGGGCAGCAACTTCAACGTTTGAACATCAAATAAGGTATGGGTTTCTTCTCTCTTGGTCCCTTTCCTAAGAGACCCCTTAAGATTCAGTTATTCAGTCCAAAAACTAGGGTTGTTTTCCCCGTTACATGTCCCTGTCACTAGCTCCAAATGATTCGTATGTTGGGTTTGTTTGCTGGTAGATTTAGGTATGTGTGATGTTTCTGTACTGAATGTGAATATGTTTATGTACGTGAAATCACGAAAATCACAACCAATGTGTGATCGAAATTATGTGCAAGTGTGTGCAAGCATGTTACTGTGACAAGGGTCTCGACTTGATGCTCAAAATTTGATAAGGTTGTAGTTGTTATTTTAAGTACATAAATTTATAAAAAAATTCGTGACGTTCATTTAAGGAAATGTGGATGATTGAGTAACAATCTTGTAGCCAATTGAATCTATGAAAGATGCACCTAAAAATGTGTTTAAAGGGTCTATAAACGTACCCTATGAATCAAGCAAAAATATCAATGAATATGAGCTGAAAAATGGCTAGAATTTCCAGCATCATGTAAGTTTAATTTAGGTAAAATATTGATGAACAAAATCTGGAAATTTAAGTAAAAGTTAAGGGTATGAGGTCACTAGGATTCGAACCCGTGACCTCCCCTAGTGACAATGGTATTTCGTGAAAAAAAGAAAAGTAAAAGGGGGCTAGGGGAATCGAAATCGGATCCTACTAGTTGGGTAAGAAGAGAACAAATAATTTAAGTAAATAAATGGGAGGCGTGGGTATCGAACTCACGACCTCCAGGCTGCTAATGAGAAAAGAGAAATCAAAGAAAAAGAAAATGTGAGGCGTGGGAATCGAACCCACGACCTCAGGGATAGAAGGGAGAAAGGCGAAATTAATTAAGAATACAAAGTGAGGCTGTGGGGGCTCGATCCCACAACCTCACAGCCAAACGCCTAGATTAGGGAGTTTTAATTAAAACTAAAAATAGGAGGTTGTGGGGGTTCGAACCCACAACCTCACAGCCTTAGCGAATTTAAGATTTAAATAAGGAGGCAGTGGGGGTTCGAACCCACAACCTCCCAATGCCCAGCGAAAAAATAAAGAACAAAATAAAAGAGGCTCTGGGGGGTTTGATCCCACAACCTCTTGGTTTAGGCGAAATTGGGCAACAAGATGATAATGAAAAATAAAAAGGGGTTGTGGGGGTTCGAACCCACAACCCTCTCGGCCAAATTAAGAGGAAAACCAAGTAGAAAACTAAAGATACTATGTTAATGTTGGGGTTCGATCTAGAGTCCCAATGTTATGAAGATTAAAAATAATATCAATGAAAAATATAAATGTTGTCCAAGTGATTCAAACTTGGGTTTCCTTGCCCAAACTTTCGTATTGATACATAAGTCATACGTGAATTAAATATCCAAGAACAATGCCACCTACTTAGATCGAAATCAAGATCTTGGCATATATACAAGATACATAAGTATTGTACTACATAATCTTAGGAATGTATGAATCATTTAACGAACTATGAATGAAGACTCATGGATTGTGTGTATAGACTCATAAGTCTAGCATACGTTTAAAAAAAGTGAACCTAAGATGTATGTAATGAAATGATATAACCCTAGAAGGGTTAAGTACGAGTGTAAAACACACTAAATGGCCAAATGCATTGGCATACGATGAAATGATTATTATGTAATGAAATGATGAAAACCTAGAGGGGTTAAGTAAGGGTATGAAATACACAAATGGCCAAGTATATTGGCATATGATGAAATGAACATTCACGTAAAAAGGGGTGAGTAATTATGAAGAGAAAATGTGCTAATGTTGATGAATGTGGTGACAACATGATATGAGTCTAATGTAAAAGATGAGAACAATCTCAAATGAGCCTAAGTAAATGTTACTAAAACGTACTCACCTATGAGAGTGTAAGATAATGAAGATACCAGTCTCTATGAACACTCTAATGAAAGTATTAATATTAATACACTTAATACTAATGATGAGATGAGAAATCATCCAATGAGCTGTGATGTCCTCATACTAGAAGCCAGCTTCCATGACGTATGAGTTGAATGTAATGGAACTTTATACTGAGCACCTATAGACTAGCTATGAGCGGTGATGCCTTCTTTCGGGAAGGGCGGAGGTTCACGTAACTCTCATGAGATGAGACTATCCGACTTGCCGGGTATGGGTCTCCTTATATCTCCTGGTCTTCGTATCTATACTGCTAATATAGGGATCTAGCGGGGTAAAATTCCCATGTATGCTAGCATATTTTGAGTCACTTAGGACGGTGATTCCACCTCTTTTCGGTGTGGGGGAGACACTGGATTTCATGATGCTCACATGATCTATGTCGGTTAAAGTTAAAGTTCCCAATGAATGAATGAGGCCAGCCTCAAACTAAGCACATAATGAAATGAATGAAACCAAAGCTGTTAGGATAGGATAATCAAGAGGTGATATAGACTCAAGTAATGACACTAGGTTATTCTTGATCATTGCACAGCAAACCCGATGAAAGTCATAAACTGCATCCTAGGTATAGCTGGTGTTCACACTAGCCAATGAACGAAATAAAATGAAGTACGTATGAACGAATGAAGCAGACTCTGTGTTTTCTAATGAAGACTCCCTAGTTGAGGTCCCATATCTTGAGCCCTCATTTTGGAAAGTCTTAATGTCAAGTCCGTGATTCCAAGGTCTCATGGCATATGAATGAATGTTATAAAAGATGTTATGTGTTGTATGCTATATGATATGTGCTATGTGTGAGATGTTATGTGTTGTGTACAATATGATAAGTATGATGATGCATGTTACTCTCATGGCGTGACTTTCCTAATCCAAATTTGGAAAGTTCACTAACTTTCCTAATCCCATTTTGGCAAGTCCACTGACTTGACTTTCTATAATCATGTTGTTAGGAAAGAGCTATCCTTTCTCATGCATGTCCTTGGTGTGTGCTTGCATATACCCATACTTAGTACAAGTGTGTACTAACCCTATACAACTCTACAATTTTAGGTGCAGGCACAAGTGGACGCTAGAGCTACAGGTTGACGCTGAAGCTCTCCGGACGTCGAGCATTCATCCGGATTTGGTAGGCCCTCATGCTTTCGAGGATGCTGCCATTTATATTCTAGCTTAGTTTTAGATTTGAGCTAGTGGAGCATGTTCCACTAGCGTTTCTTTCCTGTTTTATTCAGACATTGTATTGGTGCCATTTTGGCAAGTACATCTTTATTACTATATTATACTATTTCTTTCATTTGATGATCTTAATATTAGATGGTTGATGGTGAACAATTATGTATTAATGAGAATGTTTAAATAAGTATGTTAAGAAACAAAAAGTTTCAAATTTTCCGCTAAAATTAACCTAGATGAAGTAAGAATGACGTAAGTAGGCTTGTTTGCGACCTCTGAGAAGTCAACAACACCGATATCGTCTGGGGTCTAGATTCCGATCGTGACAAAACCCTTATCTAGTAAATCTTTGAGTTGTGCCTTCAACTCCTTCAATTCGTCCGGAGCCGTCCGATATGGAGGAATAGAAATGGGATTTGTTTCCGGTAGCAAATAGATATCAAAATCAATTTCCCGTTAGGGAGGAATACCGGTAAAGTCATTAGGGAAGACCTCCAGAAATTCACTCACTA
Source organism: Solanum lycopersicoides (assembly GCA_022817965.1). Lineage (NCBI taxonomy): Eukaryota > Viridiplantae > Streptophyta > Magnoliopsida > Solanales > Solanaceae > Solanum > Solanum lycopersicoides. Next base: position 37,579,814 of record CM040627.1, read on the forward strand.
TGGGGACCGACTCAATGGGAGGAATTTTGGAGTCAAGATCTTGGACTCTCACTATATGATATAGGCAACCCTTAGAGATCATTTTCCAAGATTTAATCAAGAAATGATACAACCTCTCGGAATAGAACTTCCCCCTTTCCACTCAACAACGGGTTCATTTGAGAAATTAAACCTCACCACCCTCGTTCTACAATCAATAGTGGCAAAACAAGAATGGAACCAATCCATACCTAAAATAATATCAAAATCAAGCATATCTAGTTCTACTAGATCAACATTGTAAACTATATTGGGCAACATGATAGGACAATTCCTATATACCCTCTTTGAAACAACCGACTTACACACCGGAGTAGACACTAGAAAGGGTTGATGCAAAATATCGGGTAAAGTATCAAACATTTTAGCTATAAGAGGTGTAACAAAAGACAAAGTAGCACCCGTGTCAAGTAAAGCATAAACATCAATAGAAAAGACTTTTAACATACCGTTCACCACATCGGGAGAGGTCTCTTTCTCACCCCTAGTACGAAGAGCATCGAAGCGGTTCTTCTTAGGAGCATCACTAGAACCACTTGCTTGAGCTTGACCACCCTTGTCTTGGCCCTTCATATTAGGGCAATCTAGAAACTTGTGCCAAACTTTCCCACAACTAAAACATTTATCCGTCCCAATGAGGCAAGCACCATAATGCTTCTTTCCACACTCACCACAAGTTGGCTTCTCATTTGGTGATATAATACCTTATACCTAATGAGGCTTAGGGTTTGCACCCTTTTCATTACGAGCCTTATGGAACTTGGTTGGAACTTGATTAGAGAATCTCTTTTTGAACCTAGGCTTGTCTTGAATCTCAATCCTACTCTTAGAAGAACAACTTTCGAAGGATCTTGCCCTCTTAGCATCTCTATTCTTCCTCCTAGACCTTGCCTCCTCCACTTGTCTAGCATGCACCATAAGAGGGGAAATTTTCATATTTTCATATATCATAGCCTAATGACACTATTCTTGCAAGTCTTCACACACCCCCGTCACAAAGCAACTCATTTCATCTCTAGGATATGAAACCAAAGAAGGAGCATATTTTGACAATCGAGAAAATTTCATGGAGTGCTCAAGAACACTCATACCTCCTTGACAAAGTTTGATGAACTCCACCACTTTAGCATCACTCATCTCTCTAGGAAAGAACCGATCAAGAAATGCCTTCTTGAAAATCTCCCAAGTCATCGGTCCACCACGAAGAGGCCAATTGTCCCTTCATTGAACATACCAAGTTTGAGCCACATCTTTTAGTTGATATGTGGATAACTCGGCCTTCTCACTAGTTCTTAACCCCATGGAAATATTATCTTATAAACTTCATCGATGACCTCTTGTGGGTCCTCATCGGCCCTAGACCCATATAAAGTAGGAGGGTTCATTCGAGTGAAGTCCCTTAGACGAGATTTCGTGGTAGATAGATCGGGGTACTAACTCCTGATTAGCTTGGGCCGTCATAGCTTGAGCTTGAATAGAAGCTTCTTGAGCTTGAGTAGTAATGGCTTGGGCCATGTGGAGAAGGGCATCCCAAATCTCACCATCCGTCAAAGGTGGGGGATTGGCCGGAACTTGTTTAACATTAACTTCCTCTTCAAGTGGAGGATCTTGATCTTCACGGGGAGGAGCTCCCGCGTTATAAACCTCCTCCTCAATCCTTCGAGTCGTATTTCTCCGAGTATTCATTGCCTATAACCAAAATACAAGGTTTAGATGAAAGCACATAATAGTTACTTTAGAGGCACGACATTGGATTTCCAAGAAAGAGAGAGAGATTCCTAAGAATCATATAGATTCCTATTAATAAGTGTGGCGCGCTTCACAATTATGAGTACAAATCTACATATACGTGGTTGAGAGAGACATCCTTATCACGGATATTTAACCTCATGCTCTGATACCAAGTTTGTCACATACGAGTTTAACCCATAGATGTAACCGGCGTCGTCATCCTCTTTCAGGACTAAGACTAGCCCCTTAGTTTTCATCATTGCATTCATAAGTCAAAAATACGAAAGAATTTAAAACTTTTACTATTTCTATGTTGAGGTTTACATAGACCTCTACATACACATAATATTATTAATATCGAGTATACATAAACCCTTCGTATGAGAAGATAACTTAGTCTTCTACTTTTATTTCACATACATATATATGATAGAATAGAGTCATAAAATCCGTCTCACCTCATAACCATCTACAATGACAATAACATTTTGGGTATATCCTTACATCAATATAAGGTAGCCAATATAGGCTTATACAACTTGTACTCAAATGAAAGATAGAGTAAATATAAGTGTCTTAAAACTAAGGAAATCCGTAACTAGAATATTGGTATCGCCCTCGTCCAAATGAGGGATCTACCACTTGGATGATAGAGAATATCCAAGCCTCCTTTTAGATCACCTCGAATGAAACCTCATCGACCGGAACCTAAAATGTTTGGGGAAAAGGGAGAAAATGGGGTTAGTACACCACATGTACTAAGTATGAGACCATATGCACATATAACAACGAAGCATGCTAAAAAGGGACATTTAGTTAAATCATGTCATTTTAACTCTTTACAGACTTATGCACAATCAACCAAACGTACCAATCATTTAGGCATGTTCAACAAGTCAAAGCAAGCTATATGCATATCAGCATACTTGAACCCATAACCTCATATAACTCTATCACTAAGTAATAACATCACAAGCATGAATAAGAGTCCATCACGTAAATAGAAAAGCAAGACAACTAATCATAAATCCTCATAAAGTCAGCAAGTGCAATGACCAAGACAAGCCCCATAACTTTACTCAATCAAGTAACCTAACAAGAACCATAAATAGTAACTCACTTCACATAACATATCATTCAAATACACATAAGTTCAAACTTTAACAATAAAGACCAACTACATATTAATAAGCATCATAATCATCATATCATTTACAGTTATCATCATTTACAAACATAATATTAACATCCTAAATCTCCTTTCAAGGCAAACTTGTGCAAGTCCTACCTAAGCTAAGTCAAACCCCTCAAGTCACTTTAGTTAGTTTATACACTACTACTTCATTTTAGTTTAGGAACACTCGCCTAAACCGACATAGACCACATGAGCTAATGTGGAATCCGGTGTTGTAAAACCTTACACCTTTTGGAAGGTGGTATACCGGCCATAGTAAAACCAAACGTAAACGTAGCTTTCTAAGTGAATCCACTAGCTAGTCTTCCTATGGGGGCAACATAGTTCAAAAACTAAGAGATACGTATTTCCCTCTACATACCACGTGGTAATTGGGGCCTCATCTCATGGGAATCAATTAAATGAGTATCCCTCAAAGGGGAGTCAACATCACATATAGAACTATAGGGTAACTCTTCCTCTATTGGAAAGATATCACCTCCCATTGTCATGTTCACTCGGTGCTAAGCTAAGTCCCTTATTGAAATGTATTTAATATTTATTTATCAATCATAGCTTAGTTTAGGTCATAGGGTGTAACAACCCTAAAAATGGATATGCTAAGTAATGCTTAATGTGTCTAGAATGCCTAGGATAAGACCGGGTTCAGACGGATTGATGCGCATAGAACCAGACCTCTGAACCTCTGCAACAGCCAAGCCAACTAACTTGGTGAGTTATTTGAGCTAGGAAAGTTGGGTCCATCCATGTAGGGCACCCGAATATGAAGATTTACCCGGATGAGTCTTTACGGACTTAAGAAGGGGAAATCTTAAGTTTGGAAGGTCTAGGGTAAAATGGTCTTTTTTCCAGGCTAAGGGTAGTATCGTAATTACCCTAAATATTTAATTAATTATTTAATTAATATGTTGAAGGGGCATTTTGGGGAGAAAGGGCCGAAATTGGCCTTGGAGCAAAATCTTGCTCCACCCGGGTTCGAACCTAGGTGGGAGCAATGATTTAATTTTATTATTTTAATTTGATGAGTTAATTTAATTAATTAATATTTAATAGCTTATTTAAGAAAAAGGAAAATCAGAGTTTTATTATTAATTATTATTTATTAATTAAGATATTTTATTTGACTAAGTCTTGCCTAAAAGTCCTAGTTCTAAGAGAACACTACCTCACATCTCTCTCTCTTTCACGTCTATATCTTCCTCTCTTCAACACTCTCTTTCACGATTCTCTTTGCTTAACAAACAGAAAACAACGATCAGAATAATAACAAAAACAAAAGTTCTTCATACTTGAAGAACTTACACGCAAATTACAAACGACAAAGCAATCCAAAAATGTAAAGCAAAACGTTATATTCTCTTCGTGTAAGCTGTGAGATTCGTGGGTGGACGTTTGGTTTGGGGTGGATTTGGCAGCAAGTTGAAGTGTTGAACGACGTGAAATCAGGTATGGGTTTTCTTCCTCTTGGTCTTTTTCCCTAGAGACATAGGTCTCAGATAAATCTACTCCGAAAACAAGGTTTGTTCCCCATTACATGTTCCCTGTCACTAGCTCCCAATGATCTTAGGTTGGTATGTTTGCTGGTAGAATTTAGGGATACTGTGTTTGTGGTGATGATCTCATTTCGAGTATGTGTTCATGATTATGTGCTTATGTTTTTGTGTCTTTCAAAAATATGAATGTAGACATGAATGTATGTGTGCAAGGTGGTGACCATGACTTTGAGCCTCTGTTTGAGCATACCAATGGCATAGAATTACTCGTGTTTTATGTGCAATTAGATGTTCCTAAATCGTGATATTCACATGGTTGAATGATATCAATTCTAGTTAAAACAAATGACCAAATCATTCCTCTAACTTGTTTTAAGAACCTTAACGAACAATTAAGAAACAAATGCTCAAATGACCTGTAAAATGATGCATAAATCGTGGAATAAATTTCCACAACCTTGAAATAGGCTATAGATAGTTTCTGGAAATTTTTGACGTTAAAAAAGTAAAAAAAAATAGGCGAGTTCTGCAGGGATCAAACCCAAGACCTCACTAAGGCATAAAAATAGGTGAGTTCTGCAGGGATCGAACCCAAGACCTCACTAAGGCATACCTTGATAAGTAAACAAAAAGGGGTGTGCTAGGCGGGGCTCGAACTAGATACTGGGTTCGGCGATTTCGCAAGGAAAAAGGGAATTAATGAAATGGTGTTGTGGGGTTTCGATCCAACGACACGGAGGACCCTAAGATGCTATAAAAAAATGAGAGGAGTGGGATTCGAACCCATGTCCTCTCAGTAGATGTCGAAGGAAAAGAAAATGAAATAATAATAAAATAAAGGGGTTGTGGGGAATCGATCCCACTACCCCTTGGTCAGTAGCAAAAATGGGAGCACAGGAGAAGGTAAAAAAAAGATCATTAAAAATTATGGGGTCGTGTGGAATCGATCCCACGCCCCTCAGAAAGCTGCAGAAAATTAAAAGACAAGAAAAAGAAAGGGGAAAATTAACGTGAGCAATGGGGATCGAACCTGGATCCCCAAGCTGAGTGACACAAAAAAATTGAAATTGAAGAAATGACTAAGTGTTGTTCAAGGGATTCGAAACCGGGTTCCCTTGCCCAAATTCCGTATAGACACATAAGTCTTACATGTTTAAATAATTAATGAATGTTATCTATAAGAATAAATTGAGACTTTGGCATACTTATAAGATGCATAAGTCTTATACCACAAATTCTTGAGTAATATAAATCACTTAAATGAATTATGAATGAAGCCTCATGGCTTGTGTCTGTGGACTCATAAGTCCAGCATACATTATAAAGTGAATTTAAGATGTTATGGGAGGAATGATGAGACTCCAAAAGGGTTAAGTAAGAGTGTGAAACACACTAAAAGGCCAATTGCATTGGCATGTGATGATATAAACTTTCACGTAAAAGGGGTGAGTATTTATGAAGAACAAATGTGCTAAAGCTAATGAATGTGGTGACAACATGATAAGAGGCTAATGTGAAAGATAAGATCAATCTCAAAGGAGCCTAAGTAAGTGTTACCAAAACGTACTCACCTATGAGAGTGTAAAGTTAATGAAGAGACCAGTCTCTATGAACACTCTAATGAAAGTATTCAAGTTAATGCATACTTAATACTAATGATGAGATGAGATATCATCTAATGAGATATGATGTACTCATGCTAGAAGTCATATTCCATGATGTATGAGTTGAATGTAATGGAACTTTATACTAAGCACCGATAGGCTAGCTATGAGTAGTGATGCCTTCCTTCAGGAAGGGTGGAGGTTCACGTAAATCTCATGAGATGAGACTGACCGGCATGCCAGGTATGGTTCTCCTTATATCTCCTAGTCTTTGAACCTATACTGCCAATATAGGGATGTAGCAGAGTTCAATTCCCCTAGCATGTTTTGGTTCACTTTGGCCGGTGATTCCACCCCTTTTCGGTGTGGTGATTAAACACTGGATTTCATGATGCTCACATGATCTATGTCGGTTAAGGTTAAAGTTCCCAAAGAAATAATGAGGCCAGCCTCAAAGAGTACACATAACGAAATGAACGATACCAAAGGTGTTAGGATAGGATAATCAAGAGTGAGCTAGACTTAAGTAATGACACTAGGTTATTCTTGGTCATGGCACAGCGAACCCGATAAGAGTCTTAAACTACATCCTAGGTATGACTGGTGGTTGCACTAGTATATGAAAAAAAATGAAAATGAAGTACATATGAATGAATGAAGCACACTCTATGTTTGCTAAATAAGGCTCCCTAGTTGTTAAAGAGATCTTCTTAATCATGCATGTCCTTGGTGTGTTCTTGCATATACCCATACTTAGTACAAGTGTGTACTAATCCCATACAACTCTACATTGTTAGGTGCAAGCACAAGTGGACGTTAGAGCTTACAGGTCGACGCTGAAGCTATCTGGACTTGGAGTATTCATCCGGACTTGGTAGGACCTCATGCTTTCGAGGACGCTTGCCCATTATATTCTAGCTTAGATATAGGTTTGAGTTAGTGGAGTATGTTCCACTAGCGTTTCTTTCTCATCTTATTTCAGACATTGTATTGGTGCAATTTTGTCAAGTATACACTTAATGCAGTATTGTACTTTTTCTTTCATTTGATGATCTTAATATTAGATGGTTGATTGTGAACGTTTATGAGTTTAAGTAAAATTCTTATATGAATGTTAAGTAACAAAAAGTTCAAATTTTTCGTTAAAATTAACCTAGATGAAGTAACGATGACGTATGTAGGCTTGTCTGCGACCTCTAAGAGGTCAACGACGCCGGTCTCGTCTGGGGTCTAGACTCCAGTCGTGAAAAATTTGGTATCAGAGCAAGGTTGAATCCGAGGATAATAAGTTCACATCGACCACATTGAGTAGTTTCTAAGTCATGGTAGTAAAGTGCACCACTATCCTGAATTAGAGACTGCATGATGCATAGGAAAAATTCCCTTCTTCTGATCTTATCGTGCCTTTTGCTAATGTCTGATTTCTTGGTGTTATGAGCGTGTCTAACATCAATTCTTATTTCTTTTCAGAAAATGAACACTAAAATGAACGCTGGTCAGAGGAGAGGAGGAGCAGCTGTTGGGGGTAATCAAGTTCTACCCCATGCTCCAGCTGAAGGAGTGGCCATGCCAGTTAACCCAGCTGGGTTGACTGATGTAGAGGTACGGAACGCTCTGGCTCAGATGGCTCAAGCCATCACTATGCAGGCCCAGGCTATGACGGCCCAGGCTATGATGGCCCAGGCCAACAGACAGGATGTTTAGCGGGAGAACCCACCCGTACGTACCATGGCAGACAGACTACGAGATTTTACGAGGATGAATCCTCCGATTTTCACAGGGTCCAAGACATCAGAGGATCCCCAGGAGTTTATGGATGAGGTACATAAGATATTGGTGGCCATGGGGGCCACAGATACTGAGAAGGCTGAGCTAGCTTCCTATCAGCTCAAGGATGTTGCACAGTCTTGGTGCAAGATGTGGCGGGATAATCACTTTGGGAGGAGTTTCGGTCACGTGGGAGCTGTTTAAGACAGCCTTCCTGGAGAGATTCTTCCCCTGGGAGATGAGGGAGGCCGAGGTTGAGGAGTTTATCAACCTTAAACAGGGATCGATGATAGTCATGGAGTATTCCCTGAAGTTTGTGAAATTATCCAGGTATGCCACTTCCCTTGTATTAACAGCAGGGATGAGATGAGTAGGTTCCTCACAGGAATCATAGGAAATCTAGAAGAGGAGTGTCGGGCTGCGATGGTCCACGATAACATGGACCTCTCCAGGTTGATGGTGCATGTCCAGTAGGTAGAGGACAGCCAGAAGAAGAGGGGCGTATGTGATGTTAGGAGGCCTAAACAATCTAATCAGCAGGTCCTAGTAATGGTGGCAACAGGAACAACTTCGGCGTCTGTGAGCATCCCAGATTTAAAAGGGGACATCAGAGTTCGGGGAACTCTAACTTTCAAAGGAGTGCAGCACCTAGAGGAGGCAGACCCGAGCCCAAGAAGGGCAATGGAGGTGATGTGCAGCGTCCCAGAAAGGACTTGCCAAGTGTGGCCGTGCTCACAGTGGAGAGTGCAGACAGGGCACTAATGCCTGCTTCGGTTGCGGAAAGAATGGGTACATGGTCAAGGACTTCTCACAGAACAGGGGTCAGGCTGGAGGTAATGCTCAGCCTAGGCCTAATCCACAGGGTGCAGCAACAGCCGAGCCTCCTAAGAGGAACAGGTTTTACGCCCTGAAGGGCAGGGGGGAGCAGGATAAGTCCGCTGATGTGGTCACATGTATGCTGCAAGTATTCTCAACTTCTGTTTATGCCTTACTTGATCCAGGGTCTACGCTTTCCTTTGTAACTCCTTTGATTTCTCTCACTTTTGAGATATTGCCTGAAGTTTTGCATGATCCTATAGTAGTTAGTACATCTTTAGGAGAAAATGTAAGAGCTGATAGAGTGTACAAGGATTGCCCAATAGTTTTATGTGGTAGGACTATGTGTGCAGACTTGGTTGAGTTACCTATGAATGATTTTGACATCATTCTTGGCATGGACTGGTTTCATAGTTGTTATGCTTGTATGGATTGCCGTAGTAGGGTTGTGAGATTTTGTTTCCCTAATGAGGTAGAGCTGGTCTGGGAGGGGTACAACTCGAGTCGCCCTAATCCCTTGATTTCAAACTTTAAAGACAATAAAATGATGTCCAAGGGATTACTATGTCATCTTGTGAGTGTCAATGATTTAGATAATGAGATTCCTTCTATAGACTCAATGCCTGTAGTGAATGAGTTCCCAGATGTGTTGAGTTCCTCCCCCTCGAGATATTGACTTTGGTATAGACTTAGAACCCGATACTAAACCAATTTTGATTCCTCCTTACAGAATGGCTCCAGCTGAACTCAAAGAGTTGAAGCTGCAGTTAAAAGATCTCACTGATAAGGGTTTCATTCAGCCGAGGATATCCCCTTGGGGCGCTCCAGTGTTGTTTGTGAAAAAGAAGGATGGAACCCTTAGAATGTGTGTCTATTATCAGCAGCTAAACAAAGTCACTATAAATAATAAGTATCCACTTCCCAGAATAGATGACTTGTTCGATTAACTCCAAGGGTCTAGTTTCTTCTCTAAGATTGATATTCGTTCAGGGTATCATCAGCTTAGGGTTAGGGATGTACATATCCCAAAGACAGCCTTTTGTACCCGTTATGTCATTATGAGTTCTTAGTCATGTCATTTGGTCTCACAAATGCACCAGCTGCATTTATGGACCTCATGAACCGAGTCTTCCGTGAATACCTTGATTCTTTTGTCACAGTATTCATCGATGACATCCTCATCTACTCTAGGACCAAGGAAGAGCATGAACAACATTTGAGACTAACCTTGCAGGTACTTAGACAACATCAGTTGTATGCCAAATTCAGCAAGTGTGAATTCTGGCTTAGATCAGTGACCTTCCTGGGTCATGTTGTGTCCGATCAGGGTGTGGAGGTGGACCCCAGGAAGATTGAAGCTATGAAGAACTGGTTAAAACCTCTTACTCACACCGATATCCGTAGCTTTCTGGGATTGGCTAGTTACTACCGTAGGTTCGTGGAGGGTTTTTCTTTTGTTGCTGCCCCACTAACAACTTTGACTAAGAAGAAGGCCAAGTTCGAATGGACGGAGACTTGTAAGAAGAGTTTCCAGGAGCTCAAGGACAGACTCACTTCAGCCCCAGTGCTTACTTGCCTAAGTATGGTGAGAATTACACTATTTATTGTGATGCATCTGGGGTTGGTTTGGGTTGTGTTCTTATGCAGGGTGGTAAGGTGATAGCTTATGCGTCCAGACAGCTCAAGGTTCATGAGAAGAATTATCCCACTCATGACCTGGAGTTGGCAGTTGTGGTCTTTGCATTGAAGCTGTGGAGGCATTACTTGTACGGGGTGAACGTGGATGTGTTCACAGACCACAAGAGTCTCCAGTACGTGTTAACACAGAGAGAGTTGAATCTACATCAGCGGAGATGGTTGGAGCTGTTGAAGGACTATGATATGAGTGTCCACTACCATCCAGGTAAAGCAAATGTTGTAGTTGATGCTTTGAGCAGGTTGAGCATGGGGAGTACAGCCCACGTTGATGATGAGAAGAAGGAGTTGGTGAGTGATGTAAACAGACTGTCCAGACTGGGTGTGTGGTTGATGGCTTCTACTAGCGGGGGTGTTTCAGTTCATCCTAGTTCTAAATCATCCTTGGTAGTTGAGGTCAAGAAGGGTCAGCATCTTGATCCTGTTTTGATCGAGTTAAAGGACTCAGTGCTGATAAAGATGAATGAGTCCTTTGTTTTGTGAGGTGACGGCATACTTAGGTACCAGGAGAGGTTGTGTGTACCAGATGTGGATGATTTGCGGCCCAAGATTGTTTCAGAGGCCCATGGTTCCAGGTATTCGATACATCGAGGTTCCACCAAGATGTATCATGACCTCAAGAAGATCTATTGGTGGGATGGCATGAAGAAGGACATTGCTGAGTATGTGGCTAAGTGTCCTAATTGTCAGCAGGTTAAGGCGGAGCACCTTAAGCCTGGTGGTCTCACTCAGATGATCGAGGTTCCGACTTGGAAGTGGGATGCCATTAATATGGACTTCGTGGTTGGTCTTCCGAAGACTAGGAAACAGCATGATTCCATATGGGTTATTGTGGACAGGATGACTAAGTTTGCCCACTTTATCCCCTTGAAGTCTACTTACAGAGCCGAGGATTATGCGAGACTCTACATTGATGAGATTGTGAGATGCCATGGTATTCCTTTGTCTATCATTTCAGACAGAGGAGCTCAGTTCACTTCACATTTCTGGAGATCCTTCCAGAAGAGCTTAGGCACGCAAGTAAAGCTTAGTACTGCCTTTCATCCTCAGACTGATGGGCAGGCAGAGTGCACCATTCAAACATTGGAGGACATGTTGATAGCGTGTGTGATTGACTTGAGAGGTAGTTGGGACGACCATCTACCTTTGATAGAGTTCTCGTATAATAATAGCTATCACTCCAGCATTGGAATGGCACCGTTTGAGGCACTATATGGTAGGAGGTGTAGGTCTCCAGTTGGGTTGTTCGAGGTTGGAGAGTCATCCATTTTGGGTCCACAGATCATTCATGAGGCCTTAGAGAAGGTCAGGGTGATTAGGAACAGGTTGGCTACTGCCTGCAGTCGGCAGAAGTCATATGCAGACAACAGAAAGCGGCCCTTAGAATTTGATGTTGGTGACCAAGTCTATTTCAAAAAATCACCTATTAAGGGGGTGATGAGGTTTGGCAGGAAGGGGAAGTTGAGTCCGAGATATGTTGGGCCATATGAGATCCTACATCGTGTGGGTGAGGTGGCCTATGAGTTGGCATTGCCTGCGGAGCTAGCTTCTATTCATCCAGTCTTTCATGTATCTATGTTAAAGAAGTGCCTAAGTGATCCATCATCGATTCTACCTGTTGAAGGTTTGGGGGTTGATGAAGACTTGTCCTATGAGGAGGTACGTGTTGAGATCCTAGACCGGCAGGTAAAGCGGCTGAGAAACAAGGAGGTTGTCACAGTGAAGGCATTGCGGAGGAACCATCTTGTGGAGGGTGCTACGTGGAAGGCCGAGGCCGATATGAGATCCCGCTACCCTCATCTTTTCAACTCTTGAGGTTAGATTTTCTACATTTAAGTCTAAGTTTCCTTATCTCCTCCATTCGTGGTTGTTATTGATTATTTGTGTATAATACCTATCTTATGATATGACTGACGTTGTGCTAGATTATAAGAAGTGTCATTCGGGGATGAATGTTCCTAAGGGGGGAATAATGTAACAACCCTAAAAATGGATATGCTAAGTAATGCTTAATGTGTCTAGAATGCCTACGATTAGACTGGGTTCACACGGATTGATGAGCGTAGAACCAGACCTCTGAACCTCTACAACAGCCACACCAACTAACTTGGTGAGTTAGTTGAGCTAGGAAAGGTTGGGTCCAGCCATGTAGGGCACCCGAATATGAAGATTTACCCGGATGAGTCTTTACCGGACTTAAGAAGGGGAAATCTTAAGTTTGAAAGGTCTTGGGGTAAAATGGTCTTTTTCCAGGCTAAGGGTAGTATCGTAATTACCCTAAATATTTAATTAATTATTTAATTAATATGTTGGAGGGGCATTTTGGGGAGAAAGGGCCAAAATTGGCCTTGGAGCAAAATCTTGCTCCACCCGGTTCGAACCTAGGTGGGAGCAATGATTTAATTTGATTATTTTAATTTGATGAATTAATTTAATTAATTAATATTTAATAGCTGATTTAAGAAAAAGGAAAATCAGAGTTTTATTATTAATTATTATTTATTAATTAAGATATTTTATTTGACTAAGTCTTGCCTAAAAGTCCTAGTTCTAAGAGAACACTACCTCACATCTCTCTCTCTTTCACGTCTATATCTCCCTCTCTTCAACACTCTCTTTCACGATTCTCTTTGCTTAACAAATAGAAAACAACGATCAGAATAATAACAAAAACAAAAGTTCTTCATACTTGAAGAACTTACACGCAAATTACAAAGGACAAAGCAATCCAAAAATGTAATGCAAAACGTTATATTCTCTTCGGGTAAGCTGTGATATTTGTGGGTGGACGTTTGGTTTGGGGTGGATTTGGCAGCAAGTTGAAGTGTTGAACGACGTGAATTCAGGTATGGGTTTTCTTCCTCTTGATCCTTTTCCCAATAGACCCTTAAGTCTCAGATAAATCTACTCTGAAAACTAGGGTTGTTCCCCATTACATGTTCCCTGTCACTAGCTCCCAATGATCTTAGGTTGGTATGTTTGCTGGTAGAATTTAGGGATACTTTGTTTGTGGTGATGATATCGTTTCGAGTATGTGTTCATGATTATGTGCTTATATTTTTGTGTCTTTCAAAAATATGAATGTAGACATGAATGTATGTGTGCAGGGTGGTGACCATGACTTTGAGCCTCTATTTGAGCATACCAATGGCATAGAATTACTCGTGTTTTATGTCCAATTAGATGTTCCTAAATCGTGATATTCACATTGTTGAAATGCTATCAATTCTAGTTAAAATAAATGACCAAATCATTCGTCTAACTTGTCTTAAGAACCCTAACGAACGACTAAGAAACAAATGCTCAAATGACCTGTAAAATGATGCATAAAATTGTGGAATAAATTTCCAGAACCTGGAAATAGGCTGTAGATAGTTTCTAGAAATTTTGGACGTCAAAAAAACAAAAAAAAAATAGGTGAGCTCTACAGGGATCGAACCCAAGACCTCACTAAGGCATACCTTGATAAGTAAACAAAAAGGGGTGTGCTAGGCGAGGCTCGAACTAGGGGCTGGGTTCGGCAAATTTCGCAAGGAAAAAGGGAATTAATGAAATGTTGTCGTGGGGTTTTGATCCCACGACACGGAGGACCCTAAGCTGCTATAAAAAAAATGAGAGGAGTGGTATTCGAACCCATGTCCTCTCAGTAGATGTCGAAGGAGAATAAAATGAAAATAATAATAAAGGAAAGGGGCTGTGGGGAATCGATCCCACTACCCCTTGGTCAATAGCGAAAATGGGAGCATAGGAGAAGGTAAAAAAAAGCATTAAAAATTATGGGGTCGTGGGGAATCGATCCCACGCCCCTCAGCAAGCTGCAGAAAATTAAAAGAGAAGAAAAAGAAAGGGGTAAATTAACGTGAGCAATGGGGATCGAACCTGGATCCCCAAGCTGAGTGACACGAAAAAATTGAAATTGAAGAAATGACTAAGTGTTGTTCAAGGGATTCGAAACTGGGTTCCCTTGCCCAAATTCCGTATTGACACATAAGTCTTACGTGATTAAATAATTAATGAATGTTATCTATAAGAATTAAATTGAGAGTGACATACTTATAAGATGCATAAGTCTTATAGCACAAATTCTTGAGTAATATAAATCACTTAAATGAATTATGAATGAAGCCTCATGGCTTGTGTGTGTGGACTCATAAGTCCAGCATACATTATAAAGTGAATTTAAGATGTTATGTGAGGAATTATAAGACTCCAAAAGGGTTAAGTAAGAGTGTGAAACACACTAAAAGGCCAATTGCATTGGCATGTGATGAAATGAACTTTCACGTAAAAGGGGTGAGTAATTATGAAGAAGAAATGTGCTAAAGCTAATGAATGTGGTGAAAATTGATAAGAGGCTAATGTGAAAGATGAGAGCAATCTCAAAGGAGCCTAAGTAAGTTTTACCAAAACGTACTCAACTATGAGAGTGTAAAGTTAATGAAGAGACCAGTATCTATGAACACTCTAATGAAAGTATTGAAGTTAATGCATACTTAATACTAATGATGAGATGAGAAATCATCTAATGAGCTATGATGTCCTCATGCTAGAGGCCAGCTTCCATGATGTATGAGTTGAATGTAATGGAACTTTATACTAAGAACTGATAGTCTAGTTATGAGTGGTGATGCCTTCCTTTGGGAAGGGCGGAGGTTCATGTAAATCACATGAGATGAGACTGTCCGGCATGCCGGGTATGGGTCTCCTTACATCTCCTAGTCTTTGAACCTATACTACCAATACAGGGATCTAGAAGGGTTCAATTCCCTATATACGCTAGCATGTTTTGGTTCACTTTGGCCGGTGATTCCACCCCTTTTCGGTGTGGGGATTAAACACTGGATTTCATGATGCTCACATGATCTATGTCGGTTAAGGTTAAAGTTCCCAAAGAAAGAATGAGGCCAGCCTCAAAGAGTACACATAATGAAATGAACGACCCCAAAGGTGTTAGGATAGGATAATCAAGAGGTGAGCTAGACTTAAGTAATGACACTAGGTTATTCTTGGTCATTGCACAACAACCCGATGAGAGTCTTAAACTACATCCTAGGTATGACTGGTGGTTTCACTAGTATATGAAAAAAAATGAAAATGAAGTACGTATGAATGAATGAAGCAGACTTTGTGATTGCTAAAAAGGCTCCCTAGTTGAGGTCCCATATGTTGAGCCCTCATTTTGGGAAGTCCTAATATCAAGTCCATGATTCCAAGGTCTCATGGCATATGAAAGAATGATATGAACTATGTGATATGATATGTGCAATATGTTATGTAATGTTTGCAAAATGACAAGTATAATGATGCATGTTACTCTAATGGCATGACTTTCCTAATCTGAATTTGGCAAGTCCACTGACTTTACTTTCCATAATTCATATCGTTAGGAAAGACATCTTCTTTATCATGCATGTCCTTGGTGTGTGCTTGCATATACCCATACTTAGTACAAGTGTGTACTAATCCCATACAACTCTACATTTTTAGGTGCAGGCACAGGTGGACGTTAGAGCTTATAGGTCGACGCTATCCGGACGTGGAGTATTCATCCGGACTTGGTAGGCCCTCATGCTTTCGAGGACGCTTGCCCATTATCTTCTAGCTTAGATATAGGTTTGAGTTAGTGGAGTATGTTCCACTAGAGTTTACTTCTCATCTTATTTTAGACATTGTATTGGTGAAATTTTGGCAAGTATACACTTAATGCAGTATTGAACTATTTCTTTCATTTGATGATCTTAATATTAGATGGTTGATTGTGAACGTTTATGAGTTTAAGTAGAATGTCTTATATGAATGTTAAGTAACAAAAGGTTCAAAGTTTCCATTAAAATTAACCTAGATGAAGTAACGATGACGTATGTAGGCTTGTCTGCGACCTCTGAGAGGTCAACGACGTCGGTCTCGTCTAGGGTCTAGACTCCGGTCGTGACATAGGGTCTAGACCTTGTATAATCATCATCATAATATCTTAATAGGAATTGCATGAGTATAATCCTTTCATCACAATCCATATAAGCAAGATTAACACATTACATACTCTTTCATAATAAGGCACATTGGTAATCACCATAATCCTTATAACTTTACGTTTTAATCAACCTCACAACCATAAGCAAGACATTTCAATTCAACATCATACAACCCTATCAATCCTAAACAAGGCATACACCAACACAATTATCATGACTTAATCACAATTAATCATAATTGAAGCAAAGTATAGGGATCACAACACTTACCAAGTCTCCTTCACAATTCATCATCAAGGTCTTACCATCAACCCTTAGTTCAACTCAATTATGTCATCAAGTCACCATAATTCAATAACCAATATAATTACAAGGCTAAAAGAATCACTACATCACAATTCGATAATAGATCAAAGCTTAGGATTAAGTAAGTTCATCATACCCTAGATCACTTCTCAAGAACTAGAATTAAAGACTATACATCATCCTAATTCATTCATGATTAGCATAAAAACGTCATCTACTAGTAATTCAACCCTTAACCAAGTCAATTGAATGAACATTATACCATATAAGTCAAGATCACAACATAGGGTTAGGGACTTAGGATCATGTTCTTCAATTTAGGCAAGACCATAAAAAATTACAATAACCAAGTGAAAATACATGTTAATATATTCAATATAACCTAAATAAAACATCAACAAATCAATTCATAACTTTAAATTCGGAATTGGATGAAACCCATTTGAAAACTCTAGTTTTGAAAACACTTTGAAAGAACCCTTTGAGGAAAGAGGTCTCAAAGAGGAAGAGATCCCATACCTCAAAGTTTTGGTGAAGAGTTGGAGATGAAATAGTCCCTTTCCATCCCCCAATTCCCTTCATTGACTTAGCCTTCAATCGAGTCTTCCAATATAGAGACAAAGAAGAGAGAAGGTAAAACAATTGTTTTAGGAGTTCTAATTAGTTTAATGGGGTTGGGGACTTTATATGGGAGGTTCAATAACTTCATTAGGCCCACTAAATCCCCTAATTACCCACCTAACCCCTTAACTAATTAAATGAACCTAATTAAAAACGTGAAGGAAAATCAGGACCCTCACAGACGGAACCCCGTCGACGGGCCGTCTTTGAGTCGATGATTTGTCCCCCTCCGTCCTGCACATCTATCGTTTGGGTAAGAGACTTGTGAAGGGAAGATATTCCCCAATTTTTCTAAGTGTGGGACGACGGTGGCATCGACGTCCCGTCAGTCCACACACGGACCATCGATTTCCCCGTCGATGCACACTGCCCAGGCAATGTTGCGTCAACCTGCACGGGTCCTCCTCAAGGGCCCTTGGTTGGTCCTTGGGGAGTCGTACCCGTAAGTTTCAACCATGAAACATCTCTAACACGTGTCACACACACTTTCACCAAATTTCATTAATTTACGACTCTAAAAAAGTAGTCAAATAGGCTAAGGCTCGCTAGTACCTCCTTGAACCAACTTCCAAACGTCATGGCCGTTCTTGGACGTTTTGGTTTATAAACTTCCTAAATGACCTATATTCATAAAATTAACCGTAAAACAATGCTTAGACTTCATGACACCTATGCTAGGCTTTACGACTCGTCTTGGATTTCCAAAGTATTACAGAACCCATGTACTCCTGCATGACCCCAATTTCATGAATTGTTATGGGTGTATTGATACAAGATGATTAATATGAATTACTTCTATGATAATTTTGTATTTGAATATTATTTATTCATTCCTAGTTAAGTAAATCCAGGTTTAATTATATGACGTGATTCATGATCCATTTGGGGGTAAATTGCTAGGGTTTGCACTTATTGATGAGAGTTGTATATGAATTCATGATTCGCTTAGATGGTGATGATCTTATGTCTATTGTGTACTGATTATTTGGATTGCAAGATTATTATTCCTCTATCCTTACACTTGACTATGCACAAATAAATATGATTATGGTAAGTTTGATGTGTTGATTGAAAGACTATTCTCATGGACACAATATGAACGTGATGTAAAAGGTTTACTCACGTATTAACGATTCGAAGGATAAAGGACATTCTCACCTAATGAATCAATGAGCAATTATAGTGACGTGTTGATTGGGTACCTAGTGTATTCTCTAATGAACATGAAACTAAGTAAAGACTTAATATGATTTTTTAAAGGAATTATGATTAGCATCGAGTGGATATGAATATGACTTGGGTTCATTCATGCTAGTAGATAGTAGATCCATTTAAAATCTAAAATGTTAGTTCTACCATAGCCAAGTAGGACACCTAATTTCGATGTGGGTGTAGAACACCAATTTCCATGTAACTCAACATGGTCTATGTCGGTTAAGGCTACATTTCCCTATATGATAAGAATATGAATCATGTTAAGGATACAAAATTTAATTATTACCTCTCAAGAGGAACTACTTAGTGTGGATGGGGATATGAAAAAACATAACCGATGAGCACCCCCTAGACGTAACCGGTGTATTCGTCCTCGAAGAGGTATTAGACTAGCCCTTAGCATACATCATTGCATTTCATATGTAAAGAAAATGCGGAAAAAATTAAAATTTTACATATCAAGTATACATAAACTACTCATTTAATCATATATGAAGTTTACATAGAATTCTCATTTATGAACATAGTCTAATTCATCAACATAGTCTAATATTGTCTCACACATAACCATCTATTATATAAGTACAAGATTTGGGACATAGACCTTGCACTATTACAATATGTCTCATATAGAACTTACAACAAAGTCTCAAAGAATATAAATGAACATTGTCTTAGACATAGTCGATTAACTAGATCTAGAATAGTGGGTTTCATCCTCGGACTTGAGGACTCACAAACAACTTGGGAACTATCCAAGTCTTCTTTGAAAATGCCCTTGAAGATCTTCAATGACCTGAACCTAGATTATTCTAGAAATAGAGAGAATATGGGTTAGTACAAACCACATGTACCGAGAATTAAAACATATGCACGTAAAACCTTTAAAAACATGCACAAAGGGACATTTTATTTAAAAGCATGCTAAGTCACTTTGAAAGACTTTATGCACACATAAGAACATATACAATTCAATAATCACAACAACATTAAGACATGTTCATATTCATATACAAGAATAACATCATCATAAAGTCATACCAACATTTTAGGTTCTAGAGTTCATATTATAAAAGTAAACAAGATCGTTACTCACAATCCCAACCAAGCCTACAAGTTCAATGCTCATGTGAAATCCCATAACCCCACAAAATCAAGTAAACTAGTAAAGAGACCATAAGTAATGTCTTTACCTCATATAACATCACATCATGTGTAGTCATCATTATACATAGAAATAGACCAATATCATGTTTATCACATAAACCCAACCATCATATAAGGACAACGTACATTATAATCATCATTATGAATTTCATTCATAACATAAGTACAAAATAACTCCTCCTAGGACTCCACTCAAGGCCAACTTGTGCAATGCATAGGTAAAGTATTATACCCTTACCTACAGTATCTAGTACCCCTTAAGTTATCCTATTTAGTTTCCATCTTTATTACTTTCATTCATTCATTTTACTTTTCGGGACATTCTATTTAACCGACAATAGACCATGTGAGCTAAACATGGAATTCAGTGTTATGAAATTCTACAGTGATAGAAAGTGCTCTACCTGCCAAGGCAGAACCATACATGAACATATCATCTAGGTGGATCCACTAGCTAGTCTTCCTATGGGGGAACATAGTAAGGAACTAGGAGATGTGTATTTGACACCCTCTTTATGCTAATTTCCTTCATAGTCTCCACCTCATGAGAACAATGGTGAACCTACCTTCCCGCTTGGGAAGGGACATATCTCACTTTCTACTTCGCTCGTTGCTAAGCTAAATTTCCTTTTTGAAGTCTCGTTAAGTCTTTCTTAAAATCAATTCATAATATAGGTCATAGGAGACTAACACCTTTTATAATAATTTCAATAGCTCATAAGGTCTAGGATAAGAACATCATTTCATCACTAAACGATTATCATGTGAGAAACAACATAGAAATACAATGCTAATGAGAAATTACCTCTAATCCCTCATACAACACACCTATAATTATATCACATCCATAATATTCATATCATAATCATACATCCCTAAATTTATACATCATACTTCAGTTGAACAACATTATCAAGTATACACCAACATAATTGAAGTAAAGAAATCATGATCTTGAAAGTCTTACCAATGGCTTCCAAGAATTTCCTTCAAGATCTCAACCTAAATTCCACAAAATTTATCCAATAATCCAATCAACATCATCATATAATAGTAACTTAACCAATAACAGATCCAATTACAACATCCCTAATCATCTATAAATCCAATTTATAGTTAAGATTAGGAAAAAAGGGTAATTCATGGATCTTTTAGTGAAATTAGGTCAAAGTATAAGGAACTATAAGAATCCACCAATAAAAAATCATAATTCATCAATATAAATCAAATAAATATCACATTACACCAATTTGAAAGATAACCCACGAAGGATGAAAACATAGTGTTGAAGAACATTGAAAACGAAACTTTGAAGAACCTCTTGTGGAAAGGAGTCCCAAGAGTGAATAGCTTCCATACCTTTCTAATTCTTATAGAAGTGTAGAATAAAGACTTGATATTAAAGCCCTAATGAAGCCTGAACTTGTTCTTCAATGGGGGTCTTTGGGGTAGTGAGAGAAAGTCGAGAGAAGTGGGAGTTATTCAGGTTTTGGGAATTATCAAGTGTTAGGTTAGTTTAATGACTTAGGGGCCTTATATAATCCTGAACTAACTAATTAAAACCATCCCTAACAATTAATTAATTAAATA
This sequence comes from Solanum lycopersicoides, assembly GCA_022817965.1. Classification (NCBI taxonomy): domain Eukaryota; kingdom Viridiplantae; phylum Streptophyta; class Magnoliopsida; order Solanales; family Solanaceae; genus Solanum; species Solanum lycopersicoides. Next base: position 37,601,025 of record CM040627.1, read on the forward strand.
GATAATAATCTAAGCACCCATAACTTAACAAAAATTGGACATTAAGCTAGGGTCTCAAACGACGAGACCCCGTCGATGGGCCGTTGATCCAGCCACGGACCGTCATGGTCATTCGTGGTTTGGATAAAAGGCTTGTTTTTGGAATCTTTTTCAGAGGATTCTAGGTGTGGACCAACGATACCCAATGACGGAGCGTCGTTCAAATGACGGCTCATTGTTTCCCCTCTGGATGTACACAATATGAACGTGATGTAAAAGGTTTACTCACGTATTAACGATTCTATGGATAAAGAACATTCTCACCTAATGAATCAATGAGCTATTATATTGACGTGTTGATTGGGTGCCTAGTGTATTCTCTAATGAACATGAACCTAAGTAAAGACTTAATATGAATTTTTAAGGGAATTATGATTAGCATCGAGTGGATATGAATATGACATGGGTTCATTCATGCTAGTAGATAGTAGATCCATTTAAAATCTAAAATGTTAGTTCTACCATAGGCAAGTAGGACACCTCATTTCGATGTGGGGGTAGAACACCAAATTCCATGTAACTCAACATGGTCGATGTCGGTTATGGCTACATTTCCCTATATGATAAGAATATAAATCATGTTAAGGATACAAAATTTAATTATGACCTCTCAAGAGGTACTACTTAGTGTGGATGGGGATATGAAAAAATCATGACCGAGGAGCACCCCCTAGACGTAATCGGTGTATTCGTCCTCGAAGAGGTCTTAGACTAGCCCTTAGCATACATCATTGCATTTCATATGTAGAGAAAATGCGAGAAAAATTAAAACTTTACATATCAAGTATACATAAACTACTCATTTAATCATGTATGAAGTTTACATAGAATTCTCGTTTATGAACACAGTCTAATTCATCAACATATTCTAATATTGTCTCACACATAACCATCTATTATATAAGTACAAGATTTGGGACATAGACCTTGCACTACTTACAACAAAGTGTTAAAGAATATAAATGAACATTGTCTTAGACATAGTCAATTAACTAGAACTAGAATAGTGGGTTTCATCCTCGGACTTGAGGACTCACAAATAACTTGGAAACTATCCAAGTCTTCTTTGAAAATGCCCTTGGAGATCTTCAATGGCCTGAACCTAGATTATTGTAGAAATAGAGAGAATATGGGTTAGTACAAACCACATGTACCGAGAATGAAAACATATGCACGTAAAACCTTTAAAAACATGCACAAAGGGATATTTTATTTTAAAGCATGCTAAGTCACTTTGAAAGACTTTATGCACACATAAGAGCATATACAATTCAATAATAACAACAACGTTAAGACATGTTCATATTCATATACAAGAATAACATCATCATAAAGTAATACCAACATTTCAGGTTCTAGAGTTCATATTATAAAAGCATACAATATCGTTACTCACAATCCCAACCAAGCCTACAAGTTCAATGCTCATGTGAAGTCCCATAAACCCACAAAATCAAGTAAACTAGTAAAGAGACTGTAAGTAATGTCTTTACCTCATATAACATCACATCATGTGTAGTCATTATTATACATATAAATAGACCAATATCATGTTTATCAAATAAACCCAACCATCATATAAGGACAACACTATAACCATCATTATGAATTTCATTCATAACATAAGTACATAATAACTCCTCCTAGGACTCCACTCAATGCCAACTTGTGCAATGCATAGGTAAAGTCTCATACCCTTACTTACACTATGTAGTACCTCTTAAGTCATCCTAGTTATTTTCCATCTTTATTACTTTCATTCAATTCATTACTTTAAATTCGGAATTGGATGAAACCCATTTGAAAAATCTAGTTTTGAAAACACTTTGAATGAACCCTTTGAGGAAAGAGGTCTGAAAGGTGAAGAGATCCCATACCTCAAATTTTTGGTGAAGATTTGGAGATGAAATAGTCCCTTTCAAGACCCCAATTCCCTTCATTAACTTAGCCTTCAATCGAGTCTTCCAATACAGAGAGAAAGAAGAGAGAAGGTAAAGGAATTGTTTTAGGAGTTCTAATTAGTTTAATGGGGTTAAGGACTTTATATGGGAGGTTAAATAGCTTCATTAGGCCCCCTTAATCCCCTAATTAACTACCTAAATCCTTAACTAATTAAATGAAGCTAATTAAAAACGTGCAAAAAAATCAGGACCCTCACAGACGGAACCCCGTCGACGGGCCGTCTTTGAGTCGATGGTTTGTCCCCCTCCGTCCTGCACATCCGTCGTCTGGGTAAGAGACTTGTGACGGCAAGAGCTTCCCCAATTTCGCTAAGTGTGGTACGACGGTGGCATCGACGCCCCATCAGTCCACACACGGACCGTCGATTTCCCCGTCGATGCACACTGCCGAGGCAATGTTGCGTCAACCTGCAGGGGTCCTCCTCAAGGGCCCTTGGTTGGTCCTTTGGTAGTCGTACACGGATGTTTCAACCATGAAACATCTCTAACACGTGTGACACACATTTTCACCAAATTTAATTAATTTACGACTCTAAAAAACTAGTCAAATAGGCTAAGGCTCGCTAGTACCTCCTTAAACCAACTTCCAAACGTCATGGACGTTCTCGGGCGTTTTGGTTTCTAAACTTCCTAAATGACCTATATTCATAAAATTAACCGTAAAACAGTGTTTAGACTTCATGACACCTATGCTAGGCTTTATTACTCGTCTTGGATTTCCGAAGTGTTACAGAACCCATGTACTCCTGGATGACCCCAATTTCATGAATTGTGATGGGTGTATTCATACAAGATGATTAATATGAATTACGTCTATGATAATTCTTTATTTGAATCTTATTTATTCATTCCTAGTTAAGTAAATCTAGGTTTAATTATGTGACGTTATTCATGATCCATTAGGGGGTCAATTGCTAGGGTTTGCACTTACTGATGTGAGTTGTATATGAATTCATGATTCGCTTAGATGGTGATGATCTTATGTCTATTGTGTACTGATTATTTGATTGCAAGATTATTCTTCCTCTATACTTACACTTGACTATGCACAAATAAATATGATTATGGTAAGTTTGATGTGTTGATTGAAAGACTATTCTCATGGACACAATATGAACGTGATGTAAAAGGTTTACTCACGTATTAACGATTCTAAGGATAAAGGACATTCTCACCTAATGAATCAATGAGATATTATAGTAACGTGTTGATTGGGTGCCTAGTGTATTCTCTAATGAACATGAACCTATGTAAAGACTTAATATGAATTTTTAAGGGAATTATGATTAGCATCGAGTGGATATGAATATGACATGGGTTCATTAATGCTAGTAGATAGTAGATCCATTTAAAATCTAAAATGTCAGTTCTACCATAGGCAAGTAGGACACCTCATTTCGATGTGGGGATAGAACACCAATTTCCATGTAAGTCAACATGGTCTATGTCGGTTAAGGCTACATTTCCCTATATGATAAGAATATGAATCATGTTAAGGATACAAAATTTAATTATGACCTCTCAAGTGGAACTACTTAGTGTGGATGGGGATATGAAAGTTATGACCGAGGAGCACCCCCTAGACGTAACCGGTGTATTCATCCTTGAAGAGGTCTTAGACTAGACCTTAGCATACATCATTGCATTTCATATGTAGAGAAAATGCAGAAAAATTAAAACTTTACATATTAAGTATGCATAAACTACTCATTTAATCATATATGAAGTTTACATAGAATTCTCATTTATGAACATAGTCTAATTCATTAACATAGTCTAATATTGTCTCACACATAACCATCTATTATATAAGTACAAGATTTGGGACATAGACCTTGCACTATTACAATATGTCACATATAGAACTTACAACAAAGTCTCAAAGAATATAAATGAACATTGTGTTAGACATAGTCAATTAACTAGAACTAGAATAGTGGATTTCATCCTCGGACTTGAGGACTCACAAACAACTTGGGAACTATCCAAGTCTTCTTTGAAAATGCCCTTGAAGAACTTCAATGGCCTGAACCTACATTATTGTAGAAATAGAGAGAATATGGGTTAGTACAAACCACAAGTACCGAGAATTAAAACATATGCACGTAAAACCTTTAAAAACATGCACAAAGGGACATTTTCTTTAAAACCGTGCTAAGTCACTTTGAAAGACTTTATGCAGACATAAGATCATATACAATTCAATAATCACAACAACATTAAGACATGTTCATATTCATATACAAGAATAACATCATCATAAAGTCATACCAACATTTCAGGTTCTAGAGTTCATATTATAAAAGCATACAAGATCGTTACTCACAATCCCAACCAAGCCTACAAGTTCAATGCTCATGTGAAGTCCCATAACCCAACAAAATCAAGTAAACTAGTAAAGAGACAATAAGTAATGTCTTTACCTCATATAACATCACATCATGTGTAGTCATCATTATACATAGAAATAGACCAATATCATGTTTATCACATAAACCCAACCATCATATAAGGACAATGTACATTATAACCATCATTATGAATTTCATTCATAACATAAGTACAAAATAACTCCTCCTAGGACTCCACTCAAGGCCAACTTGTGCAATGCATAGGTAAAGTATTATACCCTTACCTACTCTATCTAGTACCCCTTAAGTTATCCTATTTAGTTTCCATCTTTATTACTTTCATTCATTCATTTTACTTTTCGGGACATTCTCTTTAACCGACAATAGACCACGCGAGCTAAACATGGAATTCGGTGTTATGAAATTCTACAGTGAAAGAAAGTGCTCTACCTGCCAAGGTAGAACCATACATGAACATATCATCTAGGTGGATCCACTAGCTAGTCTTCCTATGGGGGAACATAGTAAGGAACTAGGAGATGTGTATTTGAAACCCTCTTTATGCTAATTTCCTTCATAGTCTCCACCTCATGAGAACAATGGTGAACCTACCTTCCTGCTTGGGAAGGGACATATCTCACTTTCTAGTTCGCTCGTTTCTAAGCTAAATTTCCTTTTTGAAGTCTCGTTAAGTCTTTCTTAAAATCAATTCATAATATAGGTCATAGGAGAATAACACCTTTTATAATAATTTTAATAGCTCATAAGGTCTAGGATAAGAAAATCATTTCATCACTAAATGATCATCATGTGAGAAACAACATAGAAATACAATGCTAATGAGAAATTACCTCTAATCCCTCATACAACACACCTATAATTATATCACATCCATAATGTTCATATCATAATCATACATCCCTAACTTTATACATCATACTTCAGTTGAACAACATTATCAAGTATACACCAACATAATTGAAGTAAAGAAATCATGATCTTGAAAGTCTTACCAATGGCTTCCAAGAATTTCCTTCAGGATCTCAACCTAAATTCCACAAAATTTATCCAATAATCCAATCAACATCATCATATAATAGTAACTTCACCAATAACAGATCCAATTACAACATCCCTAATCATCTATAAATCTAATTCATAGTTAAGATTAGGAAAAAGGGGTAATTCATCGATCTTTTAGTGAAATTAGGTCAAAGTATAAGGAAATATAACAATCCACCAATAAAAAATCATAATTCATCAATATAAATCAAGTAAATATCACATAACACCAATTTGAAAGATAACCCACGAAGGATGAAAAACATAGTGTTGAAGAACATTGAAAACGAAACTTTGAAGAACCTCTTGTGGAAAGGAGTCCCAAGAGTGAATAGCTTCCATACCTTTCTAATTCATAGAGAAGTGTAGAATAAAGACTTGATATTAAAGCCCTAATGAAGCCTGAACTTGTTCTTCAATGGGGGTCTTTGGGGTAGTGAGAGAAAGTCGAGAGAAATGGGAGTTATTCAGGTTTTGGGAATTATCAAGTGTTAGGTTAGTTTAATGACTTAGGGGGCTTATATAATCCTAAACTAACTAATTAAAACCATACCTAACAATTAATTAATTAAATAGATAATAATCTAAGCACCCATAACTTAAACAAAATTGGACATTAAGCTAGGGTCTCAAACGACGAGACCCCGTCGATGGGCCGTTGATCCAGCCACGGACCGTCATGGTCATTCGTGGTTTGGATCAAAGGCTTGTTTTTGGAATCTTTTTCAGAGGATTCTAGGTGTGGACCAACGATACCCAATGACGGAGCGTCGTTCAAATGACGGCTCATTGTTTCCCCTCTGGATGTACACAATATGAACGTGATGTAAAAGGTTTACTAACGTATTAACGATTCTATGGATAAAGACATTCTCACCTAATAAATCAATGAGCTATTATATTGACGTGTTTATTGGGTGCCTAGTGAATTCTCTAACGAACATGAACCTAAGTAAAGACTTAATATGAATTTTTAAGGGAATTATGATTAGCATCGAGTGGATATGAATATGACATGGGTTCATTCATGCTAGTAGATAGTAGATCCATTTAAAATCTAAAATGTTAGTTCTACCATAGGAAAGTAGGACACCTCATTTCGATGTGGGGGTAGAACACCAAATTCCATGTAACTCAACATGGTCGATGTCGGTTAAGGCTACATTTCCCTATATGATAAGAATATGAATCATGTTAAGGATACAAAATTTAATTATGACCTCTCAAGAGGTACTACTTAGTGTGGATGGGGATATGAAAAAATCATGACCGAGGAGCACCCCCTAGACGTAATCGGTGTATTCGTCCTCGAAGAGGTCTTAGACTAGCCCTTAGCATACATTATTGCATTTCATATGTAGAGAAAATGCGAAAAATTAAAACTTTACATATCAAGTATACATAAACTACTCATTTAATCATGTATGAAGTTTACATAGAATTCTCGTTTATGAACATAGTCTAATTCATCAACATATTCTAATATTGTCTCACACATAACCATCTATTATATAAGTACAAGATTTGGGACATAGACCTTGCACTATTACAATATGTCTCATATAGAACTTACAACAAAGTCTTAAAGAATATAAATGAAAATTGTCTTAGACATAGTCAATTAACTAGAACTAGAATAGTGGGTTTCATCCTCGGACTTGAGGACTCACAAACAACTTGGAAACTATCCAAGTCTTCTTTGAAAATTCCCTTGGAGATCTTCAATGGCCTGAACCTAGATTATTGTAGAAATAGAGAGAATATGGGTTAGTACAAACCACATGTACCGAGAATGAAAACATATGCACGTAAAACCTTTAAAAACATGCAGAAAGGGATATTTTCTTTAAAATCATGCTAAGTCACTTTGAAAGACTCTATGCACACATAAGAGCATATACAATTCAATAATAACAACAACGTTAAGACATGTTCATATTCATATACAAGAATAACATCATCATAAAGTATACCAACATTTCAGGTTCTAGAGTTCATATTATAAAAGCATACAAGATCGTTACTCACAATCCCAACCAAGCCTACAAGTTCAACGCTCATGTGAAGTCCCATAACCCCACAAAATCAAGTAAACTAGTAAAGAGACCATAAGTAATGTCTTTACCTCATATAGCATCACATCATGTGTAGTCATTATTATACATAGAAATAGACCAATATCATATTTATCAAATAAACCCAACCGCCATATAAGGACAACATTATAACCATCATTATGAATTTCATTCATAACATAAGTACATAATAACTCCTCCTAGGACTCCACTCAATGCCAACTTGTGCAATGCATAGGTAAAGTCTCATACCCGTACTTACATTATGTAGTACCTCTTAAGTCATCCTAGTTATTTTCCATCTTTATTACTTTCATTCAATTCATTACTTTAAATTCGGAATTGGATGAAACCCATTTGAAAACTCTACTTTTGAAAACACTTTGTATGAACCCTTTGAGGAAAGAGGTCTCAAAGGTGAAGAGATCTAATAACTCAAAGTTTTGGTGAAGATTTGGAGATGAAATAGTCCCTTTCCAGACCCCAATTCCCTTCATTGACTTAGCCTTCCATCGAGTCTTCCAATACAAAGAGAAAGAAGAGAGAAGGTAAAGGAATTGTTTTAGGAGTTCTAATTAGTTTAATAGGGTTAAGGGCTTTATATGGGAGGTTAAATAGCTTCATTAGGCCCCCTTAATCCTCTAATTAACTACCTAAACCCTTAACTAATTAAATGAAGCTAATTAAAAACGTGCAGGAAAATCAGGACCCTCACAGACGGAACCCCGTCGACGGGCCGTCTTTGAGTCGATGGTTTGTCCCCCTCCGTCCTACACATCCGTCGTCTGGGTAAGAGACTTGTTAAGGAGATAGCTTCCCCAATTTTACTAAGTGTGGGATGACGGTGGCATCTACGCCCCGTCAGTCCACACACGGACCGTCGATGCACACTGCCCAAGCAATGTTGTGTCAACCTGCAGGGGTCCTCCTCAAGGGCCCTTGGTTGGTCGTTTGGGAGTCGTACCCGGATGTTTCAACCATGAAACATCTCTAACACGTGTCACACATATTTTCACCAAATTTAATTAATTTACGACTCTAAAAAACTAGTCAAATAGGCTAAGGCTCGCTAGTACCTCATTAATCCAACTTCCAAACGTCATGGACATTTTGGTTTCTAAACTTCCTAAATGACCTATATTAATAAAATTAACCGTAAAACAGTATTTAGACTTCATGACACATATGCTAGGCTTTATGACTCGTCTTGGATTTCCGAAGTGTTACAGAACCCATGTACTCCTGGATGACCCCAATTTCATGAATTGTGATGGGTGTATTGATACAAGATGATTAATATGAATTACGTCTATGATAATTTTTTATTTGAATCTTATTTATTCATTCCTAGTTAAGTAAATCTAGGTTTAATTATGTGACGTTATTCATGATCCATTAGGGGGTCAATTGCTAGGGTTTGCACTTATTGATGAGAGTTGTATATGAATTTGTGATTCGCTCAGATGGTGATGATCTTATGTCTATTGTGTACTGATTATTTGGATTGGAAGATTATTCTTCCTCTATCCTTACACTTGACTATGCACAAATAAATATGATTATGGTAAGGTTGATGTGTTGATTAATAGACTATTCTCATGGACACAATATGAACGTGATGTAAAAGGTTTACTCACGTATTAACGATTCTAAGGATAAAGGACATTCTCATCTAATGAATTAATGAGCTATTATAGTGACGTGTTGATTAGGTGCCTAGTGTATTCTCTAATGAACATGAACCTATGTAAAGACTTAATATGAATTTTTAAGGAATTATGATTAGCATCGAGTGGATATGAATATGACATGGGTTCATTCATGCTAGTAGATAGTAGATCCATTTAAAATCTAAAATGTTAGTTCTACCATAGGCAAGTAGGACACCTCATTTTGATGTGGGGGTAGAACACCAATTTCCATGTAACTCAACATGGTCTATGTCGGTTAAGGCTACATTTCCCTATATGATAAGAATATGAATCATGTTAAGGATACAAAATTTAATTATGACCTCTCAAGTGGAACTACTTAGTGTGGATGGGGATATGAAAGTTATGACCGAGGAGCATGCCCTAGACGTAACTGGTGTATTCGTCCTTGAAGAGGTCTTAGACTAGACCTTAGCATACATCATTGCATTTCATATGTAGAGAAAATGCGGAAAAATTAAAACTTTACATATCAAGTATGCATAAACTACTCATTTAATCATATATGAAGTTTACATAGAATTCTCATTTATGAACATTGTCTAATTCATCAACATAGTCTAATATTGTCTCACACATAACCATCTATTATATAAGTACAAGATTTGGGACATAGACCTTGCACTATTACAATATGTCTCATATAGAACTTACAACAATGTCTCAAAGAATATAAATGAACATTGTCTTAGACATAGTCAATTAACTAGAACTAGAATAGTGGGTTTCATCCTCGGACTTGAGGACTCACAAACAACTTGGGAACTATCCAAGTCTTCTTTGAAAATGCCCTTGAAGATCTTCAATGGCCTGAACCTAGATTATTATAGAAATAGAGAGAATATGGGTTAGTACAAACCACAAGTACCGACAATTAAAACATATGCACGTAAAACCTTTAAAAACATGCACAAAGGGACATTTTCTTTAAAACTATGCTAAGTCACTTTGAAAGACTTTATGCACACATAAGAGCATATACAATTCAATAATCACAACAACATTAAGACATGTTTATATTCATATACAAGAATACATCATCATAAAGTCATACAAACATTTCAGGTTCTAGAGTTCATATTATAAAAGCATACAAGATCGTTACTCACAATCCCAACCAAGCCTACAAGTTCAATTCTCATGTGAAGTCCCATAACCCCACAAAATCAAGTAAACTAGTAAAGATACCATAAGTTATGTCTTTACCTCCTATAACATCACATCATGTGTAGTCATCATTATACATAGAAATAGACCAATATCATGTTTATCACATAAACCCAACCATCATATAAGGACAACATTATAACCATCATTATGAATTTCATGCATAACATAAGTACAAAATAACTCCTCCTAGGATTCCACTCAAGGCCAACTTGTGTAATGCATAGGTAAAGTCTCATACCCTTACCTACACTATCTAGTACCCCTTAAGTTATCCTAGTTAGTTTCCATCTTTATTACTTTCATTCATTCATTTTACTTTTCGGAACATTCTCTTTAACCGAAAATAGACCATGTGAGCTAAACATGGAATTCGGTGTTATGAAATCCTACAGTGAAAGAAAGTGCTCTACTTGTCAAGGTAGAACCATACATGAACATATCATCTAGGTGGATCCACTAGCTAGTCTTCCTATGGGGGAACATAGTAAGGAACTAGGAGATGTGTATTTGAAACCCTCTTTATGCTAATTTCCTTCATAGTCTCCACCTCATGAGAACAATGGTGAACCTACCTTCCCTCTTGGGAAGGGACATATCTCACTTTCTAGTTCGCTCGTTGCTAAGCTAAATTTCCTTTTTGAAGTCTCGTTAAGTCTTTCTTAAAATCAATTCATAATATAGGTCATAGGAGAATAACACCTTTTATAATAATTTTAATAGCTCATAAGGTCTAGGATAAGAACATCGTTTCATCACTAAACGATCATCATGTGAGAAACAACATAGAAATACAATGATCATGAGAAATTACCTCTAATCCCTCATACAACACACCTATAATTATATCACATCCATAATATTCATATCATAATCATACATCCCTAACTTTATACATCATAATTCAGTTGAACAACATTATCAAGTATACACCAACATAATTGAAGTTAAGAAATCATGATCTTGAAAGTCTTACCAATGGCTTCCAAGAATTTCCTTCAACATCTCAGCCTAAATTCCACAAAATTTATCCAATAATCCAATCAACATCATCATATAATAGTAACTTAACCAATAACAGATCCAATTACAACATCCCTAATCATCTATAAATCCAATTTATAGTTAAGATTAGGAAAAAGGAGTAATTCATGGATCTTTTAGTGAAATTAGGTCAAAGTATAAGAAACTATAACAATACACCAATAAAAAATCACAATTCATCAATATAAATAAAATAAATATCACATTACACCAATTTGAAAGATAACCCACGAAGGATGAAAACCATAGTGTTGAAGAACATTGAAAATGAAACTTTGAAGAACCTCTTGTGGAAAGGAGTCCCAAGAGTGAATAGCTTTCATACCTTTCTAATTCTTAGAGAAGTGTAGAATAAAGACTTGTTATTAAAGCCCTAATGAAGCCTGAACTTGTTCTTCAATAGGGGTCTTTGGGGTAGTGAGAGAAAGTCAAGAGAAGGGGGAGTTATTAGGTTTTGGGAATTATCAAGTGTTAGTTTTGTTTAATGACTTAGGGGGCTTATATAATCCTAAACTAACAAATTAAAACCATCCCTAACAATTAATTAATTAAATAGATAATAATCTAAGCACCCATAACTTAACAAAAATTGGACATTAAGCTAGGGTCTCAAACGACGAGACCCCATTGACGGGCCGTTGATCCATCCACGGACCGTCATGGTCATTCGTGGTTTGGATCAAAGGCTTGTTTTTGGAAGCTTTTTCAGAGGATTATAGGTGTGGACCAACGATACCCAATGACGGAGCGTCGTTCAAATGACGGAGCGTTGTTTCCCCTGTGGATGTACACAGTCTCTAGATAGCTTTTAGGGTCAATTGTTAGGGTCATCCTCGAGGCACCTTAGGGTTATCCTTGGGGAGTCGTACGTGGACGTTTCGACTCTAAAAACACTCTAATTTGTATTCTAAACCTTTTGACCATTTTTTGACTTTTATACGACTCTTTAGACCCCTTAAAACACCTGAAGTCACACTAGGTCATTTCTCACAAATCTTCGGACGTCGTGGTCTTACCTTGAAGTTTTGGTCTTAGTACCTCCTAATCAGGCTGAGTACCTTAGTTTTGGTATTGAATTAGTATTATCCACTACATGAGGCTCTAGTATAATTCATAGAAGTCATTTTAGCATGAACCTTTACAAAGATATGCACATACTTGGAAAAATAATTCAAGTTCTATGTTATTCATAATTTTTAATTTAAGAGGAACTACAAACCTCAATTTTGAGTAGGAGAGAGTAACGAGATGAGGGTAGCGGGACTTCATGTTGGCCTCAGCCTCCCATATGCGCACCCTCAACTAGGTGGTTTCTCTATAGGACTTTTACAAAAGGCAACCTCTTGGTTCCCCAACTTTTTTACTTGATGATATAGGATGTCAACCGGAGCCTCTTCATAAGAAAGGTTCACATTCACCCCTAACCCTTCAATCGGGAGAATAGACATCGGGTCACCTATACATTTCTTGAGCATAGATACATGAAATACTGGTTGAACTGGGTTAATTCACTTGTTAATTTAAACTCATAAGCAAATTTCCCGACCCGTTTCAATATCTCAAAAGGCCCCACATACCAGGGACCAAGTTTCCCATTTTTACCAAATCTTATGACCCCTTTCATAGGTGAAATCTTCAAGTAGACCCAACCACCTATTTCAACTCAAGGTCTCTTCTTCTATTGTCGTCACAAGATTTTTGCCGACTATAGGCTATTTTCAACCTATATCTTATCATTCAAATTTTTTCCATAGCCTCATAGACTATCTCGCGACAAAGAATTGAAAACTCTCCTATCTCAAACAACCCAATCAGAGACCTACATCTCCGACCATAGAGTGCTTCAAAAGGTGCCATAGAAATACTCGAAGATTAGCTAATATTGTAAGAGAACTCTATCAACGGTAGGTGATCATCCCAATTACCCTTGAAGCAATGACACAAGCCCTCAACATATCCTCTAGGGTTTGGATTGTGTGCTCTGCTTCTCCATCCTTTTGAGGATGAAAAGGGATACTAAGTTTCACTTGAGTACCTAGCCCCTTCTGAAAACACCTCCAAAAATGAGAAGTGAATTGGGAACCTCTATCCGAGATGATGGACAAAGGTATACCTTGAAAACTAACAATCTCATTAAGTTAAAACATAGCATATTTCTCCGCCAAATAAGTAGATTTCACGGGATGAAATGGGCAGATTTCATCAATCTATCAACAATAACCCATATGGAATCATTTTGCCTCCGGGTAGTGGGCAAACCTAAAACGAAGTCCATATTGATATATTCTCATTTCCATGTAGGGACATCCATTACTTAGTAAACCCTCTCAGTCTTTGATGTTCGCCTTAACTTGTTGACAGTTAGGACATTTAGCCACAAACTCCGTTATATCCCTCTTCAAATTGTCCCACCAATTGACCTCTTAAGATCACGATACTTTTTGGTGGCACCCGTACGAATAGAATATCGATAATCATGAGCTTCTTCAAAATTTGTCTTCTCAAGTCATCAACATCCGGTACGCACAACCTACCTTGGTACCTAAGTACACCATCCCCCCCTTGAGAGAATGACTCTTTGAGCTTACTAAGAACCGATTCCTTCAACTCCATTAATAGGGTCAAGATGTTGCTTAGACTTTACCTCAACCACTAAAGATGACTCAGAGTTATGATGAACTATGAGACCCCCTTTTTGAGAATCTTCTAACCGAACACCCAACTCGGACAATCTATTAACATCTTTCACTAGCTCTTTCTTACCCTCTTCAACATGAGCCACACTACTATAGTCATTCGACTCAAAGAATCCGCAACAACATTTGCTTTTCCGAGGTGGTAAAGGACACTTATGTCATAGTCCTTCAAAATCTCTAATAACCTTCTTTGCCGGAGGTTCATCCCCTTTAAATGAACACATATTAAAGACTCTTATGGTAGGTGAATACGTCTACATGCACACCATATAGGTAATGTCTCCATATCTTCAAGGCAAACACTACGGTCGCTAATTTAAGGTGATGAGTTGGATAGTTCTTCTCGTACAACATGAGTTGTCTAGATGCATAATCTATCACCTTACCATGTTTCATGAGGACACAACCCAAACCCACTCGAGAAGCATAACAATACACTACAAACCCTTCCGTACCCTCTAGTAAGGTCAACACGGAGAGAAGGAAAGCCTATCTTTCAACTCTTGAAATCCTCTTTCACAAGCTTCCGACCACTCAAACTTAACCTTCTCTTGAGTTAGAGTTGTCAAAGTAGAAGCAATAGATGCAACCCCATCAACAGACCTTCTATAATTACCGACTAGACCCAAGAAACTTCGGATATCGATTGGAGTCATATGTCTAGGCCAATTCTTAACCTCTTCCATTTTCTTTGGATAAACATTTATACCCTCACTTGAAACCATGTGACCAAGAAAGGCAACCGATCTCAACCAAAATTCACACTTACTATATTTAGCAAAGAGTTGATGTTGAGGACTTGCAATTGTAACAACCCTAAAGATGAATAAGATAAAGGCTTAAGGTGTCAAGAATGCTTGCGATTAGACCAAGGTTCACACGGATTGATACGCGTAGAACCAGACCTCAGAACCCTTACTACGGCCAAGCCAACTAACTTGGGGAGTTAGCTCAGCTTGGAAAGGTTGGAACCAACCAAGTAAGGCTCTCGAAAATGAAGATTTAATCGAAGGAGTCTTTACCGAACTTAAAAAGAAAAAATCTTAAGTTTTGAGGGTCTAGGGGTAAAATGGTATTTTACCAGGCTAAGGTAATATCATAATTACCCTAAATATATAATTAATTAATTATTTAATAAGATGGAGGGGCAATTTGGGGAGAGAGAGAGTCGAAATTGAGCTCTTGAAGTGGAGTCTTGCTCCACCCGGGTTCGGACCTAGGTGGAAGCAATGATTTAAATTGTTTTTATTTAAAATTGATAAATTAATTCAATTAATTAATATTTATTAGCTGATTTAAGAAAAAGGAAAATCAGATTTTAAATATTAAGGAGAGTCCTAAATTGACTAAGTCATTATCTAAGCTTAAACAACTTCACACGTTTCACTCTCTCACGATCTCTCTCTGACGTTTCATCACCTCTTTCACATTACTCTCTGCCTACACAACAACAAGAAATGAAATAATATTAAGATTTCTTCACACTTGAAGAACTCACACGAAATTTTAAGAAAAACAAAGTAACCAAAACGTTAAGGCAAAGAGAAGTTGTCCGTCGAGTGGTGTGGACGTTGAAGAAGCTTGGACTGATTTTGGAGAGGGTTTTGGGCAACAACTTCACGTTTGAACAAGCAAATTAAGGTATGGGTTTCTTCTCTCTTGGTCCTTTCACAAGAGACTCCTTAAGATTCAAGATATTCATTTTGAAAACTAGGATTTGTTCCCCGTTGCATGTCCCTGTCACTAGATCCCATTGAATTTTAGGTTGGGTATGTTTGCTGGTACAAAGTAGGGATGAAATGTGTTTTCGTGATGTTTATGTTTAAGTATGCATGTTCGAAATTTTGTGAATATTGATTATGCTGATCGAAATCATGTGTAAAAGTGATGTGTGTGTGTGCAACGTGTGGCAGTGAAGTTAGTCACTGTTTGGAGATGTGTAAAGGCATGTTAATCCATGTATTTTATGTGCTAAAGTTGTACACAATGTGATGTTCATATGGGGTGTGAGGTTACTGATTTTGGGTGAAAATGCTTGACTAATGTAACCCCTAAACTACACCTAACTATACACTAAATGCTTGGTGAAATACCCTAAGAAACTAACATGAAAAGGTTGATGAAAGGAAGCTAAAGTTGGGATTAAATTTCCAGATTGGTGTACTCTAGTTTCGGTCAAAAATAAGGCTAAGAATCTGGGTTTTTAAAATGAAAATAAAATAAGTGAGGTCAATGGGAATTGAACCCAAGACCTCACATGTTAAGGAGGCTAAAAACGTGAAGGGGATTAAGGGGAATCGAACCCGCTTGGCTACTGTAAATTCGCAAAAAGGAAATGAAAAATGGGGCTTGGGGGAATCGAACTCGGTTACTGGAGGAGAAAGGAGAGAACAATATATTTAAAAAATAAATGGGAGGCGTGGGAATCGAACCCACGACCTCCAGGCTGCGAATGAGAGAAGAGAAAATTAAAGAAAAAGAAGATGTGAGGCGTGGGAATCGAAACCACGACCTCAATTCTTTAAATGGAGCGGAGCGAAATAATTAAGAAAATAAAGTGAGGTTGTGGGGGCTCGATCCCACAATCTCATTTCCAAACGCCTAGCCTAGGGAGTTTTAATTAAAAATAAAATAGGAGGCTATGGGGGTTCGAACCCACAACCTCACAGCCTAGCGAATTTAAGATTAAAATTAAGAGGTTGTGGGGGTTCGAACCCACCACCTCCCAATTCCCCAGCGAAATAAATAACAAAAATAAAAGAGGTTGTGGGGGTTTGATCCCACAACCTCTTGGTTTGGGCGAAATGGGACAAGGAGACTTTAAGGAAAAATAAAAAGGGGTTGTGGGGGTTCGAACCCACAACCCTTCGGCCAACTTAAGAGGAAAACCAAGTAGAAAATTTATGATACAATGTTAATGTTGGGGTTCAATCTAGAGTATCAATGTCATGGAGATCAAAAATAAAATCAATGAAAAATTTAAATGTTATCCAAGTGATTCGAACTTGGGTTTGTTTGCCCAAACTTCCGTATTGATACATAAGTCATACGTGAACAAAATATCCAAGAATAATGCCACCTACTTAGATCGAAATTAAGATCTTGGCATAAATACAAGATACATAAGTCTTGTACTACATAATCTTAGGAATGTATGAATCACTTAACGAATTATGAATGAAGCCTCATGGCTTGTGTGTATAGACTCATAAGTCTAGCATACGTTTAAAAGTAAGTGAACCTAAGATGTATGTACTGAATGATGAAATGAACAATGAAATGATGAAACCCTAGAAGGGTTAAGTAAGAGTATGAAACACACCAATGGCCAAGTATATTGGCATATGATGAAATGATCATTCACGTAAAATGGGGTGAGTAATTGTGAAGAGTAAATGTGCTAATGACGATGAATGTGGTGACAACATGATATGAGGCTAATGCAAATGATAAGAACAATCTCAAATTAGCCTAAGTAAATGTTACCAAAACGTACTCACCTATGAGAGTGTAAGATAATGAAGAGACCGGTCTCTATGAACACTCAAATAAAAGTAATGATATTAACACACTTAATACTAATGATGAGATGAGAAATCATCTATTGAACTGTGATGTCCTCATACTAGAAGCCAGCTTCCATGACGTATGAGTTGAATGTAATGGAAATTTATACTGAGCACCGATAGACTAGTTATGAGCGGTGATGCCTTCTTTCGGGAAGGACGGAGGTTCACGTAACTCTCATGAGATGAGACTGTCCGGCTTGCCGGGTATGGGTCTACTTATATCTCCTAGTCTTCGAACGTATACTGCCAATATAGGGATCTGGCGGGGTTAAATTCCCATGTATGCTAGCATGTTTTTGGGTCACTTTGGCCGGTGATTCCACCTCTTTTCAGTGTGGGGGAGACACTGGATTTCATGATGCTCACATGATCTATGTCGGTTAAAGTTAAAGTTCCAAATGATTGAATGAGGCCAGCCTCAAATGAAGCCATAATGAAATGAATGATACAAAAGGTGTTAGGATAGGATTATCAAGAGGTGAGCTAGACTCAGGTAATGACATTAGGTTATTCTTGATCATTGCAAATCAAACCCGGTGAAAGTCTTAAACTACACCCTAGGTATAGCTGGTGTTCACACTGGCCTATGAACGAAATGAAATGAAGTACGTATGAATGAATGAAGTAGACTCTGTGTTTGCTAATGAAGACTCCCTAGTTGAGGTCCCATATGTTGAGCCCTCATTTTGGAAAGTCTTAATGTCAAGTCCATGATTCCAAGGTCTCATGGCATATGATTGAATGATATGAAAGAAGCTATGTGCTATATGTTATGTGCTATGATATGTGTTATGTGTAAGATGTTATGTGCTGTGTGCACTATGATATTTATGATGATGCATGTTACTCTCATGGCATGACTTTCCTAATCCAAATTTGGAAAGCTCACTGACATTCCTAATCCAAATTTGGAAGGTTCACTAACTTTCCTAATCTCAATTTGGCAAGTCCACTAACTTGACTTTCCATAATCATGTTGTTAGGAAAGAGCTATCTTTTCTCATGCATGTCCTTGGTGTGCGCTTGCATATACCCATACTTAGTACAAGTGTGTACTAACCCTATACAACTCTATAATTTTAGGTGCAGGCACAGGTGGACGCTAGAGCTACAAGTGGACGCTGAAGCTATCCGGACGTCGAGCATTCATCCCGACTTGGTAGGTCCTCATGCTTTCGAGGATGCTGTCATTTATATTCTAGATTAGTTTTAGAGTTGAGCTAGTGGAGCATGTTCCACTAGTGTTTCTTTCATGTTTTATTCAGACATTGTATTGGTGCCATTTTGGCAAGTACATCTTTATTACTATATTATACTATTTCTTTCATTTGATGATCTTAATACTAGATGGTTGATGGTGAACAATTATATAATGATGAGAATGTTTAATAAGTATGTTAAGAAAGAAAAGTTTCAAATTTTCCGCTAAAATTAACCTAGATGAAGTAAGAATGACGTAAGTAGGCTTATCTGCGACCTTTGAGATGTCAACGACGCCGGTCTCCTCTAGGGTCTAGATTCCAGTCGTGACAAATTTGGTATCAGAGCACTAGGTTAAATTCTGAGATAATAAGTTCACATCAACCACATTGAGTAGTTTCTAAGTCATGGTAGTGAAGTGCACCACTATCCTGAATTAGAGACTGCATGATGCGTAGGAAAATTTCCCTTCTTCTGAGCTTATCGTGCTTTCCCTAATGTCAGATTTCTTGGTGTTATGAGCGTGTCTAACATCAATTCTTATTGTTTTCAGAGAATGAATACTAGGAGGAACGTCGGTCAGAGAAGAGGAGGTGCAGTTGCTGGGGACAATCAGATTCCACCCTAGGCTCCAACTGAAGGAGTGGATATACCAGTTAACCTAGCTGGGTTGACTGATGCTGAGGTGAGGGCATCTCTGGCCCAGATGGCACAGGCCATTACTATGCAGGCCCAGGCTATGATTGCCCAGGTCAACTGGCAGGATGTTTAGAGGGAGAACCCACCGGTTCGTAGCATGGCTGACAGGCTGAGAGACTTTACGAGGATGAATACTCCTATTTTCACAGGGTCCAAGACTTCAGAGGATCCCCAGGAGTTTGTGGACGAAGTGCATAAGATTTTGGTGGCTATGAGGGCCACAGATACTGAGAAGGCTGAGCTGGCTTCCTATCAGCTCAAGGATGTGGCACAGACTTGGTACAAGATGTTGCAGGATAGCCGAGCTTTGGGCAGAGTTCCAGTCACTTGGGAGCTGTTTAAGATAGCCTTTCTGGAGAGATTCTTTCCCATAGAAATGAGGGAGGCCAAAGTTGAAGAGTTTATCAACCTTAAGCAGGGATCTATGAAAGTCAGGGAGTATTCCCTGATGTTTGTTAATCTATCCAGGTATGCTACTTTCCTTAGTTTCTAACAGCAAGGATAAGGTGAGTACTGAAGTTTGTTAAATTATCCAGGTATGCTACTTCTCTTGTGTGTAACAGTAGAGACGAGATGAGTAGGTTTTTGACAGGGATTGCTGAGGATCTCGAGGAGGAGTGTAGGGAAGCTATGCTGCATGACAGCATGGACCTTTCCAGGCTTATGGTCCATGTCCAGCAAGTGGAGGAAAGCATGAAGAGGAAGTACACTAGGGCAGGGAACAGGTCAAGACAAGATGAGGAGAACTTTTGAAGGAAGAGTAGTGCTGGAATCAGGGAGAAGCCCAGGTTTAAGAAGGGACTCTCCCACCAAGGGGAGTCAAGTTCATCCAAGGGTCTCTATGATAGGGATTCTGAGTCGAGAGTTAAGAGGAACACTGGAGTATATACACCTCAGGAGAGGCCACCTTGCAGGAAGTGTGGCAAACTGCATGGAGGAGAGTGTATGATGGGCACTAACGCTTGTTACATTTGTGGCAAACCGGGTCACATGGTGAAGGATTGTCCGAATAGGAGAAGTCAAGAACAAGGGAAGGAGAGAGTTCAGCTTAATGGTCCAAGTGAAGAGGCTCCAAGGAGGCAACGATTCTTCGCACTCAAGTCTAGGGGTGCAGGGGAAGGCACTTCTGATGAAGCCTCGGGTGAGTAGCCTTAATTAGTCTTTCATATATTTGACTACGGTGTTTATGCACTAATATAAGGTTGATATGTTTGAGTCATCATGTTGGTTGTTGATTTGTATGACTTATATGTTGACATATATGGTATGCTTTGATGAGACTAGTTTAGGGAAGAATTCCTTACTCTATTAATGTGAAGCTACTAGTAGATTTCAAGGATGTGCACCATCATGTTAATATGTGAATCAGATATTCACCAATGGGAGTATTGAATTACCTATTTATGCGTACGTTCTATAGATGACTTACTTATTGTTAGTAAAGAGTAGTGTCATTTGGGGACGAATGTTCCTAAGGGGGGGATAATGTAACAACCCTAAAAATGAATAAGATAAATGCTTAAGGTGTCAAGAATGATTGCGATTAGACCAAGGTTCACACAGATTGATACGCGTAGAACCAGACCTCAGAACCCTTATTACGGCCAAGACAACTAACTTGGGGAGTTATTTGAGCTTGGAAAGGTTGGAACCAACCAATTAAGGCTCTCGAAAATGAAGATTTAATTGAAGGAGTCTTTACCGGACTTAAAAAGAACAAATCTTATGTTTTGAGGGTCTAGGGGTAAAATGGTCTTTTACCATGCTAAGGGTAATATCGTATTTACCCTAAATATATAATTAATTAATTATTTAATAAGATGGAGGGGCAATTTGGGGAGAGAGAGAGCCGAAATTGAGCTCTTGAAGTGGAGTCTTGATCCACCCGGGTTCGAACCTAGGTGGAAGCAATGATTTAAATTGTTTTTTATTTAAGATTGATAAATTAATTCAATTAATTAATATTTATTAGCTGATTTAAGAAAAAGGAAAATCAGATTTTAAATATTAAGGAGAGTCCTAAATTGACTAAGTCATTATCTAAGCTTAAACAACTTCACACGTTTCACTCTCTCACGATCTCTCTCTCACGTTTCATCACCTCTTTCACATTACTCTCTGCCTACACAACAACAAGAAATGAAATAATATTAAGATTTCTTCACACTTTAAGAACTCACACGAAATTTTAAGAAAAACAAAGTAACCAAAACGTTAAGGCAAAGAGAAGTTGTCCGTCGAGTGGTGTGGACGTTGAGGAAGCTTGGACTGATTTTGGAGAGGGTTTTGGGCAACAACTTCACGTTTGAACAAGCAAATTAAGGTATGGGTTTCTTCTCTCTTGGTCCTTTCCCAAGAGACTCCTTAAGATTCAAGATATTCATTTCGAAAACTAGGATTTGTTCCCCGTTGCATGTCCCTGTCACTAGCTCCCATTGAATTTTAGGTTGGGTATGTTTGCTGGTACAAAGTAGGGATGAAATGTGTTTTCGTGATGCTTATGTTTAAGTATGCATGTTCGAAATTTTGTGAATATTGATTATGTTGATCGAAATCATGTGTAAAAGTGATGTGTGTGTGTGCAACGTGTGGCAGTGAAGTTAGTCACTGTTTGGAGATGTGTAAAGGCATGTATCCTTGTATTTTATGTGCTAAAGTTGTACACAATGTGATGTTCATATGGGGTGTGAGGTTACTGATTTAGGGTGAAAACTCTTGACTAATGTAACCCCTAAACTACACCTAAATATACACTAAATGCTTGGTGAAATGCCCTAAGAAACTAACATGAAAAGGTTGATGAAAGGAAGCTAAAGTTGGGATTAAATTTCCAGATTGGTGTACTCTAGTTTCGGTCAAAAATAAGGCTAAGAATCTGGGTTTTTAAAATGAAAATAAAATAAGTGAGGTCAATGGGAATTGAACCCAAGACCTCACATGTTAAGGAGGATAAAAACGTGAAGGGCGTTAAAGGGAATCAAACACGCTTGGCTACTGTAAATTCGCAAAAAGGAAATGAAAAATGAGGCTGGGGGAATCGAACTCGGTTACTGGAGGAGAAAGGACAGAACAATATATTTAAAAAATAAATGGGAGGCGTGGGAATCGAACCCACGACCTCCAGGTTGCGAATGAGAGAAGAGAAAATTAAAGAAAAAGAAGATGTGAGGCGTGGGAATCGAACCCACGACCTCAATTCTTGAAATGGAGAGGAGCGAAATAATTAAGAAAATAAAGTGAGGTTGTGGGGGCTCGATCCCATAACCTCACTGCCAAACGCCTAGCCTAGGGAGTTTTAATTAAAAATAAAAATAGGAGGTTGTGGGGGTTCGAACCCACAACCTCACAACCTAGCCAATTTAAGATTAAAATTAGGAGGATGTGGGGGTTCGAACCCACCACCTCCCAATTCCCCAGCGAAAAAAATAACAAAAATAAAAGAGGTTGTGGGGATTTGATCCCACAACCTCTTGGTTTGGGCGAAATTGGACAAGGAGACTTTAAGGAAAAATAAAAAGGGGTTGTGGGGGTTCGAACCCACAACCCTTCGGCCAACTTAAGAGGAAAACCAAGTAGAAAATTTATGATACAATGTTAATGTTGGGGTTCAATCTAGAGTCCCAATTTCATGGAGATTAAAAAACAAATCAATGAAAAATGTAAATGTTATCCAAGTGATTCGAACTTGGGTTTCTTTGCCCAAACTTCCGTATTGATACATAAGTCATACGTGAACAAAATATCCAAGAATAATGCCACCTACTTAGATCGAAATTAAGATCTTCGCATAAATACAAGATACATAAGTCTTGTACTACATAATCTTAGGAATGTATGAATCACTTAACGAATTATGAATGAAGCCTCATGGCTTGTGTATATAGACTCATAAGTCTAGCATACGTTTAAAAGTAAGTGAACCTAAGATGTATGTACTGAATGATGAAATGAACAATGAAATGATGAAACCCTAGAAGGGTTAAGTAAGAGTATGAAACACACCAATGGCCAAGTATATTGGCATATGATTAAATGAACATTCATGTAAAATGGGGTGAGTAATTATGAAGAGTAAATGTGCTAATGACGATGAATGTGGTGACAACATGATATGATGCTAATGCAAATGATGAGAGCAATCTCAAATGAGCCTAAGTAAATGTTACCAAAACGTACTCACCTATGAGAGTGTAAGATAATGAAGAGACCAGTCTCTATGAACACTCTAATGAAAGTATTGAGATTAACACACTTAATACTAATGATGAGATGAGAAATCATCTATTGAGCTATGATGTCCTCATACTAGAAGCCAGCTTCCATGACGTATTAGTTGAATGTAATGGAACTTTATACTGAGCACCGATAGACTAGTTATGAGCGGTGATGCCTTCTTTCGAGAAGGGCGGAGGTTCATGTAACTCTCATGAGATGAGACTGTCCGGCTTGCTGTGTATGGGTCTCCTTCTATCTCCTAGTCTTCGAACCTATACCGCCAATATAGGGATCTGGCGGGGTTAAATTCCCATGTACGCTAGCATGTTTTTGGGTCACTTTGGTCGGTGATTCCACCTCTTTTCGGTGTGGGGGAGACATTGGATTTCATGATGCTCACGTGATCTATGTCGGTTAAAGTAAAAGTTCCCAATGAATGAATGAGGCCAGCCTCAAATGAAGCACATAATTAAATGAATGATACCAAAGGTATTAGGATATGATGATCAAGAGGTGAATTAGACTCAGGTAATGATATTAGGTTATTCTTGATCATTGCACAGCAAACCCGATGAAAGTCTTAAACTACACCCTAGGTATAGCTGGTGTTCACACTGGCCTATGAACGAAATGAAATGAAGTACGTATGAATGAATGAAGCAGACTCTATGTTTGCTAATAAAGACTCCCTAGTTGAGGTCCCATATGTTGAGCCCTTATTTTGGAAAGTCTTAATGTAAAGTCCATGATTCCAAGGTCTCATGTCATATGAATGAATGATATGAAAGAAGTTATGTGCTATATGTTATGTGCTATGATATGTGCTATGTGTAAGATATTATGTGCTGTGTGCAATATTATATTTATGATGATGCATGTTACTCTCATGGCATGACTTTCCTAATCCAAATTTGGAAAGTTCACTGACTTTCCTAATCCAAATTTGGAAGGTTCACTAACTTTGCTAATCTCAATTTGGCAAGTCCACTGACTTGACTTTCCATAATCATGTTGTTAGGAAAGAGCTATCTTTTCTCATGCATGTCTTTGGTGTGTGCTTGCATATACCCATACTTAGTACAAGTGTGTACTAACCCTATACAACTCTATAATCTTAGGTACTGGCACAGATGGACGCTAGAGCTACAGGTTGACGCTGAAGCTATCCGAACGTCGAGCATTCATCCGGACTTGGTAGGTCCTCATGCTTTCGAGGATGCTGCCATTTATATTCTAGATTAGTTTTAGAGTTGAGCTAGTGGAGCATGTTCCACTAGTGTTTCTTTCATGTTTTATTCAGACATTGTATTGGTGCCATTTTGGCAAGTACATCTTTATTACTATATTATACTATTTCTTTCATTTGATGATCTTAATATTAGATTGTTGATGGTGAACAATTATATAATGATGAGAATGTTTAATAAGTGTGTTAAGAAACAAAAGTTTCAAATTTTATGCTAAAATTAACCTAGATGAAGTAAGAATGGCGTAAGTAGGCTTGTCTGCGACCTCTAAGAGGTCAACGACGCCGGTCTCGTCTGGGGTCTAGATTCCGGTCATGACAGTTTCTTTCCTGTTTTATTCAGACATTGTATTGGTGCCATTTTGGCAAGTACATCTTTATTACTATATTACAGTATTTATTTCATTTGATGATCTTAATATTAGATGGTTGATGGTGAACAATTATTTATTAATGAGAACGTTTAATAAGTAAGTTAAGAAACAAAAAGTTTCAAATTTTCCGCTAAAATTAACCTAGATGAAGTAAGAATGACGTAAGTACGCTTGTCTGCGACCTCTGAGAGGTCAACGACGCCGGTCTTGTCTGGAGTCTAGATTCCATTCGTGACAGCAATACAACCCTCAAATAACTCGTGTGTTCGTCCTCACTCTTAGAATATACGAAGATGTCATCAATGAAGACAATTACAAATGAGTCAAGGTAATTCCGGAACACTCAATTCATAAGGTCCATGAAAGTCGTTGGGGCATTAGTTCGACCAAAAGACATGATTAGGAACTCATAATGACCATACCTTGTTCGGAAAGCCGTTTTAGGTATTTCTTCACCTTTCACCCTAAGTTAGTGATATCCCTACCTCAAATCAATTTTTGAAAAGTAACTCTCCCCTTGAAGTTGATCAAACAAATCATCAATCCTAGGAATAGGATACCTATTCTTTATGGTGACCTTGTTTATATGTTGATAGTCAATACACATTCTAAGAGACCCATCTTTCATTTTCACAAATAATATCGGAGCGCCCCGTGGAGATATGATTGGTCGTATAAAACCCTTGTCAAACAAATCCTTGAGTTGAGCTTTCAATTCTTTCAACTCGGCCGGAGCCATCCAATAAGGAGAAATTAAAATGGGTTGAGTACCCGGCAACAAATCAGTGTCGAAGTATATATCCTGTTTGGGAGGAATTTCGGGTTTGTCATTGGGAAAGAATTCAGGAAAATCCTTCAGTATGGGGACCGAATCTAAAGGATCAGTCTTGGATTCGAGGTCCTTAACCCTCACAACATGATAGACACATCCCTTATAAATCATCTTACCAGCTTTTTAGGCACGAAATGATTCGACCTCTAGGGATTGGGTTTCCTCCTTCCATTCTAAGACGGAATCATTAGGAAATTTGAACTTAACTACCATTGTTGAACAATCTATTGACCATTCCCAAAATGACATCAAAGTACAACATATCAAGTTCTACCAAATCGACCAATGTAACTCTATTGGACAATAATATCGGATAACCCCTAAAGACTCTTTTAGCAACAATGGAGTCACCCACTGGGTAGTAACCAAAAATGGTTCAATTAAGACATCGGATAACGCATCAAACTTCATGGACACAAAAGGAGTTACAAAAGATAAAGTGGCACCGAGATTTAGTAATTCATAGACATTAATGGAAAATACTTGTAACATAGTGGTGACAATATCGGGAGAATCTTCTTGATCACCCATATAGCGAAGAGAATATTCTTAGAAGCATTGGAACTAGGACCTCTTGCTTGTTCTTGGTTATTCCCCTTTACAGGACCCCTTACCATAGCACAATCTCTCACCTTATGTCCACACTTTCCACAACCAAAACAATTATCCGTTCTCACTAGACATTCACCCATGTGTTTCTTACCACATTTGACACAAGTAGGTTTCTTACTTGGTGAATCACAACCTCTTCCCCTTTGGGGTCTAGGTTTAGACACCCTATCATTAAGAGCCTTGGAGAAATTAAAAGGAAATTTATTGGAGAACCACTTCTTGAACTTAGGGTTGTCTTGAATTTCCAACGTACCCTTAGAAGTACCTCCTTCATAGGACCTTGCCCTCTTAGCATCCCTATTATTCCTCCTATGCCTACTCTCATCAACTTGTTGAGCATGCACCATCAAATGAGAAATGTCCATGTTGTCATGAAGCATCACTGAATGACACTCTTCTACAAGATCATTTGACACACCCGTCACAAAATGGTTCATTTAATCTCTAGGATTGACACCAAAGAAGAGGTATATTCAGACAACTTAGTGAATTTCATTGAGTTTTCTAGCACACTCCTGCCTCCTTGAAGAAGGTTGATGACCTCTTTCACTTTAGCCTCTCTTTCTCCCTTGGGAAGAACCTATCAAGAAATGCCCTCCTAAAGACTTCCCAACTTATGGGACCTACTCACAAAGCCCTATTGTCCCACCAATGGGTATACCAAGTTTGAGCCACATCCTTGAGTTGATAAGTAGCTACCTCAGCCTTCTCATTTGAACTCACTCCCATAGCATACAAGATCTTATAAACCTATCAAGAAATTCTTGTGGGTCTGCATTCACCTTAGACCCAAAGAACATGGGAGGATTTATCCTAGTGAAGTCCCTTAAGCGAGAAGTCATGGTACTAGAATTTTGGTTCACACGGGGCCAACTTCCCAGTTTACTGGAGCCGTCATAGCTTGAACTTGAGTAGTTACAGCTTGAGCTTGATTAGTCATGGATTGAGACAAACTTAGAAAATCCAACCTTATATCTCCATTCATCATAGTCGGATGATTGACCAGACCTTGGTCACCTGAATGAACTTGTTCTTGAGGAGGAGCTTGATCGCCTTGTGGAGGAGCTTGGTTGTCTTGGGGAGGAGCTCAAACATAAGAAATATCCTCTTCAGCTCTTCTTGTTGCTTCCCTTCTCGTATTCATACTCTATAACCACAAGAAAAGGATTATATAAAAAGGAGACATAGATTTAAGACTCTTGACGCACAACCTAGAAATACCAAAAAGATGAGAATTTCCTAAGCTTCACATAGCCTCTCATTCATAAGTGTGGCGCGCTTCATAATTATGAACAAGACTCTACATAGACGTTGTTTAGTGAGACATTAATCCTAAGATTATTCAACCTCATGCTCTGATACAAAGTTTGTCACGACCGGGAAGCACTCTCTAGACGTAACCGGCGTCTTCATCCTCAGAAATGTCTTAGACTAGCCCTTAGCATACATAAGTGCATACCATGGGTAGAGAAAATGCCAAAAAATTAAAACTTTACATATGAAGTATACATAGACTTCTCATTTAATCATATATGAAGTTTACATAGACTTTTCGTTAATCAATATAGTCTAATTCATCAACATAGTATAATATTGTCTCATGCATAAACATTTATTATAGAAGTACAAGATTTGGGACATAGACCTTACATTGTTACAATATGTCTCATATAGAACTTACAACAAAGTCTCAAAGATTAGAAATGAACATTGTCTTAGACATAGTCAATTAACTAGAAGTAGAATAGTGGGTTTCATCCTCGGACTTGAGGACTCACAAACTACTTGGGAACTATCCAAGTCTTCTTTGAAAATGGACTTGAAGCTCTTCAATAGCCCGAACCTACATTATTGTAGAAATAGAGAGAATATGGGTTAGTACAAACCACATGTACTAAGTATGGAAACATATGCACTTAAAACCTTTGAAAACATGCACAAAAGGACATTTTCTTTAAAAGCATGATAAGTCACTTTGAAAGCCTTTATGCATAGATAAGAGCATATACAATTCAATAATCACAACAAAATTAAGACATGTTCATATTCATATACAAGAATAACATCATCATAAAGTCATACCAATATTTCATGTTCCAGAGTTCATATTATCAAAGCATACAAGATCCTTACTCACAATCCCAACCAAGCTTACAAGTGTCATGCTCAGGTGAAGTCCCATAACCCCACAAAATCAAGTAAACTAGTAAAGAGACCATAAGTAACGCCTTTACCTCATATAACATCACATTATGTGTAGTCATCATTATTCATAGTAATTTAAATCAATATCATGTGCATCAAATGAAACCAACCATCATATAAGAACAACATTACATAGAACCATCATTATGCCTTTCATTCAAAACATAAGTACATAAGAACTCCTCCTAGGACTCCCCTTAAGGCCAACTTGTGTAATGCATAGGTAAAGTCTCATACCCTTACCTACACTAAGTAGCACCCCTTAATTCATCTAGTTAGTGTCCATATTTATTACTTTCATTCATTCATATTACTTTTAGGAACATTATCTATAGCCGATAATAGACCATGTGAGCTAATCGTGGAATCCGGTGCCATGAAACCCTACACTGAAAGAAGATGCTCTACTTGCCAAGGTAGAACCATACATGAACGTAGCATCTAGGTGGATCCACTAGACAGTCTTCCTATGGGGAAACATAGTTAAGGAACTAGGAGATGTGTATTTGAAACCCTCTTTATGATAATTCGAATTATAGTCTCCACCTCATGAGAACAATGGTGAACCTGCCTTCCCTCGTGTGAAGGGACACCTCACACTTTCTAGTTCGCTTGATGCTAAGCTAAATTCCCTTTTTGACGTCTCTTTAATTCTTTATTAACATAAATTCTTAATATAGGTCATACAAGACTAACCCTTTGTATAATCATGTCAATATCTCATAAGGTCTAGGATAAAAACATCCTTTCATCACTAAACCATCATAATCATAGAAATAGAATGATCATGAGAAATTACATCCCTCATACAACACACTTATAATTATCTCACATCATAATGTTCATATCATAATCATACATCCATAACTTTATCCATCATACTTCAATTGAACAACATTATCAAGTATAGACCCACATAATTGAAGTAAAGAAATAATGATCTTGAAAGTCTTACCAACGGATTCAAAGAATCTCCTTCAAGATCTCACCCTCAATTCCACAAAATTTATCCAATGATCCAGTCACCATCATCATATAATAGTAACTTAATCAACAACACATCCAATTACAACATCCCTAATCATCTATAAATCTAATTCATAGTTAGGGTTCGGAAAAAGGGGTCATTCATGGATCTTTTAGGGAAATTAGGTCAAAGTATAAGGAACTATAACAATACACCAATAAACAATAACAATCCATCAATATAACTCAAATCAATATAACATTAAATAAATTTGAAAGATAACCCACGGAATTTGATGAAAAACATAGTTTTGAAGAACATTGAAAACCGATCTTTGAAGAACCTCTTGGGGAAAGGTTTCCCAAGAGTGAATAGCTTACATACCTTGCTAATTATTAGAGAATTGTAGAAGAAATCCTTTATATTTAATCCTTAAATAATATTGAACTTGTTCTTCAATGGGGTCTTTGGGGTAGTGAGAGAAAGTAGAGAGAAGTGGGAGTTATTTGGGTTTTGGGAATTATAAAGTTTTAGGTTAGTTTAATGACTTAGGGGGCTTATATAGTCCTAAACTAACTGATTAAAAGCTTCCATAACCATTAATTTAATAACTAGCTAAATATCTAAACATCCCTAACTTAATAGAAATTGGACAGTAAGCTGGGGTCTAAAACGATTAGACCCCGTCGAAGAGGCACTGATCCAACCACGGACCATCCTGGTCATTCGTGATTTGGATCAGAGGATGGTTTTTGAATCTTTTTGGTAGGATTATGTCACATTCGGGGAGCACCCCCTAGAAGTAACATGGCTTACTTGACCTCTCGGAGGTCTTATACAAGCTCATAGTTATCATTCATCGCATTGACATAGTAAATTTAGCGGAAAATTTAAAACTTTTCATAGGACATCATATGCTAGAAACTTAATCTCATATATAGATAAAACCAAAGCCATAATACACTTATATACCTTAAGTCTCTTTGCCATCTTAGACTCAACAACATTAGAGTACATTAGAGACACGGCCCATAAGACACATTACATAACTATACATATTTAAAGACTTTACATTAAAGACATAAGTAGGACATCCTTGAACTTTAAGGATTCCTTTCATTGAGCTTGGGAATCATCTAACAAGCTCTTCACCATTCAAGACATCCTTTAATCATCCATAACCTACATTTGTGTAAAAAGTAGAGAAGAATGGGATTAGCACAAGAATGTACTAAGTATGGCAATCATGCAAAAACATGCATTTAAAAGGGACATTTTCTTCAAAATCATACTTCATGATTTTTGAGCAAATCTCCATAAAAACCTTTATCCAATAGCATTGATATCATTCACATACATCATATAAACATATTTAAAGACCAAACATTTCATAGGATCACATATAAGATTTATTACATTTTTAAGCCACTTTACAGTAAGCTACCATTACCTTAACAGTGAACCCTTTTTCCTTTAACTCATAAACCTTCCAAGTAACCTCTAGTGATACTTGGTGCAATGCATCACCTTAAGACCACAAGGAAAACAGACATACAATCTATACAAGGCAACACATACCATCATAAAAGTATAGTAGAACATAGACATATTTAAGCTAAACCATAAAGGGCACTACAGTGAACTCTTAGACATTATGCACATATACTTATTTTACTTCACATGGTTCCTCATAACCTTACTCATAATCCAAATCTTAATCTACTAGTGCAATGTACATGTGAAGCCCCATAACCTCACATATACTTAGTAGACCCTTCGTGAGACCACAAGCCATACCACTTCATACATTAACATCACAAGTAAAGCCAACTTCATTCATGTCAATACAAGACCTTCATCATATAGTCATTTAGACCAACATAGTGCACATAAGGATAAGATCACATCATATAGATTCATATCAAGCGCATATTCATAACAAGTAGACCAATACTACAAAGTCATGCATATGGACACAAACATAATCATACACATTAGGTCACCTTCCTAAGACTTCCTAGGAGTCACTTGTGCAATGTCTAGATGGGTTCATTACTTCCACCTTACTAAGTAGCCTTCCTTAAGTCATCCTAGTTAGGATCCTATTCCATTATTTCCATTGTCCATTTTACTTTAGGGAAACTATAGCCTTAACCGACACTAAGATCATGGGTGCTAAACATGGAATTTGGTGTTGTAGAGATTTACACCAATGGAAGGTGTTCCTACCTAGCCATGGTAGAAAATTAACATATATCCTAGCATATTAGGTGATATCACTTGCTAGATCCTATGTGGCAAGCATAGTTTATGGAACTAAGATATAGGTTATTCTTGTTCATACCATTTGGTAATTGGGGCCTCATCTCATGAGAAAACATGGGTTATCCCTTCCTCAAAGGGAAGTCAACACCTCATGTGGGTCCATAGGTGAATACTCCTCAAAGGGAAGTCAACACTCTAAAAAGGGACAAATGGTGAATCTTCCTAGAAGGAAAGTCAACACTTCTCAATGTCAAGTTCACTCGGTGCTAAGCTAAGTTTCCTTTATTGAAAAAACTTTTAATTATATTTTCATAAAACATAGGCTTAAGATATTTGATTCTCATATGCTTATAGCATACTCAAACACCTATCTAGTTATAGAGTATTCTTGGGCACCCCTATCAAGGCCCCTCTCATTTACTAGATCATCATCCATGTGTGTGTGTATACATATATGTGAGCAAACCCTTCACATAACACATTAAGACCACACATGACCATACATTCATATTCATGCATATATAAACCAAACCTAGGAACTATCCTATCAAGGTACACATGTGCAATGCATTGATAAGGTCCCATACCCTCGCCGATACTAGTAAACCTATCAAGTCATCCTAGTAAGGAAATACATAACATACTTCATATACATATACTTTGCATGCATAGTAGTAGACACTAGTGAATATGAGAACAACCTTTCATTAAGACACTATGAACATTTACTACATTGTAAGCATGCATGAAGTGTGAGTGTGTGGACATTGGTCAACATGATAACATAATGGCTATCAACAACATATTGAGGCAGCCAACCTCTTAGACCACATTACCCTTTTAAGCATAGACCACATAACTCACAATAGCATAGGAGGAAAGTTAACTAAGACTCATAACATTAACTATTCACACATTCACATAGGGGTACATGGGTAGGGATCATCACCAATTATCACCTAAGACATGGCAGCACCTACACATGATATTACACAGCCCTTCATATGCTCATAACAATGGTAACATACCCTAGATTCACAACTCAAATAGAATACTAGGCACAAGCTACACATAAAGTGATTATCATAACCACTCCTTCATATATTCATAAAATTTGAATTTAAGGCCATGGTTAACACATATATAATGACATAAAGTAAACACCGCCATCATAAGTGGACCACACCACACAATGCCACTCATGGCTTCGTCAACATTATTATAGAGAAGTAGAGAAGTAGAAGAATAGAACAATTCTTACCAACCCTTTAGCATTTGGTCATCAGTGACCCTTACTACTCTTTCATAAACAATTCAAGTATAGGGAAGTAGCTTAAGTACAATAATCACAAAATAAACCATGTACCATTCGCTAAAAGTTCATATTACAATCTAATACCTTACATCACATATATACTAGAAAGTAGAAGAACATCGCTCTTTAATCCAATTAACTTACATTGATCATCAATTATATTTCATTAACAGCATAAGTCTAGGGCAGTAGCTGAAGAAATCATAGCTTAAAGTAGATCCTACTGCAATTGCCAAAGAACTATAGATCACTATAAACATGCTTTCAAGTTAAATATTCGTGGAAGATAAGTTTACATAGGTTAATCCTATTCAAACTATCATGCATTGATCCATATTTCTATCATCTATAATTCATAACCACATTATATCATAGGCAGTAGCTAAGGACAATTAACCATGATCAATTCATATAACAACTATCCCAACGTCGAGATTACACATTACTATCCCATAGACTAGAAGAACCTAGTTCAATTCCCACAAGCCATCTTTACTTCAATTATACAAGATTCCTATTCATAATTCAAACATGATATAAACCTAGAACAATAGATATAACCTACTTAATATGATCGAAATCCACATTAAATCATTAAGAAGTTAATGTTACAGTGAACCATGAAAACTAGGCTAAACATGATCAAATCTTCATACATTGATCCTCATGGATACTTCAACATCAATTCAACATAAATTCATGTAAATAATAGTATATACAATCACTTCAACATAATAGAATCATAATTCAATCGATAGCAATTCAAGATCACAAAGTCCATGCAAGGCTAAATCGTTTTGGTGAAGGAGCATGGGTTCATCATGCAATTGGAGTACAATTCACGTAAAACCACTCTAATAACTTCAATTAATCATGATTTATCATTCAAAACCTTTTTAGAAAGAACCCATGGCAGATTGAAGAAGACATTGTTTGATCATATTTTTCTTCTTTGAAATCTTTGAGAATGACTCTCTAGATGAAAAGATAACTAGAGATGACGATCAACATACTTAATCTTCATGAAGACCTATAAAACCTGGTGATTCACCCACGAAAATCCAAGCTCCAAGCAGATCTTGAGCTTCACCAATAATGATGGTTTCTAGGGAGAAGATTTTTAGAGAGAAGATTTCTTACGTGTGTATGGGATTCGGAATGGGTTGATCATGTACTGAATGACTTATATACACCCAAAATCAGTTAAATAAACCTAATAGAGTCAGGTTAGGACGTGGGGTGAATTTTCCATTCACACCTTTAATGAAACACACGCAGGCACCAGTTTACAGACCACCATCGACGGAGCAATCGACTGGCCGTAGGTCAGTCTACTGGCCGTCCTTTGGCTTCTGTCGACTGGTCCTTAGCCAAATTTTGGGTTTAAACCTGCCCAATATAAGTATAAATTGACTAGACCTCACCAACGGGCCGTTGGTTGAACAACTGGCCGTCGTTTTGTCCGTCAATTGACACTGCCAAGGCAGTGTCTCGACCAGCCTTCGGCCCTTCTTGTGGGGACTTTTGCGGGGGCCTTTAGAAGTCGTACCCGGACGTTTCCAACTTAAATACAAACCTTAACAATTTTTAGATATTCCACATAAGTTTCACCCAAAACAAACACCTGCAACACGTCCAAACATGCAAAGCCCCATCAAGACACACACATGCATGTCTCGAGGCTATGTTTCGAATGTCTTGGACGTTCTTGGACGTTTGACCTCCTAACTTCTCAAAACTCCATATAATACCATTTAACATCATTATAACTCATTTTAAGACGCTTTAGGCTGATTTTATACAATTTTAAGCATGCATAGAAACATGAGGCACATAGGTGACTAATCGTCGAACGTTTTGGTCGACCCTTGCCGTTTGACTTCCAAATTACCTCAAACTTTGCACACTGCCTCTTAACCATATTATGATCCATTTTAGGATTTTAGAACCTTAAGACAAATATGTTAAGCTCTAGACACCCTATCTCGTTTTGGGGGTCTTACAATATCCCCCACTTGGGAACATTCGTCCTCGAATGACACTTAGAACATTTTAGTCACAACAAAAACTTCAATGATTCATAGAGAAGTTCATCACATTTATACCATCATCACATAGAATTTAATGCACCAAAATTACGAGTAACACGACTTCACATTATTTAGCACTCAATGCACACAAGCAATCAAAACTTCAATTCACTCACTCTTTTATGCATCAACCAAAAGGATCTTATCATGTTCATAAGAGGAACATCCTTCTCCTAATCATAACATGTTCATTACAATCCATCTTATTAAGAGTTCATCATGTATGGCCACATATAGACAGATTACAACAATACTCAAAAGCAAGTAGGCACTCATACTTCCATGCACATAGTCTCGAGTGAATTGAATCAACAAAGATCTTTATTAGTTCGACCTAGTGTCATGAAGGTCATACTCAACCATACCATGCTTAGTTGTGTCCATGGTGGAATGTCCCTTTCCTCAACACACTTACATGTATCATGAGTTCACACCTTAGCAAAGTACAAGGTCGATTTCCTTTTAAAATGAGAAATTCTAAACTTTTAAACCAAGACATGCTCATGTTTCCTTCCTAGTGAAGTCCAAATGGCAAGTTACACCAAATACATCACAACAAATAGGAAGCCACTTCACGAAATTTCAAATTCTAACATAGCACTAGCCTTTACATTAAGCCTCATTTGGGAAAAACAATACAAATTATAAGCACACACATGAACACTTAGCTAAACATGCTTTCACTTTTCAAGAGTGAACCTACAATCATGCTTTACAAACCATACAAGTCACAAAATTTTCAAGAGACTCAACATATTTCATTTTAAAGAGAATCAACTATTCATTATAAGACTAAACATTGCACCTCACAAGTGATTACAACCAAGTTCTTCTCTTATCTCATGAAGTCAAATGTACCATTGGCATGTTACGAGGTACAATACTCATGAGAAAACATGTATTTAATTAATATTTCCATTCATGCACTTTGGAATCTTAAAAATACCTTTAAGGTAATGTCAATCAATACATACCAAACATATAAAGTTCATGTAATTCATACTTTATGCAAGGCTTTATTCATGAACAACCTCATCAAGACTTCATTAAATTCAAGATCAAGCAAAAATAGAAGGTCAAGGTAGAAAAATTTCTATAACCTTACTATTACATTACCATCCCCCACTTAGGGTAAACCCAATTAAGAGCAACTTAACCCAACCTTAAAAGCGATTATCACATTAGAAGGAATTACAGTAACATACCATAAGGGTTTCAAAGTGTTTTAAACTTTATCACCTAGGTAATTTATCCCCAGATCATCAAGTTAGGTCATAGAATTTAACGACATAAGGTTTTCATACATTACCATAGCCATTAAGGTCATTAAACATTAGGGAAAACAACAAGGAGACTTAGCCACAAAATTTCTTCTTTTCCCTAGAACATTACAGTAAGGTGACTTTTAGGTCACTAAAAATCCTATCATCACCCTACCAAGTCATGCATACTCTCTTTACACCTAGGATCAAGTATATACACAGAACTCCAATCCATATTAGGTAATCATGAATGTCCACACATCCCAATTAAGACAATATTTGAATCATCATGCATATATTTAAAGGGACATAATGAATATCTTAAAACACATATTCGTAAGGTAGCATGCTTTCATAGGTAATTACTAAGCATTTCAAGTTCAAATGATAATAGTAAGCCACCAACATGTAAAACCATATTGTAACACACCTTTTCAAAAGAAACTCATGTCAACCATAATAACTTCTAACATGCTTTAACTATATCATGACATACATTCTTCAACATAACATGCTTATTCACATAAATCTCATCCATAGCCATAATTGGCATCACATCATCAAAACATGCCAAAATTCACCTTCACACATACTCATTAAACCATAAAACCAAGATAAGCATTTAAACTTACCCTTTTCTCCCTCAAGCATAGAGATACAATCTCATCCAAGCAATCACATCTAAACGACCACTGGACAAGAAAACATAAGAGAGAGATCTTATAGAGTTAAGTTCTATGGCACGATATGAGAATGATGAAGAAGGGAAACTCTATCGTCCTATAACCTCTCGTACCATTTGATGTGTAGCGACTCACCACCAATGCTACGAGACTCTACTAGACGTGGCAATATGAGACTTTTAGAACCTAAAACCACCTTATAAACCTCATGCACTGATACCACATTTGTCACATCCGGGGAGCACCACCTAGAAGTAACGTGGCGTACTTGACCTCTCGGAGGTCTTATACAAGCCCATAGTTAGCATTCATCGCATTGACATAGTAAATTTAGCGGAAAATTTAAAACTTTTCATAGCACATCATATGCTAGAAACTTCATCTCATATATAGATAGAACATAAGCCATAATACATTTATAGACCTTAAGTCTCTTTGCCATCTTAGACTCAACAATATTAGAGTACATTAGGGACACGGACCATAAGACACATTACATAACTATACATATTTAAAGATTTAATATTAAAGACATAAGTAGGACATCCTTGAACTTTAAGGATTCCTATCATTGAGCTTGGGAATCATCTAACGAGCTCTTCACCATTCAAGACATCCTTTAAGCATCCATAACCTACATTTGTGTAAAAAGTAGAGAAGAATGGGATTAGCACAAGAATGTACTAAGTATGTCAACCATGCAAAACATGCATTTAAAAGGGACATTTTCTTAAAAATTATACTTCATGCTTTTTGAGCAAATCTCCATAAAAACCTTAATCCAATAGCATTGATATCATTAACATACATCATATAAACATATTTAAAGACCAAATATTTCATAGGATCACATATAAGATTTATTACATTTTTAAGCCACTTTAAGTAAACTACCATTACCTTAACAGTGAACCCTTTTTTCCTTTAACTCATCAACCTTCCAAGTAACCTCTGGTGATACTTGGTGCAATGCATCACCTTAAGACCACAAGGAAAACATACATACAATCTATATAAGGCAACACATACCATCATAAAAGTATAGTACAACATAGACATATTTAAGCCAAACCATAAAGACATTACAGTGAACTCTTAGAAATTATGCACATATACATATTTTACTTCACATGGTTCCTCATAAGACCTTACTCATAATCTCAATATTAATCTACTAGTGCAATGTACATGTGAAGCCCCATAACCTCACATATACTTAGTATACCCTTCATGAGACCACAAGCCATACCACTTCACACATCAACATCACAAGTAAAACCAACTTCATTCATGTCAATACAAGACCTTCATCATATAGTCATTTAGACAAACATAGTGCACATAAGGATAAGATCACATCATATAGATTCATATCAAGCACATCTTCATAACAAGTAGACCAATACTACAAAGTCATGCATATGGACATAAACATAATCATAAACATTAGGTCACCTTCCTAAGACTTCCTAAGGAGTCAATTGTGCATTGTATAGATGGGTTCATTACTTCCACCTTACTAAGTAGCCTTCCTTAAGTCATCCTAGTTAGGATCCTATTCCATTATTTCCATTGTCCATTTTACTTTAGGGAAACTATAGCCTTAACCAACACTAAGACCGTGGGGCTAAACGTGGAATTTGGTGTTGTAGAGCCTTACACAAAGGGAAGGTGTTCCTACCTAGCCAAGGTAGAAAATTAACATATATCCTAGCATATTAGGTGATATCACTTGCTAGATCTTATGTGGCAAGCATAGTTTATGGAACTAAGAGATAGGTTTTCCTCTTCATACCATTTGGTAATTGGGGCCTCATCTCATAAGAAAACATGGGTGATCCCTTCCTCAAAGGGAAGTCAACACCTCATGTGGGTCCATAGGTGAATATTCCTCAAAGGGAAGTTAACACTCTAAAAAGGGACAAATGGTGAATCTTCCTACAAGGAAAGTCAACACCTCTCAATGTCAAGTTCACTCGGTGCTAAGCTAAGTTCCCTTTATTGAAAAGCCTTTAATTATATTCTCATAAAACATAGGCTTAAGATATTTGATTCTCATATGCTTATAGCATACTCAAGCACCTATCTAGTTATAGAGTATTCTTGGGCACCCCAATCAAGGCCACTCTCATTTACTAGATCATCATCCATGTGTGTGTGTACACATATATGTGATCAAACCCTTCACGTAACACATTAAGACCACACATGACCATACATTCATATTCATGCATATAGAAACCAAACCTAGGAACTATCTTATCAAGGTACACATGTGCAATGCATAGACAAGGTCCCATACCCTTGCCAATACTAGTACACATATCAACTTATCCTAGTAAGGAAATAAATAACATACTTCACATACTTATACTTTATATGCATAGTAGTAGATACTAGTGAATATGAGAACAACCTTTCATTTAGACACTATGAACATTTACTACATTGTAAGCATGCATGAAGTGTGAGTGTGTGGACATTTGGTCATCATGATCACATAATGGATATCAACAACATATTGACGCAACCACCCTCTTAGACCACATTACCCATTCAAGCATAGACCACATAACTCACAATAGTATAGGAGTCAAGTTAACTTCATAGAATACTTTAAGACTCCTAACATTAACTATTCACACATTAAGATAGGGGTACATGTGTTGAGATCATAAACCATTATCACCTAAGACATGGCAGAACCTACACATGATATTACACAACCTTTCATATGCTCATAACAATGGTAACATACCCTAGATTCACAACTCAAATAGAAGACTAGGCACAAGCTACACATAAGGTGATTATCATAACCACTCCTTCATATATTCATCAAATTTTCCTTCAAGGCCATGTTTAAAACATATGTAATGACATAAAGTAAACGCCGCCACCATAAGTGGACCATACCACACAATGCCACTCACGGCTTTATCAACATTATTATAGAGAAGTAGAGAAGTAGTAGAATAGAGCAATTCTTACCAATCCTTTAGCATTTGGTCATCAGTGACCCTTACTACTCTTTCATCAACAGTTCAAGTATAGGGCAGTAGCTTAAGTACAATAATCAGAAAAGAAACCATGTACCCTTAGCTACAAGTTCATATTACAATCTAATACCTTACATCACATATATACTAGAAAGTAGAAGAACATAGATCTTTAATCCAATTCACTTGCATTGATCATCAATTATACTTAACTAATAGCATAAGTCTAGGGCAGTAGCTTGAAGAAATCATAGCTTAAAGTAGATCCTACTACAATTGCCAAAGAACTATAGATCACTGTAAACGTGCTTTCAAGTTAGATATTCGTGGAAGGTAAGTTTACATAGGTTAATCCTATTCAAACTATCATGCATTGATCCACATTTTTTCTATCATCTATAATTCATAACCACATTACATCATAGGCAGTAGCTAATGACAATGAACCATGATCAATTCAT
The DNA here is from genome assembly GCA_022817965.1 of Solanum lycopersicoides. Taxonomy (NCBI): domain Eukaryota; kingdom Viridiplantae; phylum Streptophyta; class Magnoliopsida; order Solanales; family Solanaceae; genus Solanum; species Solanum lycopersicoides. Next base: position 37,642,126 of record CM040627.1, read on the forward strand.
ATAACAACTATCCCAACGTCGAGATTACACATTACTATCCCATAGACTAGAAGAACCTAGTTCAATTCACATAATCCATCTTTACTTCAATAATAAAAGATTCCCATTCATAATTCAAACATGATATTAACCTAGAACAGTAGATATAACCTACTTAACATGATCGAAATCCACATTAAATCATTAAGAAGCCAATGTTACAGTGAACCATGAAAACTAGGCTAAACATGATCAACTCTTCATACATTGATCCTCATGGATCCTTCAACATTAATTCATGTAAATAAAAGTATATATAATCACTTCAACGTAATAGAATCATAATTCAATCAATAGCAATTCAAGATCACAAAGTCCATGCAAGGATAAATCGTTTTGGTGAAGGAGCATGTTCATCATGCAATTGGAGTAAAATTCACGTTAAAACAACTGTAATAACTTCAATTAATCATGTTTTAATCGTTCAAAACCTTTTTAGAAGGAACCCATGGCAGATTGAAGAAGACATTGTTTTATCATCTTTTTCTTCTTTGAAATCTTTGAGAATGGCTCTCTAGATGAAAAGATAACTAGAGATGAAGATCAACATACCTTAATCTTCATGAAGACTTATAAAACCTGGTGATTCACCCACGAAAATCCAATCTCCAAGCATCTCTTGAGCTTCACCAACAACGGTGGTTTCTAGGGAGAAGATTTTTAGAGAAGATTTCTTACGTGTGTATGGGATTCGGAATGGGTTGATCATGTTTTGAATGACTTATATACACCCAAAATCAGTTAAATAATCCTAATAGAGTCTGTTTAGGACGTGGGGTGAATTTCCATTCACCCCTTTAATGAAACAGATGGAGGCACCAGTTTATAGACCACCATCGACGGAGCAATTGACTGGCCGTAGGTCAGTCTACTGGACGTCCTTTGGCTTCCGTCGACTGGTCATTAGCCAAATTTTGGGTTGAGACCTACCCAATATAAGTACCAATCAACGAGACCTCACCAACGGGCCGTTGGTTGACCAACTGGCCGTCGTTTGGTCCGTCAATTGACACTGCCAAGGGAGTGTCTCGACCAGCCTTGGGCCCTTCTTGTGGTACCTTTTGCGGGTTCCATTAGAAGTCGTACCCGGACGTTTCCAACTTAAATACAACCCTTTACAAGTTTTAGACATTCCACATAAGTTTCACCCAAAACAAACACCTGCAACACGTCAAAACATGCAAGGCCCCATCAAGACACACACATGCATGTCTCGAGGCTATCTTTCGAATGTCTTAGACGTTCTTGGACGTTTGACCTCCAAACTTCTCGAAACTCCATATAATACCATTTGACATCATTATAACTCATTTTCAGACTCTTTAGGCTCATTTCATACAATTTTAAGCATGCATAGACACATGAGGCACAGAGGTGACTAATCGTCGAACATTTTGGTCGACCCTTGACGTTTGACTTCCAAATCACCTCAAACTTTGCACATTGCCTCTTAACCCTATTATGATCCATTTTAGGACTTTAGAAAGTTAATACAAATGTGTTAGTCTCTAGACACCCTATATCTTTTTAGGGGTATTACAGATTATAAGTGTGGACCAACGAGACCCAACCACGGAGTGTCGTTCAAACGATGGCTCGTCGTTTGCTTTCGTGGATGCACACTATCTCTAGGTAGCTTTTAGGGTCAATTGTTAGAATCCTTCTCGAGGTCCCTTAGGGTGGTCCTTGGGGAGTCCGACCCAGAAGTTTTGACTCTAAACACACTCTAGTGTTTATTCTAAACCTTTTCCCCATTTTGGACTTTTAGCAGACTCTCTAAACCCCTTGAAACACACACTAGGTCATTTTTCACAAATCTCTGGACATCGTGGTCGTCCCTTGACATTTTGGTATTAATAACTCCTAATCAGGTTAAATACCTTATTTTAGGTCTTGAATTAGTATTATCAACTACATTAGTCTCTATTCTAGGTAATGAAACTTGCAGAGTGTTACATGAACTTCATATATAAATTGCACAAATGGGCTCTAAGAGGGGTTGTAGTGAGGTTCTTTTTTGTTATGAATACTTATGACTTATGTATGTATACTATGTATGAATTTAAAGGTTGGTTTCATTTGTTGTAAGTATTTAACATGAATTAGGCAAAAGTAAGTTATGTATGATGTTGGTCACTAAAGGTGATACTTAGCATTTGGTAGGGGTATGGGACCTTACCTTTGCTATGCACTAGTTGGGTTGATTTTATGTTGGTTTAGCTTATGTTCCTTCTTATATGTGCATAATGTCTTTTAAACTTTATAAATGCATGATTTCAACTAAATGCCCTCTTTTATGCATATTTTAATGGTTTTATGCATGTTTCCATGCTTAGTACTTTATGTGCTAACCCATTTCTTCTACATCTACAATGAGCGTAGGTTCTGGTCGTTGAGGTGCACTAGTTCATTCTTGAATAAGACTTGAATTGCTTATCTCCAAGTTATGGTGAGTCCTCAAGTTCGAGGATGGATTATCTATTTCTTAGACCCTATTGTATTTCTTATATTGAGACTTTGATTGATATCAAGGGCTAAGTTCCAAGGTTTGTATTCTGATGTTTTAGACGGTGTATTAGAAAAGTCTAGTTCCTATTTTCGTTTATAAAAACAAGGTTGACTTCAATTGTAAAATTTTTAATTTTTCCACATTAATTTATGTCTTATGTGATGATGAAATACTAAGGGATAGTATGACACCCCTTCGGGGTCAAGTACGATGTGTTACTTCCATGGGATAACCCCGGGTCGTGAGATTCCCAAAAGAACTTCTTCACATCATGCATAAAATGTTTCCTTTGGTGAAAAGACAAATCCGATTGAACGAGATCACTTGCCAAGTAGTTAGCAAAAAATTTTAAACAAGGATAAAGATCATAAAAAGCAGCCAATACTTGTTCGTCTAGAAATGAATCATTAATTTCATCCCCATCTCCTAGCATGAGCATAGCTTCCTCCTCTAATCTGGTCAAATTATCAACAACTTTATTTTCTTTCCCCTTTTGTCTTTCACCTCAAAATCAAACTCTTGCACCAACAATAACCATCTAATCAACCTCGGTTTTGCATCATTTTTAGCCATTAGATACCTCAATGCAATATGGTTAGTATGAAGTATGACCTTAGTACAAAGAAAGTAGGATCAAAATTTCTTGATGTGAAAACCACAAAAAGGAGTTCATGTTTAGTTACCATATAGTTCTTTTGATACACATTTAGCGCTTTGTTGGCATAGTAAATTGGATGAAGAATCTTCTCTCACCTTTGTCCCAATACCACACCAAACGCCACTCCACTCGCATCACACATTACTTTAAACGGTTGCCCCCAGTCCGGTGAAATAATTATAGGTGTAGAAACTAGCTTTGCTTTCAACCCTCCAAATGCTCTCAAACAAGCATCATTACACTCAAACTTACACTCTTTTCCAAGAAGTTTACACAATTGGTGTGCACTTTTAGAGAAATCCTTCATAAACCTATGACAAAAACCTGAATTCCCAAGAAATCTTCTAACACCTTTAACAAATATGGGTGGAAGAAGATTTTCTATTACAACAACTTTGGATCTATCAACCTCGAAACCCTTTCGATGACCCAGAATTATCCCCTCTTTCACCATGAAGTGGCACTTTTCCTAATTGAGCACAAGATTTCACTCTTCACACTGTTTCAGTACCTTGGTCGAATGCATCAAACAATAATCAGATGAGTCACCTACCGCAAAAAAAAATCATCCATAAATACCTCAATAGTATCCTTTATCATATTAGAAAATATTGACATTATACAACGCTAGAAGGTCGTTGGAGAATTAGACAACAAAAATAGCATTTGTTTGGAGGTGAAAGTTTCATAAGGACAAGTGAAGGTTGTCGTATATTGGTATTCTGAAGCTATGAAGATCTGATTGTATCCCAAATACAAATCAAGAAAGAAATACCAACCCTTAGCAGCAATATGATTCAGCATCTGATCCATGAGCGACATCGGGAAGTGATCCTTTTCTGTCCAAGCATTAAATTTGTGGTAGTCCATGCATACTCTTCATCCGGTCACTTTCCTTATCGTAACAAGCTCTTTTTTTCATTAGGAACCACAATAATCTTACATTTCTTGGGTACACACTGAATAGGACAAACCCAACTACTATCTGCAATGGGGTATATGATTTCAAAATCCAACCAATTGATGATTTTCTTTTTCACTACCTCTTGCATAGGCGGATTTAGTCTCCTTTGCTGCTTGATAACTGGCTTTATATCCGGCATGAGTTGGATTTTATGAGAACAAACATAAGGAGGAATCCCAATAACATCTGCAATAGTCCATCGTATAGTTAGCTTGAACCTCTTCAACACACAAACAAATGCCTCAATTTGTACCTCACTCAATCAGCCGCAATAATTACTGGTAAACTGCCATCATTCCTCGAGAACACATACCTCAAATATGATGGTAGATCCTTAAGCTCCAAGTTTGGTGCTTCTTCCACAGACGGTTTTACGGTGGAAAGTCGCGATTCTTCATATATAACTCCAATTTCTTTGGTTTTGAATGATATTCTAACCTATAAAGTGCGGCAACTAATTCATCATAGTCTTCAATACCATCACCCTCACAATTCATCATTATCGTTGCCAATTCAACAACACCCAACCTTTCTTCAATTGACACATTAGAACCTCACTCCACAATGTGATTCACCACTGATATTGACTTGAGATCAGTTCCCAACTACATAGACCTACAAATGTTGAAAGTTACCTCTTCATTATTAAATTGGAACTGTATCTTCCCTTGCTCCATATCGATCAAGGCGCACCAAGTAGCAAGTAATGGTCTCCCTAAGAATATGGGAACCTCAAAATCAACCTCACAATCAAGTATCACAAAATTCGTTGGAAAAATAAATGACTCCACATTCACAAGTATATATTAGAGAACACCAATAGGCTTCATCACATTTCTATCGACCATGAGTAGTCACATCACAATCGGTCTTGGAGCCCCTAAACCCATTTTCTTGTAGATAGAAAATTTCATTCGATTAATGCTAGCTCCTAAATCACACAACTGCTTAGCCAAAATCAATAACCCAATGGTATAGGGTATAGTGAAAGCTTCAAGATCCTCTTTATTTTGCACAAGTTACCTCACATCAATAGCACTGCAGTGTTGCAACCTCTCATCATTATCAAAACTGATGGCCCTATTCTTAGTCACCAAATCTTTCATAAATTTTGCATACCCAGACATTTGTTCCAAAGCTTCTATCAACGGAACATTGATAGAAAGTTGTTTCAACATAGTAATGAACATGTGATGTTTTCCTTCTTTAGTCTTCTTTACCAACCTCTGCGGTAATGGAGGTAGATGCCTAGTCATGGGAAAAACTTCTGGTTTATCTCTGATTCTTTCTCAAAAGCATTTTTGGACTCTCCAGTTACCTTAATCTCATCTTCATCTCTTTCTACCACTAGTTCGACCTTACACAACATAGGGGAATCAATGGTATGTTTAACTCCTCGAGTCGTGATACAACGCCCATCATTCTTCGAATTCTGGATGATCTGGATAAGAGTGTGTCAAGCCGACGTGGGTTCACAGTAGTAGATAACTAATTAAACTACTTCTCAAGTTACTTTATTGACACTGCATGGGCATCAACTTTTTGAATGATTCCACACAAGTCATTCCACATCACTTTCACATTTTCACTAGTCGCATCAAACCTCTTCATTATCGTGTGCATCATATCCTAAATCTGTGAAATACTACCCTCAACTTCTTTGTTGCCGAATTTCGAATTTTCATGTTGAACATAAGACCTATCTCTCTCATTTTTGTTGCAATAGTTTTTTCGATTGTATTTGTTTTTGCGATTGTAGTTACCATCCCGGACATATTTACCCTCTATATTGTAGTTACCATAGTTATGACCTTGGTTTCCTTAACCTTGGCACAAGTTATCTCAGTTGGAACCTTGAGTGTTAGCTCGGAAACACCTCACATGATCATTCACCAAAAAAACATCTTCCTTATAATAGCATTCTTCAACTGGTAGTGGTTGAGTTTTACTTAAGTAATTTATTGCATTCACCTTTTCTGCATTTCCGCTCACATGTTTCTACAGCAACCCAGGTTTTGTTCTCATTTAAGACATCTTCTCACAAATGTCATCGTCATATTGACAAGGTGTAGCTTGAACTACAAATGTGCTTCTTCGAGTATCTAACTTTCTAGTGCTTAATGTTTTATTTTTTTAGAATTCTTTCCACTTTCACAGTGATCTCCTCAAAAGTGAACTCACCATATGACCCTCCAACAATAGTATCCAGCATAGCCTTTCCATTGTCATTGTGACCTTTGTAAAAGTACTCCTTAAGTAACTCATCATCGATGCAATGATTCAGAACACTTCTTATGAATGCAGTGAACCTATCCCATGAACATCTCACAAACTCTCCAGGTAGTGCTACAAAATTGTTCAATTTATCCTTGTGATTCAGCCTCTTGGACAACGGGAAACACTTTGCCAAGAACACCTTGTGCAATTGGTCCCTCATATGAATAGATTTATATGGAAGCTTAGAAAACCACAATGCAGCATCACCGGTCAAATATAGAGTGATGACTATGAAACCTATGACGCATGCCCAACTCCAATTGTAAACTCTTCTCAACTTGGCCATGTGCCAATTTAGATCTTACGAAGCTAGACCAAAAAACAACCCCCTTGTTGTAGAAATCTGCATCAGACTGCTGGCCATCACCAATGTATGCCCTGGAGGTAGAGGAGGAAGAAAAATAGGTCCTTCTTATTCAAGTGTATTGAAATCGACCATAAAATTATCAGGAAACCTCGGTTGTGGCGGATTTTGTAAACTCAAAGATCTATAATTAGATTACCAGCATGATCCTGAGCGTGCACACTAACAACCCTAGGAAGCTGCAATTCAAGTCCATCACCTAGATTATCTCAAATTGGATGGACTTTGACCCCTTGATTATTTATTTTTCTCAAAGTTTTGCTCAACTATGGATCATAGGGGTTAATGATTAACCTCAAATCTATGTACTTGGCATACACTATTGTCAAAACTTGTAGAGAAACAAAACAAAAGAAAACATAAAATTAGGATATAACTGATTAAATTTCAATAAGGTAGTCAAACTTAATCAAATCCTTATTCCCCGGCAATAGCGCCAAAGTTTGATACACTTAAATTACACCTATATTAAAGAAGTATAAGTGGTCATCATCAAATAAATAACCTAACTTGAAGGCTGGGGTCGATCTCACGAGCATACGGTTTAAACTTAAAATTAAGTCACAGTTATATTTTTTTTTGTCAAACTGTTTCTGAAACAAGTAATTAAATGGGTGTTTGGTAAGAAAATAACCAATGGTTGTTTAAGTAACAAGTAATCAAGATTCAAACTTTGAGTTATCAATATGACAGAGAAACTAGGGTGTATGTGTTCCCCATAAGCTCTAAACGGAGTAATCCCAAACCTTTCCTAGTGTTTTACATGCAAATGTGGTAAGATAGGTATCCCTAAGTTATTGGTCCTCCAAATAGGGAATTTCACCCCGCACCTTGGTCCGGCTACGTGTGTATACTTTACTAATCCTTACCTTTACCTCAGACTAGACATCACATCAATGTATGGCTTAGTTTTCACGCAAATACAAATTGACATTACACTATTAGATAGAATCCCACTAAATCTTTATTTATAATTCTTTTCTCATTGACTATCTCATTGGTTCGGCAAGTAACAACAGGTGAATTCTAACGCATGCACTTGTTAAAAGGATTTCTAAGAGAATAACTTATCAATACATGCATAAACACTATTCAAGAATTACTTAATTACTATTCATACATTGTTAATTTATCATGGTTCTCATAATCCTAGTTGTAGATTTAGCTAATCATGCTTGAAAGAACGTTATTCATATTTTGATAACAAAAATTCATAAAATTACATTTAGATAGATGAAACCCTAAATCTCCAGTTGAATTTCAAAGCAAAAACATTATAAATAGTGATTCAAAAACCAAATTGCCAAAGTTTGAAAGTTAATACCCAAAGAAAATACCAAGAACTAAAAGTAAACAATAATCTTTAAGCCCCAAAAATGAGGTTTGCATACCCTATTTAAAGAAAAACAAGTCCTAATAAAAAATGGAAACAAAATACAAATATACACTTCTGGAACATGGAATCAATGGATGACTAAAGCTACGGATCGTGGGTAAGCCTATGGTTCGTAGGTCCCCTTTCTTTGGTCAACACTTAGAACATTTAAGCAGGGACTGGAACCATCACAATCATATTATCAATGACAGACGTGCAGGATGGAGATGACCTACGGTCTGTGGGTCCACTTCCGTGGCTCCACACTTAGAATTTTCTTCAAGTACTAAAACATCAACTCTTTGAAACTATTCGACAGATGTGCAGGACAGCCCATGGGTCGACCTATGATTCGTCAATTGCTCTGTAATTCCACACTTGGTCAGACTTCCCTTATGCTCCATCTATTCCTACCCATCGACGGATCGTCGAAGGACATATGGTCTGTGGACTATATTTGTGGGTGGTTCGTTCTCCAAATTTTAGTTGTCAGCTCACTCAACTGCATCCAAGCATATTTCCTACAAACATGATACAAAACACATTACTTCTATTACACAATAGCACTAAACATACATATCTTTTAAGTGAAATGCACCAATAATATCGTAAACTCACGAATCAGCAGTGTAGAGTACGTGTCGGTACTTTGAATGTACTAAGCATACAGGATATAGACAAGATGAATAAACATTTATAAGCTGAAATAAGGCATAATTGAGTAATAATGTAAACTGAGCAAGAATCTATATACTGAAAATATAATTGAATTCTTATAAATAGGAAACCAAATTGCCAAAGTTTGAAAGTTAATTCCCAAAGAAAATACCAAGAACTAAAAGTAAACAAGAATGTCTAACCCCTAAAAATGAGGTTTTCATAACCTATTTAAAGAAAAACATGTCCTTATCAAAAAGGAAACAAAATACGAAAAGAAACTTCTGGAACATGGCATCATTGGACGACTAAACCTACGGATCATGGGTAAACCTATGGTTCGTAAGTCCCCTTTCTTTGGTCAACACTTAGAACATTTAAGCAGGGTCTGGAACTATCACTCTCATATTATCAACTACAGACGTTTAGGATGGACTGTAGGATGACCTACGGTCTGTGGGTCCTCTTCTGTGGCTCCACACTTAGAATTTTCTTCAACTATTTGAACATTAACTCTTTGAAAACATTCGGCAGATGTGTATGACGGCCCATGGGTCGACCTAGGATTCATCAATTGCTCTGTAGTTCCACATTTGGTCAAACTTCCCTGATGCTCAATCTATGCTTATCCATCGATGAATCGTCAAAGGACATACGGTCCGTGGACCATATCTATGGGTGGTTCCTTTTGCAAAATTTTAGTTGTCATGTCACTCAACCGCATCAAAGCCTATTTCCTACAAACATGACAATACACATTATTTCTATTACAATATAGCCCTAAACATATATAACATATAAGTGAATTGCATCAATAATATCGTAAACTAACAAATCAGTAGTGTAGAGAACGTGTCGGTACTTTGAATGTACTAAGCCTGCAGGATATAGATACTAAGATGAATAAGCATTTATAAGCTTAAATAAGGCATAATTGAGTAATAATGTAAACTGAGCAAGAATCTAAATACTGAAAATAGAACTGAATTCAATGACCAAGTGCTTATAATTAACATGGCGTGCTACACTGAATACTGAAGTATATGCTGAAAACCTGTTCAAGTGCACTAAGAGTCTGATTGCGGGATCTACAATTAATCGACATAAAACCATGTTACCTAAGCGTGTACTCCGTTGTATATGCCGAGAGGACCCAATATACCTTTCCATATATATAAAGGCATGATTGTCTAATCACCATATCTGATGCCCATAGAGGTACTTATATTTTACATGGGCACGTATTTCTAGGACTACAAGGGTATGGAAAACCTTAGTCTAACTCGGTGTTAAGTCTACTCCCAAATAAATATGTATATAACATATTATGACTGTAATACTGAAACGTTGAATAGCTCAAAATACTGAAATGCAAAATCTGAAAAATGCAACATTTATATACCTATAATATCACATTCAAAACTGGACCAGGATTATCTATTTAAGTAACCTAGAAAGTATAATTTAGGAATAAAATGAATCTACACAAACTAAGTTTCTCAGTACTATGCATAGAATTATGCTAAATTATCAAGAAACAAGTTATTTAGATCAAGGGAACCATAACCACAATAAATCTTGAAAAGTTAGAAACCCTAGGTCTGAACAGTTTATGAAAATCTGAAAAACTAACTTAATTCTTGGTACCTAACTTGTGAAAGGAACCCACTAGTAAAATCTCACATACCTTGTTATAGGTAAGTTCAGACTAGATTATTAGGCCTAAATTGAGTGAAACGGCATAGTTTATGTGTAAAACGAAGTAGTTTAATACCCAATGCATAGGATAAAAGACCAAAGCAGCCCTGATTTAAAAAACTATCAGAGCCATCGACGTACTTGACCGAGGGACTGTGGACCGACGTTCAATCCTGGTTTGGTGATGTTTGACTGCAAATATAAGGTGTTGAGGGCCGTGTTTTACATCCTAGACTCAACATCATAAGAGTACCTTAGGAACACGGCCCTTACAACATAATACATAAGCACAATTTTAGAACTTTACACTAAACCATAAGTAGGGAATCCTTGGAACTTAAGGACCCCTTTCCTTGAGCTTGGGAATCACATATAAAGCTCTTCAATATTGGAGACATCCTTTTAAGCATCCATAACCTACACTTTTTGTAAAAAGTATACAAGAATGGTGTTAGTACAAGAATGCACTAAGTATGGCAACCATGCAAAAACATGCATTTGAAAGGGACATTTTACTTGAAATCATACTTCATTCCTCTTTGTAAAAACTTTATAAAACCTTGATACAATAGCATTTATATCATTCACATACTTCATATAGACATATTCAAAGGCCAAACATTATAGAAAATCACATATAGAATTTAAGCCACATTTGAGGTTACTTTACAGTGAGCTCCTTTCACTTTACGGTGACTAATTCCTTTTTACAGTGGACATCTTTTCTTTTAACTCCTTAACCTCCCAAGTAACCCTCTAGTGATACTTGGTGCAATGCATCACCTTAGGGCCACAAAGAAAGCATACATACAACCTACATAAACCAACACATATCATGGTAGAAATATAATGCATCATAGACACACTTAAGTCAAGACTCTAATGGCTTTACGGTAAGCTACATCAACTTGCACATCTATTCACTTAACTTCACGTAAATCATTATAAGAACTTACTCATGACACCAATCTAAGTCTACTATTGCATTGTACATGTGAAGCCCCATAACCTCACACATACTTAGTAAACCTATCATGAGACCACAAGCCTTACAATCCAATTCATAAATCATCAAGTAAGTGAAGACAACTTCATTCATGTCAAGCAATGCCTTCATCATATAGTCAATAACACCACCATTATGCATATCATCACATCATGTATACATTAACACAATGTCATGCAAGAGAACCATAACATATGCACATACATTAGACCACCTTCCTAGAACCCCCTTAGACAGCTACTTGTGCAATGTCTAAGTGGGTCCATTACTTCCACCTATCCTAAGTTTCTTCTCTCAGGTTATCCTAGTTAGGGTCCTTAGTCATTTACTTCCATTGTCCATTTTACTTTAGGGAAGATATAGTCTTAACCGACACTAAGACCATGGGTGCTAAACATGGAATTTGGTGTTGTAGAGCTTTACACCAACGGAAGGTGTTCCACTTAGCCAAAGTAGAACCTTAACATATATCCTAGAATACTAAGTAGATTCACTTGCTAGATCCTATGTGGCAAGCATAGTTTATGGAACTAAGAGATATACATAACCCTCTACATGCTCATTGGTATTGGAGCCTCATCTCATGAGAAAACATGGGTGAACCTTCCTCAAAGGGAATCCACCACCTCATGTGGAACCATAGGTGAATATTCCTATAAGGTAAGACAACATTCTATAAGGAAAAAATGGTAAATCTTTCTCCAAGGAAAGCCAACACCTCTCGTTTTCAAGTTCACTCGGTGCTAAGCTAGGTTCCCTTTATTAAAAGTCTTTAGTAACATTACTTTATAAAATATAGGCTTATGATATTTATTTCTAATATGCTTATAGCATATTCAAGCACCTATCTAGCTTTATAGTACTCTTGAGCATACCTCTCAAGAGACTCTACTATTAACTAGATCATCATTCATGTGTGTGTATACATATATGTGAGCACTCCTTTAACACAAACACATTAATACAACACATGAACATACATTCATATTCATGCACCTAGATAACTAAACCTAGGAACTATCCTATCAAGGCACACATGTGCAATACATAGGCAAGGTCCCATACCCTTGCCCATACTAGTTGTAAAATCCCAAAAATGACTTAGGTGAACAAGACCCTACCATGGTTGTCATGATGATCTAAGGTATTAAAATGGTCTATAATGTGTTATTGAGGCAGTGTCTAGAGTATTAGGTGATTGGAAGTCAAACGTCAAGGGACGACAAAGACGTTCGACGAATAAGTCACCTATGGGCCTCATATGTGGTTTTATGTGTTTATGTGGGATTCATGAGCTTATAAGGTCCTTAAATGAGTTATTATAGTGTTTATAGGAAGTGTGTCAAGTTTCATGAAGTTTGTAGGTCAAACGTCCAAGAACGTCCATGACGTTCCAATGGTTTGTCTTAAAACGATCTTGTGTGTATTGGCATGTTTCGTCGAGTTTTACGTGTTCATTTTGGATAAAATTCATGTGAGAGGTCCTAAACTCTTATAAGAACATATTCGGGCCAGAAATGTCCGGTAAAACATCCTCAAGGACCAACCAAGCGTCCTTGAGTAAGGACCCTTGCCTTGAGCCAAGGATGTCTTAGACCAGCGCAATCGATTGAGGCAGTCGACGGCTAGTAGGATAGTCGACGCCCCATCGATTGATGGCGTCGGTCAAAACTTATTCGTGTCATGAAGAGCAGCCAAGGACCAGCCTCATTCACAAACCACGGACCAACAGAACGTTCCGTTGGTTGAGAGATGGTGCTTTGGTGGCAAACCGTCTATAGGGTTGTCTTCCTGCGCAGCTTCACTGTAATGTTAGGGGTGAAGTTGTAAATTCACCCCCACGTCCAAATAAGAGAAAGGGAGGTTACTTAGGGGTCTTTTTGGTATATTAAACATGTTTATAAGTCTTTAACACTTAGAAGAATTCATTCTTTAAAATCAAAACCCAAAATCCCTTAGAAATTCCGTAGAACTCCATTGGAGCAAAAACTCAAGGAAGAGCTTGCATTGGAGTTTTGAGTGGTGATTCTTCATCAAATTGTAGTATTAACATAATTGAGGTATGGTTTTTTATCCTTGAAACTCTATTCATCAAGGAGACCAAATTCGAAGAAGTTTTCTAAAGTTTTCAAAGATGAACTTGTCAAAATTTATGATCTATCCATGGGTTCTTGCATTAAAGGTTTGAATAATTATGTGTTGATTATATTTTTGTAACTTAGATGATTTTACCTCAATTAACCTATGAACTCATTGAATTGATGAACCCTAGTTTTTGACTACTTTATGGGTTACTTGATATTGCCTTAATGTTTATGAATTCTAGTGTAGTTTTCTATGGATATTGAATGATGGAAGTGTTATATTCAATTGATGTATAATTTGTGTTAGATTGATAAATCTATATTTAATTGACTTAGATTCATTGAGTATTATGATTTATGCATTGAATTGATGTTCATGGCGATGGATAAGAGTCTTATGGTATTGAATTGGATGATTTAGACAAGGATTGAAGTGGAGAGAATGGATATGTGGTACGCTACCATTATTCTCTTTATTTTAAGTATTATAGCTTTTGAATTATGTTGTGATTGGTATGGTCCGCTTATGTAACAGTGTTATGTGACTGATGTGGCCTTGTCAGCGTTACTTTATGCACTATGATGATCATGGCCTTGTCCACACTACTTGAAGTATTATGATGATTTGTGTAGCTGATTATGTGAAGTATGATCATATCTACCTACATGTGAAGTAATGTGAAAGTATGTGGTTTCTTGTATTGATGCTATTTAGGTGATCATGTTAGACTATGATTATGTCTTGATGTGTGTAGTCTTAGAGTTGATGCATGATTCTTCCTAATTGGTTCTTGAGTCTTATGATGGTTAGATTGCTGATGTTATAGTAGTGTAACGGTATCCTTCTTCTGATGAATGATGGACTTATGGTTGATTGTCTGGAATGGCATCATATCAATCCTTAGTAAAGTCATTATGAGCTTCTTGTCGCCATTGTAAGGCAGCCCTAGGGGACCTCTATGGTAGGGTAAATGTATATTGGGTTATGAACTTGATATGGAACCCTTTGTATGAACCTTTAATGTGAATTACTCTATGAGAACAAAGGCTAGCTTCTAGTGAGAATGGTAAGGTAAGTAGTTCTAGTTAAAGAATGGGGCTCGAATACAAAGTAAGCCCTTCATATTCCTTAACCATGTGCCTACATGGGATGTGTCAAAGTTCTACCATTTGCAAGTAGAACACTTTTATCGGAGTAGGTTACAACTCCGGATTCCATGTTTTGCTACCATGGTCTATGTTGGTTATTGACTATTCTCATCATGTGGGATACCTATTAGAATTTGAGAAGTTCTATGAAGTTTAGGTGGTGGTATGTGACGCTATCTAGACATTGCACAATAGGCTTTGAAGATGTTACTGAGAATCCCTAGGTCTTCTTCAAGACCATTACTTGAATGTCCTCTATTTGATGAATGTTTCCTAATGAAATAATGAAATAATGGCTTATGTTAGAAAGCATGTCAATGAATGAGTACCTAATCTCGAGTGACTTATGGATGCCTTAGTTAAAGTGTGAAGAGCGCATAAGGGATTATCTCTTCATTCTTATCTAGGGAAGTCTTGACAATTACTCTAGTTAGGGAAGTTGGTTGATACTTTGGGCATGATCTAAACTTAGGAAATCTTATGGATTATTTAGGTAACCTTGAAAAGACTGTATGAGCATTATCTTCTAGGAGTAATTCAGTAAGTCTTTTGATAGCCTTGGTAAGGAGAATGTCATATTATACATGTTATGTGTTTTAGTGTTTTGTAAATGTATGTGTCTCATTATAAGTAGACTTGAAGATCATTTAGGCATGCTTAGAGAGGGTGTATGGGTGGTCTCTCTTTGTATTTCTTAAGTGAGTCTTAGGATAGCTTTTAGTGAGGGGATTATATACTATAAAGTACCTTAGGTAGAATTAAATAACTTCACTGTAACAGTGAAGAAGTTCACTGTAACAGTGAATTAAGGTTAGTGTAAACTTTCCTTAAAAATGTTCTAAATTGACTAAGTGACTTTTTATGTGTTTCTAAGTTGATCAATGTTGTTCTTATGATTATATTATGGTATTTAAATCAAAAGAATCATATTTCCAATAAATGTCCGTTTCTATGATGTTTATGCATTATGTCATACTTAGTACATGTGTTTGTACTAATTCCATATATATTTCAATCTCTATAGTGGTTGGTAGGTGAAGAGCATCGGGAAGCAAGTCTTGGAGTATAGCATCATTCAAGTGAAGTTGAAGTCTGTCCTCATTTGACTCGAGGGCATAGATGTCTTTTATATCTTTTATTGAAGTATTGTAATAGACTTAGTAGTACTATATTTCTATTGTGTATTGGCCGTGTCCCAAGTACTCTTGTGTCTAAGAATTGATTAAATGAGACTTAGTATTTCCTATGGATTTTATATGAATGATATTTTAAAGACTTATAGAAGTTTTTTGAAAAATTTAATTCCGCACTACTTTTCACTATGTATATGCGATGAACGATACGAAAGGGCTTGTATAAGACATCCGAGAGGTCGAGTACGCCGGTTGCACTCCGAGAGTGCAATATCTTCTAGGGTATACTCTCGGGATGTGAAAAGCTTGGTATCATAGCATAGGATATGAAAGTAGTATAGAAATCAAAAAGTCTCATCAAGTCACGTCTAGTAGACTCTCGACCATCGGTGTGAGTCGCGACACATCTATGATCGAGAGGCTATAGTACGATAGAGTTTCCCTTCTTTTTAACTCCTATGTCGTGCCGTAGGGTAAAATCACTTGTGGAAAGAGACATTATGGGGAGTGTCTAAGGGGTACCAGGAGTTGCTTTGGATGTGGAAAATATGGACACAAAGTTAGGGATTGTCCTACTAGAGATGGTAAGCAAGTTGCTCCTTCTATGATGCTCCAACACAGAGGCGTTTCTATGCACTCCGGAATATAGGAGAAAAGCTGGATAAGGGAGATGATGATGATGCTAAGTACTTGTATATTTCTTTAGTGATATGAGTTCTTTCTAAGTGGGGGAGTATGGTTAATAAATGGGCTACAAATGTCCTAGAAGCTTGTTGCATGTGCATGGTGTTTAGGAGTCTTGTTGAAATTGAATTTCATTGATTCCTTGAATTGTGTATTTTATGAAGTTATGATTATGTTCTAAAAGGTGTTTATATTATTTTACCTTGCATATTAGCATGTTTCCATCATGAATTTCCTAAAAGTTGCATTTTTGAAAAAAAATGCACAATACACTGTAAGCAATGTCTGCTTACTGTAAGATTTTGCAAAAATTGACTAATTCATTCTTTGGTCAAAAATTGTTGTAATGTAGTTAGAACTGAAGTATATGAGCATGATAATGAATATAAAATGATTTTTTTCTATTTGGAATGAAGGATATGAGTTTTATGGTATGATGAGTTATAGAATCTATTCTAGTTTCTTGTTGTATTGTGAATCTCTTGACCATGTGAAATTGATGTTTCTATAGATGTATGTATTGTATAATGTGTTATGTGGTATGGTTATGAGCTTCTTATTGAATCTCTATTCTTGGAAGTGTTCGAAGAGTGGCAAGTGTCATTCGAGGACGAACGTTGTCCAAGTTGGGGAGATTGTAAGATCCCAAAAATAACTTAGGTGAAATAGAGCCTAAAATTGTTGTCATGATGTTCTAAGATCCTAAAATGGTCTATAATGTGTTATTGAGGCAGTGTCTAGAGTTTTAGGTGCATTGGAAGTCAAACGTCAAGGGACGACTAAGACGTTCGACGACTAAGTCACCTATGTGCCTCATATATGGTTTTATGTGTTTATGTGTAATTCATGAGATTATAAGGTTCTTAAATGAGTTATTATAGTATATATAGGAAGTGTGTCAAGTTTCGTGAAGTTTGTAGGTCAAACGTCCAAGAACGTCCATGACATTCGAAAGACTTTCCTTGAAACGACATTGTGTGTCTTGGCATGTTTCGTAGAGTTTTAAGTGTTCATTTTGGATAAAATTCATGTGAGAGGTCCTAAACTCGTATACAAACATATTTGGGTTGGAAATGTCTGGGCAAACATCTCCAACGACCAACCAAGGGTCCTTGAGGAAGGACCCTTTCGTTGAGCCAAGGTTGTCTTAGACCAGCCCAATTGACTGAGGCAATCGACGGCCAGTAGGCTGGTCGAAGCCCCGTCGATTGAGGGAGTGGGTCAATACTTAATCGTGGAATGAAGAGCAGCCAAGGACCAGGCTCAGTCCCAAACCACGGACCAACAGAACGGTCCGTTGGTTGAGGGACGGTCCGTTGGTGGCCAACCGTCTGTGAGGCTGTCTTCCTAGACAGCCTCACTGTAATGTTAGGTGTGAAGTTGTAAATTCATCCCACGTACAAATAAGAATAAGGGCGGTTACTTAGGGGTCGGGTATTTTAAACATGTTTATAAGTCTTTAACACTTTAAAGAATTCATTCTTCAAAATCATAACCCAAAATCCCTTAGAAATTCGCTAGAACTCCATTGGAGCCAAAACTCAAGGAAGAGCTTGGATTAGAGTTTTGAGTGGTAATTCTTCATCAAATTGGATGATTTACATAATTGAGGTATGTTTTTTGATCCTTGAAACTATATTCATCAAGGAGACCAAATTCAAAGAAGTTTTCTAAAGTTTTCAAAGATAAACTTGTCCAATTTTATGATCTATCCATGGGTTCTTGCATTAAAGGTATTGAATCATTATGTATTGACTATATTGTTGTTAATTAGATGATTTTAACTTAATTAACCTATGAACCCATGTAATTGATGAACCCTAGTTTTTGACTACTTTATGGGTAACTTGATATTGCCTTAATGTTTATGAATTCTAGTGTAGTTTTCTATGGTCTATTGAATGATGGAAGTGTTATATTCAATTGATGTATAATTTGTATTAGATTGATAAATCTATATTGAATTGACTTAGATGCATTGAGTATTATGATTTATGCATTGAATTGATGTTCATGGCCATGAGTAAGGGTCTTATGGTATTGAATTGGATGATTTAGACAAGGATTGAAGTGGAGAGAATGAATTGGTGGTACGATGACCCAATTCTTTTTATTTTAAGTATTATAGCTTTTGAATTATATTGTGATTGGTATGGTCCACTTGTAGTGTCGGTGTTATGTGATTGATGTGGCCTTGTAAGTGTTAATTTATGTATTATGATGATCATGGTCTTGTCGACACTACTTGAAGTATTATGATGATTTGTGTTGTTGATTATGTGAAGTATGATCATATCTACCTACATGTGAAGTAATGTGAAATTATGTGGTTTCTTCTATTGATGCTATTTAGGTGATCATGTTAGACTATGACTATGTCTTGATGTGTGTAGTGTTTGAGTTGATGCATGTTTCTTCCTAGTTGGTTATTGAGTCTTATGATGTCTATATTTATGATGTTATAGTAGTGTATAGGGTGACCTAAAGGTGATGAAGGTTGTCCCTATGTGTTTCTTGAATATGATATGCAACATGTGCTTAGTGAAGTACTGGTGTGTCTTGTGTGGTAGACTTGTGTCCCTTACTTGATTTATGTATGAATGTGAATATGAGATATCTTGACTTAGGATGCTAAAGCCTCTTATTCTTGTATGTATGAATTATATGAGACCTTGAATGTTTGTAAGAAGGTCCTCTATGAGAAACCTTGAACATAATGGTAAGGTTATGAACCTTGTAGTAGAAAGTCGTAACGGTATCCTTCTTCTGATGAATGATGGACTTATGGTTGATTGGCTGGAACGGCATCATATCAATCCTTAGTAAAGTCATTATGAGCTTCTTGTCGACATTTTAAGGCAGCCCTAGGGGACCTCTATGGTAGGGTAAATATAATTGGGTTATGAACTTGATATGGAACCCTTTTTATGAACCTTGAATGTGAATTACTCTATAAGAACAAAGGCTAGCACCGAGTGAGTATGGTAAGGGAAGTAGTTCTAGTTAAAGGATGGGGCTAGAATACAAAGTAAGCCCTTCATATTCCTTAACCATGTGCCTACATGGGATGTGTCAAAGTTCTACCATTTGCAAGTAGAACACCCTTATAGGAGTAGGTTACAACTCCGGATTCCATGTTTTGCTACCATGGTCTATGTTGGTTATTGACTATTCTCATCATGTGGGATACCTACTAGAATTTGAGAAGTTCTACGAAGTTTAGGTGGTGGTATGTGACGCTATCTAGACATTGCACAATAGGCTTCGAAGATGTTACTGAGAATCCCTAGGTCTTCTTCAAGACCATTACTTGAATGTCCTCTATTTGATGAATGTTTCCTAAAGAAATAATGAAATAATGGCTTATGTTAGAAAGCATGTCAATGAATGAGTACCTAATCTCGAGTGACTTATGGATGCCTTAGTTAAAGTGTGAAGAGCGCATAAGGGATGATCTCTTCATTCTTATCTAGGGAAGTCTTGATAATTACTCTAGTTAGGGAAGTTGGTTGATACTTTGGGCATGATCTAAACTTAGCAAGTCTTATGGATTATTTAGATAACCTTGAAAAGAGTGTATGAGCATTATCTTCTAGGAGTAATTAAGTAAGTATTTTGATAGTCTTGGTAAGGAGAATGTCATATTATACATGTTATGTGTTTTGGTGTTTTGTAAATGTATGTGTCTCATTATAAGTAGACTTGAGGATCATTTAGGCATGCTCAGAGAGGGTGTATGGGCGGTCTCTCTTTGTATTTCTTAAGTGAGTCTTAGGATAGCTTTTAGTGAGGGGATTATATACTGTAAAGTACCTAAGGTAGGATTAAGTAACTTCACTATAACAGTGAAGAAGTTCATTGTACATTGAATTAAGGTTATTGTAAAGTTGCCTTAAAAATGTTCTAAATTGACTAAGTGATTTCTTATGTGTTTCTAAGTTGATCAATGTTGTTCTTATGATTACATTATGATATTTAAATCAAAAGATGCATATTTCCAATAAATGTACATTTCCATGATTTTTATTCATTATGCCATACTTAGTACATGTGTTTGTACTAATTCCATATATATTTCTATCTCTATAGCGGTTAGTACGTGAAAAGCATCGGGAAGAAAGGCTTGGAGTATGGCATCATTCAGTGAAGTTGAAGTATGTCCTCATTTGACTCGAAGGCATAGATATCTTTATATCTTTTATTGAAGTATTCTAATACACTTAGCAGTACTATATTTCTATTGTGTATGGGTCGTGTCGCAAGTACTCTTGTGTATAAGATTTGATGAAATGAGACTTAGTATTTCCTATGGATTTTATATGAAATATATTTTTAACACTTATAGAATGTTATGTGAAAAGTTTTAATTCCGCACTACTTTTCACTATGTATATGCGATGAACGATACAAAAGGGCTTGTATAAGACCTCCGAGAGGTCGAGTATGCCGGTTGTACTTTGAGAGTGACATATATTCTATGGTATGCTCTTGGGATGTGACACTAGTACACCTATCAAGACATCCTATTTAAGGAAACACATATTATACTTTCATATACATAAGCTTAACATGCATCGTAGTAGACACTAGTGAATATTATAAAACGTAGTGATAAGTGTGCTAATTGATGCATATGATATATGTATGGTACTTCCTACAATGATTTATGTTTTAGCTATAAAGGATTAGTATTTGACTAAAGGGTAAGGTTAACAAAGGAAATTTATTGGTTAGGCATAACTTGTGATTAATGGATTAGAGTACATGAAGCTACTAGTTTTGATTATAAGGTACTTGTTAGATAGGAAGCATGTGAGAATGAAGCTTTAATAACACGAGCCGAATACGTACGTAAAGTTTCTAGTTAGAAAAGAGATGGAATATATCAAATCACCTAAACATGGGAGTAGGGGTGATATGAGGACGTGATAGAGGAGTAAGATAACTTCGTGAACCTTTGTTACACAGAGAAGTCATTTTAGTATTGATTCAAGTCTTGATATTTGGTCTTGATAACAACAAGAAAAAAAGAGGGAAATATTAAGGTCACCTACATAGAAGATACATGGACCTAGTTCATCTACATCATTAGTACAAAAGATAAGTATAACATTATACACATATACAGATTTCCATCAAAAGTGAATAGAGCTACTAAAAGATTCATTTAATATATGTCCGTAGTAATTCATTAAAGAAAAAATTACATGAATTGCTACATTTTAATAAATAATTACTGATTTTAGCAATACTTTTTACTTATTACCATTTATAGCAATACTATGTTAAATCTGCAATATGTATTAAAAGTGAATTATGTATGCAATATATATGAATTATATATGAATTATAATTGTTTTTAAAGTATATTATGTTTGTTTGGTAAAAATTTGACACATTGAATTATAAGTGTATTAAAATGTGTGATAATGAATTATTTATCATTAAAATTTGTATTATATGTGAATAAAAAATTATTCTTTGTAATATGAATTAAACTTGTATTATAAATGAATTAAAAGTGATCAGGTGAAAAAAAATATTATTGCTATAAATGTTAAATATTTTTTTATTATAGTATATATTTGTAAGTTTCCCTTCATTAAACATAGTCCAGTTAAGGGAGAGGAAAAATTGATCATATCCTAGTTGTTCTCATTTGCTATCTTGCATGAGAAAAGATTCCGAGCACTGTCACTTGTTATAAAAAAAAAAATATTAGTGTGCTCAGACCTATCTAGTTGAGCCCAAAGCGGCTAACTCGAAGACGTTATGAATCGTGATACAACTTTATAGGTACTTGACATTTTCATGTTATTAGAGTTCATATTTTATGGTGCGTTCAAGCATCACTATTTGTTTTCTGTTTTGACGTTCAAAAAGGCACCATACATTGAATGTGATGTAGCACAAGCTAGTAATGAAGGCAAAGTTGACCTCGACCTACTACTCCAAAAGATGAACTACTGAGGATTCTTTTATCTATTTTAACTGTCATATTTATATTGACCTAGAAGGTAGCTAAGTTCTAATAGCAAAACACCTATAAGAATTCTTAAGAGATTGAAGAGAGTAGATGGGGAAGTCAATTGAATGTGCTTTCAGGGAGTAACGAATATGGGCAGAATTATCTCACATGTGGTTTAACACTTAATCATTTTTGGAAAAAAATCATTTTTTCTAAAAATGGCCTAAAATATGAAAAATCAAGGAAAAAAATAATATAAAAACACCTTTTAAAAAAATTTCAACTTGCACCAATGACTTTAAAATATAGAAATAATGGTTTTCAAAAAGAAAAATCAAATTTCTTTTCGTAAATGACCAAAAATATAAAAATCAAGAAAAATATTAAAACACCTTTAAAATATTTTCGGCTTGCACCAATGACTTAATAATATCACAATTAATGATTTAAAAAAGAATCAAAATTTTATTCTTTGTAAATGACCAAAGGATATAAAAATCAAGAAAATATTTTTAAAATATAAAACACTTTATTGTTTTATTTTTACCAATGACTTTAAAATATCAAAAATAATGTTTTTTTGAAAAAAAAATCAAATTGATTTTGTGGTAAATGTCCAATAAATATGAAATTATAGAAATATATATGTCAATGGGGTCGCCAGTAAGTCCTGTTTCCTGCGCAGTTCACTGCCAACTTAGGGGTGAATTGGTAAATTCACCCCACTTCCAAATAAGAGTTTAGGCGGTTTGTTAAGGGTATTTTGGATATTTTAAATGAGTATATAAGTGTTAAACACTTAGAATAATTCATCCTTCCAAAAACAAAATCTCAAAGTCATTAAGAAATCCCAAAGTCTCCATTGAAGACCAAATTCAAGGAAGAGCTTGGTGTGACGTTTTGAGTGGAGATTCTTTATAAAAGTGAAGAGTTAGCTTCATTGAGGTATGACTTTTGATCCTTGAAACTCGTTTCATCAAGGAGCCCAACTTTCAAAGATGTTTTCAAAGTTTTCAAAGAGAAATTGTCCAATTTCATGATTCTTCCATGGATTCTTGCATTAAAGGTTTTCAAACGTATATTATGGATTAGATTGATGTTGTATTGATGATTTTAACCTAAATTACCTATGAACCCATGAAATTGATGAACCTAAGATTTTGACTAAATTATGGGTTACTTGATATTGGCTTAATGTTGATGAATTCATGTGTAGTTTCTTATGGGCTTTCTATTGATGTAAGAATTGTGTTCAATTTTTATAAAATTGATATTGGATTGTAGAATCTATATTGAATTGGGTTAGATTTCATTGATTTCTATAATTGTGTATTGAATTGGTGTTCATGGCCTTGGGTAAGGGTCTTGTGTCATCAAATTGAGTAAGTTGACTTGAACTGAAGTGTTGATGATGGAGTGGAGGTATGCTGCCCCATTTCCTTTATTTTGATGTTATTTATACTTTGATTCTATTATGATTGGTTTGGTCCACCTTTGGTGGCGGTGTTATGTGAATTGATGTGGCCTTGTCGGCGTTACTTTCTAGTAAATTGAAGATCATGGCCTTGTCGGCACTACTTGAACTTATATGGCTATTTGTGTAGTTGATTTGATGATGTGTGATCATAACTATCGATATGTGGAAGTATGTGCTAGACTATTGATACTATCTAGTTAATCATGTTGTGCTTTGAGTATGTGTTAATTGTGTAGTCTTAGAGTTAATACATGGTTATTGCTAAATTGGTTAGATGAGTCTAAAATGGTTAAATATATAATGTTAAGGTAATGAATAGGTTGACTAAATAAGGTTAAGAGTCATTCCTAAGATTCTAAAGAAAGATAGGCTATATGTGATAGATGGAAGTATGTTGTGTCTTGTTTAGGTAGACTTGTGTCCCTTACTTGATGCTTATGTGAATATGTGATATATTGAATTAGTAACCTAAAGGGTCTTAGTCTTGAATAAATGAATGTAGGTGAGACCTTGAATGATGATAAATGGGTCATTTATGTGGAACCTTGAATCAAGTGGTAAGGTTATGAATTGTGAAGTAGTTAGTCGTAATGGTATCCTTCATGTAATGAGTGATGGACTTAAGGTTGATTGGCTGGAACGGCATCATATCATACCTTAGAAAAGTCGCGATGAGCTTCTCGTCGCCATAGTGAGATAGCCCAAATGGACCTTGCTATGGTAGGGATAATGTAATTGGGTCATTAACATGATATGGGACCCATTTGTATGAACCTTAATGTAAATTGATCTATGAGAACTAAGGCTAGCACCGAATGAGTATGGTAAAGGGAAGTAGTTCTAGTTAAAGGATGGGGCTAGAATACAAAGTAAGCCCTTCATATTCCTTAACCATGTGACTACATGGGATGTGTTCAACTTCTACCATTGGCAAGTAGAACACCCTCATAGGAGTATGTTAGAACTCCGGATTCCATGTTTTGCTACCATGGTCTATGTCGGTTATACACTATTATCATCATGTGGGATACCTATTAACATTAGAGAAGTTCTATATTGTTTAGGTGGTGGTATGAGACGCTATCTAGATATTGTACAATAGGCTTTGAAGATGTTAGTGAGAGTCCCTAGGTCTTCTTCAAGATCATTACTTGAATGTCCTCTATGTGATAAATGTTTCTTAATGAAATAATGAAATATTGGCTTATGTTAGAAAGAATGTAAATGAATGAGTACCTAATCTAGAGTGACTTATGGATGCCTTAGTTAAAGTGTGAAGAGCGCATAAGGGATGATTTCTTCATGTCTTATCTAGGGAAGTCTTGAGAATCTCTAGTTAGGGAAGTTGGTTGATACTTTGGGCATGATCTAAACTTAGGAAGTCTTAAGGATTATTTAAGTAACCTTAAAGAGAGTGTATGGGCGTTCTCTTCTAGGAGTACTTAAGTAAGTCTTTTGATAGCCTTGGTAAGGAGAATGTCATATTATACATATTATGTATTTTAGTGTCTTGTAAATGTATGTGTCTCATTATAAGTAATATTGAGGATCATTTAGGCATGCTTAGAGAGGGTGTATGGGCGGTCTCTCTTTGTATTTCTTAAGTGAGTCTTAGGATGAGTGAGCGGATTATATACTATAAAGTACCTAAGGTAGAATTAAGTAACTTCACTGTAACAGTGAAGAAGTTCACTGTACATTGAATTGAGGTTACTGTAAAGTTGCCTTAAAAATGTTCTAAATTGACTAAGTGATTTCTTATGTGTATCTAAGTTGATAAATGTTGTTCTTATGATTATATTATCATATTTAAATCAAAAGATGCATATTTCCAATAAATGTCCATTTCCATGATTTTTATGCATTATGTCATACTTAGTACATGTGTTTGTACTAATTCCATATATATTTCTATCATTATAGCGGTTGGTAGGTGAAGAGCATCGGGAAGCAAGGCTTGGAGTATAGCATCATTCAAGTGAAGTTGAAGTATGTCCTCATTTGACTCGAGGGCATAAATGTCTTTTATATCTTTTATTGAAGTATTGTAATAGACTTAGTAGTAATATATTTCTATTGTGTATGGTCCGTGTCCCAAGTACTCTTGTGTCTAATATTTGATAAAATGAGACTTAGTATTTCCTATGGATTTTATATGAAATATATTTTAAAGACTTATAGAATATTTTGTGAAAAGTTTTAATTCCGCACTATTTTTCACTATGTATATGCGATGAACGATACGAAAGGGCTTGTATAAGACCTCTGAGAGGTCGAGTATGCCAGTTGCACTTTGAGAGTGACATATCTTCTAGGGTATGCTCTCGGTATGTGACACTAGTACACCTATCAAGACATCCTATTTAAGGAAACACATATTATACTTGAATAACACGAGCCGAATACGTACGTAGAATTTCTAGTTAGAAAAGAGATGGAATATATCAAATCTCCTAAACATGGGAGTAGGGGTGATATGAGGACGTGATAGAGGAGTGAGATAAGTGGTTATGAAAGAGTGATTTCTAAGTGTATGAGGTATCAACTCTTCAACCCTAACGAGTTATAAAGGTGCACCCGAGAATAACTTTGTGAACCTTTGTTACACAGAGAAGTCATTTTAGTATTGATTCAAGTCTTGATATTTGGTCTTGATAACAACAAGGAAAAAAGAGGGAAATATTAAGGTCACCTAGATAGAAGATACATGGACCTAGTTCATCCACATCATTAGTACAAAAGATAAGTATAACATTATACACATATACAGATTTCCATCAAATTGAATAGAGCTACTACAAGATTCATTTAATATATGCCTGTAGTAATTCATTAATCATAGTCCAGTTAAGGGAGAGGAAAAATTGATCATATGCTAGTTGTTCTCATTTGCTATCTTGCATGGGAAAAGATTCGGAGAACCTTCACTTGTTATAATAAAAAAAAATCTATTAGTGTGCTCAAACCTATCTAGTTGAGCCCAAAGCGGCTAACTCGAAGACGTTATGAATAGTGATATAACTTTATAGGTACTTGACATTTTCATGTTATTAGAGTTCATATTTTATGGTGCGTTCAAGCATCACTATTTGTTTTCTGTTTTGACCTTCAAAAATGCACCATACATTGAGTGTGATGTGGCACAAGCTAGTAATGAAGGCAAAGTTTACCTCGACCTCCTACTCCAAAAGATGAACTACTGAGGATTCTTTTATGTATTTTAACTGTCATATTTATATCGACCTAGAAGGTAGCTAAGTTCTAATAGCAAAACACCTATAAGAATTCTTAAGAGATAGAAGATAGTAGATGGGTAAATCCACTGAATGTGCTTTCAGGGAGTAACGAATATGGGCAGAACTATCTCACCTATGATTTAACATATTTTCGGCCATTTTTGGAAAAAAAATCATTTTTTCTGAAAATGGCCTAAAATATGAAAAATCAAGGAAAAAAATAATATAAAAACACCTTTAAAAAAATTTCAACTTGCACCAATGACTTTAAAATATAGAAATAATGATTTTCAAAAAGAAAAATCAATTTTTTTTCGTAAATGACCAAAAATATAAAAATCAAGAAAAATATTAAAACACCTTTAAAATATTTTCGGCTTGCACCAATGACTTAATAATATCACAATTAATGGTTTAAAAAAGAATCAAAATTTTATTCTTTGTAAATGACCAAAGGATATAAAAATCAAGAAAAATATTTTTAAAATATAAAAACACTTTATTTTTTTATTTTTACCAATGACTTTAAAATATCAAAAATATTGTTTTTTTGAAAAAAAATCAAATTGATTTTGTGGTAAATGTCCGATAAATATGAAATTATAGAAATATATATATATAAACTCCTTTAAGATTTTTTCGACTTTACTAATAACTTTAAAACATTGAAAAACAATGGCTTTTTTAAAAATAAAACAAATTATTTTTTCGTTAATGACTGAAATTCAAAATCAAGAAAAATAAAACAAATATAAAACACCTTATAAAAAATTCCAACTTGGACCTATGATTTAAAAATATCGAAAATAATTCCAACTTGGACCTATGATTTAAAAATATCGAAAATAATTCCAACTTGGACCTAAAAATCAAGAAAAATATATAAAAAGAGCTCAAAAAAGTTTCTACTTACACCAATCACTTTAAAATATAGAAACTAATGGGTTTTTAAAATAAAGAAAAATATAAAAAATATATATATATAACATCTTTACAAAAAAATTGATTTGCACCAATGACTTGAAAATATCAAAATAATAGTTTTTGAAAAAACTCATTTTTTGAAATGACTAGAAAAAATAAAATTAAGTAAAATATAAACATAAATTATAAAAAATCTCAATTTTTTTACTTGCACTAGTAACTTTATAATATCAAAAATAATTATTTTAAATAAAAATATGAAAATCTTAATTTTTTCGTAAATGTCCGAAAATATTAAAATCAAGAAAAATATAAAATAATAAAGACACTTCAAATTTTTGTTTTGACATAGATCAATAACTTTTAAATATCAACATTAATGGTTTTAAAAAAATAGTAATTTTATTTTTTTTCGTGAATGAAAAATTATGAACATCAAGAAAAGTATAATTTATTTTATTAAAACACCATAATTTTTTTTGACCTGAACCAATGACTTTAAATTATCAAAAATAATGGTTTTTGAATAAAATTAAATTGATTTTTCGTTAACTTTCTAAAAATATAAGAAATAAGAAAAATACAGAAACACCTCAATTTTTTTTAGCTTGCATAGATGAATTTAAAATATCAAAAATAATTGTTTTCAAAAAAATTAAATTCATTTTTCCCGTAAATGTCCAAAACTTAAGAAAAATATATATTTTTAAAAAATATAAAAACTCCTCAAAAATAATTCGGCTTGCTTGGCTTGGGATCCTCGGTTGATCTTAGTAGGCCTAGGCACTTGGACAAGATATAGGTTGGCCGATGCGCACAAGCTCCGCCGATGTAGTCTGGCCTCAATTGATGTGGCCTGGAAGATAAGCCCAAGCCTTGGTCAATGTAGCCTAGCCTCAGTGGATGTCGCCTGCTGATAAAGCCTAACCTCGGTGAATGTTGCCTGTACGCCTAGGCCTTGGACGATGTAGCCAATCCTCGATCGTTTTCGCCTAGCCTCAATTAATGTCGCTTGACCGATGCGCCCAGGCCTTGGACGATGTAGCCTAGCCTCAGTCGATGTTGCTTGGCTGAGGCACCTAGGCCTACCTAGGTTGATGTAGCCGGTAAGTGCCGCCTAGCCAATGTATTCTAGGATCGGTTGTTGTCACTTGGACGATGAAGCCTAGCCTCAATTGATGTCACCAGGACGATGTGCCAAGGCCTTGGTCGATGTAGCTTGGCATCAGCCAGGACCGATGCACCCGATAGACATGCCTTTGGCCCAAGGATTTTGGGCATAATTTGAGTTCAAAGACTCGATGTCGCATGGTTGATGCGTGCCAGCCTAGGATGATGTCGCCTTCCCCGTATGAAATTCATTATCCAATATTAAAATTTACATCACATGTGTATCAGCAATGTATTTCAAAATCAAAATCCAGTTTGTTTCAGCAAATTTTTACTAAAAAAGGATAAAAATATTATGCCAAATTGGGGGAAATTTAAAATTAAATGGGATAAAAGATGTATTTCAAAAAAAAATTGATTATCTAATATTAAAATTGATATTCACATATGCAATACCGATCTATTTCGAACTCAAAATCTATTTTGTTCTATCATATTTTTACCAACAAAGAAAAAATATTTTACGCAAAATTGGAGAAAATTCAAAATTGAATGGGTTAAAAGTGATTTTCCAGAATATTGGCTCGACCAAACTGCCTACCAACAACAAAGAGAGTTGAGTTTCAACCACCACTTGTCGCGATGTCTATTGCTGTGGACTCACATTAGGCCAGCCGCACACTAAGGGTGTACCACATTCCCACTTCTTCTCCGCGCGACACCTTGAGGGGTGATGCAATGCGTGAGGCTCAAAAATATCAAAATAATGATTTTAAAAAATACAGAAGAAATTTTTTCCGTAAATGTCTGAAAAATAAAATATCAAGAAAAATATAAAACAACACAAAAAAATATTCAATTTGCAACAACGACCATAAATTATAAAAAATTATGGTTTAAAGATAAAATCAAAATCTTATTATTTTTCATAAATGTCCAAAAAGTATTAGAATCAAGAAAAATACATAAAAATATAAAAAAAGATCAAAACAAATTTCTGTTTACCCATCAATCACTTTAAAACGTTTGAAAAAAAGTAGTTTTTAAGAATAATAATCATAACTTGTTTTTTGTCAATATTTGAAAAATTATATAAAAATATAATATAAAAGCACCTTAAAAAGAAGTCGACTTGCAACAATGACTTTACAAAATCGAAAATAATGGTTACAAAAAAATCAAATTTTTTTCGTAAACGAATAAAAAAAATCAAGAAAAATTCAAAACAATATTTTGAAAATGCTACAATAAAATTAACTATCGAAAATAGAGGTCTTAAAAAAAAATCAATTTTTTTCTTAAATGTAAGATCTCTCAAAATGAGTTTAGGTGTCTAGAGCCTCACATGTGTCTAAAAAGGTTAATAACATTTTAATAAAGTGTTTTATAGTAGGTCCAAGAACGTCTATGACGTTCGAAAATTAGCCTTGAGAAGTGCTAGTGTGCCTTGGTATGTTTTATGCGTTGTTTGGTGCTCAAATTTATAGGGAAGATTCCTAACATGTGTACGAGTGTATTTAGGGTCGAAAATCCGGTCACGACTCCCCAAAGGACCGCCCTAGGGTCCTTGAGGAGGACCCAACCTTTGGCCAACAAACTGCCAAAGGGCAGCATATAATTGTGCATACTTGAAATATTTCCGCGTCGCGGACTAGGGTCTTAAAGGGC
The DNA here is from genome assembly GCA_022817965.1 of Solanum lycopersicoides. Lineage (NCBI taxonomy): Eukaryota > Viridiplantae > Streptophyta > Magnoliopsida > Solanales > Solanaceae > Solanum > Solanum lycopersicoides. Next base: position 37,673,106 of record CM040627.1, read on the forward strand.
AAAATGTTTTCTCCGCATCACGGACGTGTAGCCAACTCTACTGCCCCAAGAATTAATTTCAAAATTTATGTGGGAACAACTCCGTGTCGCGGACTTGTTCCCCGACGAAGATTTCGAAAATGAAAGTTAAGTTTGACATGTCTAAAAGTCCAAATAAGTGTGGGGGTATTTTAGGTAATTGTGAGTCGGTTGTAAACAGTTTCTAGGACTTATTTAACTCCTTTCCTAAGTCAAAACCCCAACACCCAATAAGAAATCAAAATCCCAAAACTCTCTTCTCTTCCAAATTCTCTCAAACCTCCATTGGAGACCAAAACTCAAGTTCAAGCTAGGGGCAAGATTTATATGGTTTCTTCTCAATTTTTTCATGGGTCTTAAATAAATAAGGTATGGTAATTATTGATCCTTAGTTAATCTTCCATATCAAAGAATTTCAAAAGTGATTCAAAGACCAAAATTCCCAATTTTCAATCTAGCCACCGGTTCATTGTCAAATTAATTTCAAAAGCTTTCTAATGGTGAATTTATGATTAATCAATTATTTTAAGATGAATTTCAATCCAATTCCATGAAGAACCCATGATATCCCCGATTTCTCAATTTATGATATAGTGTGGGTCTTGTGATCTTGATTAGATGATGATTGGATTATGCTTAGATTGTAATGAATTGCTTAATTCTATGTTTATCTATGTCAATTGATTATGAATTGTTGAGATTTGATCAATGGTGATTATAGCTTGGAAGTATTGGTGAGTTGACTTAGATCTCTCTATTTAGTATGGAATTGACATTGAATTGTGTTGATTGGTATGATCCACTTATGGTGGCGGTGTTTACCTTCTTGTATATGTAGCTATATGTTGTGATCATGGCCTTGAAGGAAAATTATGTAATGTGAATTGTGGTGATGATGATCACACGTATGAATGGTTTTGTGTAGTCTTCAATCATAGTATCATGATCTAGGTGTATTTATGATGTTATGTTCATGTGAATGATGATGTTTTGGTAAGGTAGGGTCTAGACATTTTGATGGTAATGAATACTATTGGTGAATGATCCCCTACCTATGTACCCCTATATGAATGTGTGATCTTAGTCAATGTTAGAAGTCTTAGATTCAATGTTGATGATGTCTTGTATCCTATGCTATAAAGAGATGTGTGGTCTATGAATGAATGTGTATTGTGATCTTAAGAGGGTGGCTGCATCAATGTTGTGCTGATAGACATTAGGTGATCATTAGATGATCATGTTGACTAATGCGTGCACACAAACCTCATGCATGTCTATGAGTAGTATAAATTCATGGTGTCTAATGAAAGGATAATTCTCATATGCACTAATGTCTACTACTATGCATGTAAAGTCTATGATCCATGAAAGTATGAATATGTATCTTAACTTGGATGACTTGATAGGTGAACTAGTATAGGTAAGGGTATGTGACTATGCCTATGCATTGCACATGTCTACCATGATAGAATAGTTCCTAGGGTGATTACTCTATATACATGAATATGAATGCATGATTAGCTATGAATATGTACATATATGATATGATGAAATATGCATATGTGTAGTGTCTAAATGTGGTATGTGAAAGGTTTTCTCATATATGAACATGTGCAGACACATGAATGCATATAATGATGTATGTATGATAATCTAGTAAAGAGGGGGTCTCTTGAAAGATATTCTCAATTATAGTCTAAACTAGATATTGCTTGAATATGATATGTCCATGTGAAAGGTTTTCTCCCATGATTTAGGTTGATGAAAGGACATTCTCATCTATATACGATGAGCTATGCATATGAGCGGTTAATAAACCTAAAGCCTATTTTATGAATATAATGTTAATAAAGGGTTTTAAAAAAAAGGTAATGTAGGTTAGCACCGAGTGAACTTGACAATGGGAGGTGTTGAATTCCCTTGGAGGAAGATTCACCATTGGTCTCTCATAAGGTGTTGACTTCCCTCGGAGGAAGATTCACCTATGGTTCCACATGAGGTGTTGACTTCCCTTGGAGGGAGATTCACCCATGGTTTCTCATGAGATGAGGACTCCAATGCTAATGGGAATGGAGAGGATCCAATACATATCTCTTAGTTTGATAACTATGATTCCCCATGGGACCTAGCTAGTGGATCCACCTAAAATGCTAGAATGATGTTAATGTACTACCTTGGCAAGTAGAGAACCTCCTTTCGGTGTGGGGTTCTACAACACCAGATTCCATGTTTAGTCACATGGTCTTATTGTCGGTCAAGGCTAGGATTTCCCTAAAATAAAATGGACAATTGAAGTAATGTAATGAACCCTAACTAGGCTAACTTAAGGGAAGTTGATTAGTGTAGGTGAGTGTCTGAGACATTACCTATGCATTGCACAAGTAGCTCTTGGGAGTTCTAGGAAGGTTTTCTATATGTATATGTCCTTTATGCATGACACTATGATATTGACCAATTGTTATGATAATATGCATAGTATGAGTCCTATGGTGTCTATTTGATGAGGTCTCACTCTATGTGCATGATGTTGGTCTTACTTGTCATATGATGAAGGTCCTACTTATGTATGTAGTTGATCATGGTTGTCATGTAGATGTATGTAGTAAAATGGTATGCTTATGGTCTCTTTGTGAGGTTACTAAGTATGTGTGAGGTTATGGGACTTCATATTTACATTGCACTAGTAGGCTTAGATTGAGATTATGAGTAAGGTCTTATGATGTTTTAATGAAATGAAGTCCAAGTATGTGTTGGTTGACTATTGCCTTATTATGATGTTATTGGTAGTATTGACTTGTATGTTGTCTTGGAATTAGTCTTGTATGTGGTTCATGAATGATGTTGGGTCATATGTGAAGTATGTGTTTGATGATATGCTATGTTGCCATGAATGTCTATGTTGAGTTAATGTAGGTTGTTTGAATGTTCACCTTGTGACCTTAAGGTTATGATTGAGTGTGGATAGTCGAATGGGACACTATTCATGCATTGCACCAAGTATTACTTGAGGGTTACTTAGGGGTTAAGGAGTTAAAGTAAAAGAAGATAAGGTTATGAATATGACAGATGTGTCTTAAATGCAATATATGTGGCTTGGTCTGTTGTGATGAATAGTGTCCATGTCTATATGAAGTATATGAGTTATATTGTGTAATTGTGCCAATGTTATGAAGATTCTTTCAAAAGGCATATTGCATGATTTCTAAGAAAAATGTCCTCTTTAAATGCATGTTTTTGCATGGTTGTCATACTTAGTGCATTCTTGTACTAATACCATTCATCTTCATCTTTTTACACAAAGTATTGGTAATGGATGCTTAAAGGATGTCTTTAAAGTGAAGGGCTTGATACATGTTTCTCAAGCTCAAGAAAGGGGTCCTTATAATTCAAGGATTTCCTATGTCAAGTTATTCTTAAAGTATATGTAATAGTTAGATTATTATTTTATGTTGTTAAGGGTCGTGTCCCGATTCTACTCTATTGATGCTGAGTCTAAGATGGCAAAAGAGACTTAGAGTCTAACTATGTATTATAATATTTTATATATATGAAATGATGATTCTATCATATAATGTGCTATGAAAAGATTCAAATTTTCCGTTAAATTTACCTATGAAAATGCGATGAATGATGATTATGAGATTGTATAAGACCTCTGAGAGGTCAAGTACACCAGTTACTTCTAGGGGGTACTCCTCGGTCGTGACATTAAATCAACGAAAAATATAAAAATCAAGAAAACTATAAAAACACCTCAAAATTTTTTACTTGTACGAATGACTTTAAAATATCAAAAATAATGGTTTTAAAAAAATCAATTTCTTTTTTTGTAAATGATAGAAAATTTTAAAAATCAAGAAAAATATAAAAACACCTTAAAAAAATTGTATTTGCACCAATGACTTTAAAAAATCGAAAATAATAGTTTCTGAAAAAAATCTAAATTTAATTTTTTTCTTTAATGACCGAAAAATATAAAAATCAAGAAAACATAAAAATATATAAAAGCACCATAATTTTTTTGACTTGCACTAATGACTTTAAAATATCGAAAATAATTTTTTTTTGAAAAAACATCAAAACTTCATTTTTTTTTCAAAAATGACAGAAAAATATAAAAATCAAGATATATATCTCTCTAAAATAATGGATTTTGAAAAGAAAATCAAATTTTTTCATCAATGACCGAAAAATATAAAAACACCTTAAAATATGTTCTGTAAGACCCCCAAAATGAGTTAGGGTGTCTAGCGCCAACATGATGGTTTTAAGGTTCGAAGGTCCTAAAATTGCTTATAATATGGTATTGAGGCAGTGTGTAAAGTTTGAGGTTATTTGAAAGTCAAACGTCAAGGGACGATCAAGATGTTCGACGCCTAGTCACCTATGTGCCTCATGTGTCTATACGTGCTTATATTTGTATGTCATGAGCTTGTGATGTCTCAAAATGATTTATAATGATGTTTATAGTCAGTATATGGAGGTTCATGAATTTTGAAGGTCAAACGTCCAAGAATGTCCAAGACGTTCGAAAGTTAGCACTTGAGACGCTCATCTGTGTCTTGATGGGGCCTTGCATGTTTGGAGGTTTTTTACGTGTGCATTTTGGGTGAAACTTGAATGGAAGGTCCTTGACTTGTCAATGTGCATATTTACGTTGGAAAAGCCTGGGTACGACTTTCCAAGGGCCCCCCCAAAGGGCCCATAAGAAGGACCCAAAGGCTATCGAGACACTCCCTTGGCAATGTCAATCGACTGAACCAAATGATGTCCAGTTGGTTGACCAACGGTCCGTTGGTGAGGTATCGTAGATGGAAACTTAGCCTGGGTAAGTCTCAAACAAATAACATCCCAAGGTCCAATCGACTGAAGCCACAGACGGCCCGTCGGTGGACCTACAGGCCATCGATGGTGGTCCGTCGATGCAGGCTGGTGCATCACTGCCTGCGACTGTTTCATTAAAGGGGTGAATGGTAATTTCACCCCACGTCCTAACCTGACCCTAATTGATTTATTTAGCTATTTTTGGGTGTATATAAGTCATCAAAAACGTGATTAACCCATTCCCAATCCAATTCACACCAAATAAACTTTCCCTCCAAAACCAATTCTCCCTAGAAACCTCCATTGAAGGAGAAGCTCAAGAACATATTGGAGCTTGGATTCCTATGGATTATTCATAAAGTTTTAGAGGTTTTCTTACACATTAAGGTATGGTGATACTTCATCTCTAGTTATCCTTCCATCTAGAGAGTTAATCTCGAAGTTTCAAAAGAGATTTCATGATCAAACTTATTCTTCTTCAATCTAGACATGGGTTCTTTCTAAAAATATTTTAAATGGCTTAATCATTATGAATTGATGATAATGTATTCGTTTTAACGTGATTTCAATCCAATTGCATTATGAACCCATGTCCCTTCCAAAAATTGATTTATCCCTTGCATGGGCATTGTGATCATGGATTGTTATTGGTTAGATTGTGATTCTCTTACGTTTAATTGCTTATACCTACTGTTATTTACGTGAATTGATTATGAATTGATGATGAAGTATCCATATGGATCAATATATGAAGATTTGAACATGACTAACATATGCCTTTATGTGATCACTGTAATATGAACCTTTTAAGGAATAAAAGTGGAATTCGATTATGTTGTCATTCTTGTAGCTACTGCCTTAGGTTAATAAGTTGGTTGAGTTGTGAATATAAACATGGTATGATCAAAATAAAGAAGTCTTGGTATTAATCGATCTAGGGGCTTCTAAGCTATCAAGTAGTAACTCGTGATCTTTACGTTAGGATGGTTGTTATGTGATTCGATTATGGTAAATTACCTTAGCTACTTTCTATAGGTGTAACATGATGATCATTAAGTACAATTGATTTAATATGAATAGATAACAATTTAATTGGTAAAGATTGATTTAAGTCCTTCTAGCCTATAAACATTGATAGAGTAATGTATATGTTGTGATCTATATTCTATGTTGAATAAAGCATGATTAATACATGGTTCCTATCTCATTAGCTACTGCCCTAAATGTACATTACTGATGAATTTTGATTGATGATCAAGAATAGGGAAATTGGTTGATGATCTATGTCTATCTATCCTCTAGAAAAATGGTGATGTTTTGCACTAGTTGTATCATGATCTTGTAACGACTTGTACATGATTTCTTTCATGATTAATGTATATATAGATACTTCCCTATACATGTATTATTGATAAAAAGGGTGTATTGATCAATGTTGATCAAAAGGGTTGATGAATTGGTAAGGTCTACTCTTCTCCTCTACTTTTCTATTTATTATTGTTGATGAAGCCTTGTATGACATTGTATGGTATGGTCCACTTATGGTGGATGTGTTTACTTTATTGTCATTGTATATATTTGTTGACCATGGCCTTGAAGGCAAATTGATGAATATGTGAATGAGTGGTTGTGATGATCACCTTATGTGTAACTTGTGCCTAGTCTTCTACTCTAGTCATGAACCTAGGTTATGTTGCTATTGTTATGAGTATGTAAATGAATATGTAAGATAATGTGTAGGTTCTTCCATAATTGACGTGTTAAGGATTGATGAATCCTACCCATGTATCCCTATGGAAATGTGTGAATAGCTAATGTTAGGAGTCTTGAAGAGTAATATGAAGTTGACTTGTCTCCTATGCTATCGTGTGTCGTGTGGTCTATGTTTGAAAGTGTAATATGGTCTAAGAGGGTGGCTTCCTCAATGTGTTGTTGATATCCATTATGTTATCATGTCGACCAATGTACACACACTCACACTTCATGCATGTTACAAGTAGTATAGTTCATGGTGTCTAAATGAAAGGTCGTTTGCATATTCACTAGTGTCTACTACTATGCATGTTAAGCTTATGTCTATGAAAGTATGATATTGTTTACTTAACTAGGATGACTTGATAGGTTTACTAGTATGGGCAAGGGTTTGGAACCTTGTCTATGCATTGCACATGTGTACCTTGATAGGATAGTTCCTAGGTTTGGTCGCTATGTGCATGAATATGAATATATGGTCATGTGTGGTCTTAATGTGTTTGTGTGAAAGGTTTGCTCACATATATGTATACAAACACATGAATGATAATCTAGTCAATAGAGGATCCTTGAAAGGTGTGCTCAAGTGTATCCTTAACTTGATAGTGCTAATGCATATGCTATGTCCATGTGAAAGGATTTCTCACATGACCTATGAGATAAGAATATGAGAGGATGAATATCCTAAGCCCAATTTTATAAAGTAATGTTAATAAAGACTTATTAATAAAGGGAACTTAGCTTCACACCGAGTGAACTTGTAGATGAGGGGGTGGCACCTTCCTAGGGAAGGAAGGCTAAAGGGTTCACTAACGGTCCTCACGGGGTGGATAGCCTCATGACACAAAAAGGGTGTAGAATGATGTTTCCATGATGTCCCACAAGTTCCATAAACTATGATTGTCACATAGGATCTAACAAGTGATATCACCTAATATGCTATTATGATACTCATGTCTTACCTTGGCAAGTAAGATGCCCTCTTTTTGGTGTGAGGGGATAACACCAAATTCCATGTTTATCACCCATGGTCTTAGTGTCGGTTAAGGCTATAGTTTCTCTAAAGTAAAATGGACAGTGGAAGTGAAGGACCCTAGCTAGGATAACCAAAGGGTAGTTGCTTATTGTAGGTGGGGGTATGAGACTTAACCTATGCATTGCACAAGTGGCTCTTGAGGGAAGTCCTAGGAAGGTGTTCTAACGCATGTGTCTATGAATATGTTTCTTATGCATGACTTTGTAGTATTGGTATAATTGTTGTGATGAAATGCATGGTATGAGCCTATATGAAGTGGTCTTGATATACATGCTTAATGTTTGTCTTAATGACTATATGATTAAGGTTATTGACATGAATGAAGTGTTCTTCACTTATTATATTTATGTATAAATTATATGCTAAGTTTGTGGTCTCGTGATGGGTTTACTAAGTATGTGTGAGGTTATGGGGCTTCACATGTACATTGTACTAGTAGACTAAGATTGGGGTCATGAACAAGGTCTTTGAATGTTCTATATGAAGTGAAATTGGTATATGTGAATAATGAGTAAGGTTCACTGTAATGCCTTATGGCATTGACTTGAATATGACTTGTAATGTGTTATACTTCTATGAGGTTATGTGTTCGCTTATGTAGGTAGTATGTATGCTTTTTTTGTGACCTTAAGGTGATGCATTGCACCAAGTATCACTAAAGGGTTACTTAGGAGGTTGATTAGTTAAAAGAAAAGGATTCACTGTAATGTGAAGGGAGCTCACTATAAAGTGACCCCAAATTTGACTTAAATTCTATATGTGATTTTATATGATGTTTGGCTTTTGAATATGTCTATATGAAGTATGTGAATGATATAAATAATATTATACAAAGTTTTATGAAGATTTACTCAAAAAGGCATGAAGTATGATTTCAAGAAATATCCCTTTTAAATGCACGTTTTTGCATGGTTGCCATACTTAGAGCATTCTTGTACTAATCCCATTCTTCTCTAATTTTTACACAAAGTGTAGTTTATGGATGCTTAAAGGATGCCTATATGATTGAGGAGCTTGATATGTGATTCCCAAGCTCAAGGAAAGGAATCCTTAAGTCCAGGGATTTCCTATGTTATGTCTTTACTGTAATGTTATGTATACGTTTACTTATGTATTATGTTATATGGTTCGTGTCCCTAAAATACTCTTATGATGTTGAGTATAGGATGACAAAGACACTTAAGGTCTAAATATGTATTATGACTTATATTTTATATATATATGAAGTGAAGTTTTCTAGCATATCATGTTCTATGAAAAGTTTTAAGTTTTCCGCTAAATTTACTATGACAATTCGATGAATGATAATTATGGACTTGTATAAGACCTCCGAGAGGTGAAGTACACCATGTTAATTCTAGGGGGTGCTGCCCGGATGTGACAAACGTGGTATTAGAGCATGAGGTTTTAAAAGTGGTTTAGGGTCCAAGAAATCTCATATTGCCACGTCTAGTAGAGTGTCGTATCATTGGTGGTGAGTCGCGACACATCAAATGGTACGGGAGTATATAGAACGAAAGAGTTTTCCTTCTTCATCATTCTCATATAGTGCCATAGAACTTAACTCTATAAGATCCCTCTCTTATGTTTTCTTGTCCGGTGGTGTTTTAGATGTGATTGCTCGGATGAGATTGTCTCTATGATTGAGGGAGAAAAGGTGAGTTAATGCTTAACTTGCTTTTATGGTTGGATGAGTATGTGTGAAGGTGAATTTTGGCATGTTTTGATGATGTGATGCCAATTATGGCTATATATGAAATTTATGTGAAATAGCATGTTATATTGAGAAATGTATGTCATGATATGATTAAAGCATGTTAGAAGTTATTTTGATTAAAATGAGTTTCTTTTGGAATGATGTGTTACTATATGGTTTTACATGATGGTAGACTAATATTATGATTTGAGATTTAAATGCTTAGTGACTACCTATGGAAGTATGCTACCCTAAGAATATGTGCTTAAAAGTGTTCAATGTTTCCCTTTGTATATATGTGACCCTTGATAAGTTGCCTAGTAGGAATTGGAGTCCTTTGTATAGGCTTGATCCTAGGTGTGATGGTAGTATGCTTGACTTGGTAGGGTGATGATGTGGGATTTAGTTACCTAGAAGTCACATTACTGTAATGTCCAAATAAGAAGAAGAAATTTTAAGGCTAAGTCTCCCCTATTTTTTCCCCTAATGTTGCATGACATTGGTGTCTATTGTATTGTATGAAAACCTTATGTGGTTGAATAGTATGACTTAACTTGAAAGTTTGGGGATAATTTGCATAGGTGATAAGGTTTAGAATGCCTTGGTTGACTTATTGTAATCCCTTCTAAAGTGATAATCACTTTTAAGTGACGAAAAATGAAGGTTGTTAAGTTAAGATCCTCTTAAAGTTGGGTTAAGTTGCCCTTAATTGGGTTTACTCTAAGTGGGGGATGGTGATGGAGTAGTAAGGTTACAGATATTTTCTACCTTGTCCTTCTATTTTTGCTTGAACTTGAAAGTAATGAATTCTTAGTAAGCTTGTTCATAAATAGAGTTTTGCATAAACTATGAATTGCATGAACTTTATATGTTTGGTATGTATTGATTGACATTACCTTAAAGATATTTTTAAGATTACAAAGTGCATGAAGGGAAATTATGATAAAATCCATGTTTTCTCATGTGTATTGTGCATCTGAACATGCTAATAGTAAATTTGACTTCATGAGGTAAGATAAGAAACATGGTTATAGTCACGTGTGAGGTGTATTGTTTAGCCTTATAATGAAAGTTGAGTCTCATTAAAATGAAATATGTTGAGTCTCTTGAAAACTATGTGACTTTGATGATTTGGAAAACATGATTGTAGGCTCACTCTTAAAAGATGAAAGCATGTTTAGCTAAGTGTCTTGTGTGTGCCTATGATTTGTATTATTTTTCCCAAATGATGCTTACTGTGAAGGCTAATGCTATGTTAAAAATTGAGATTTTGAGAAATGGCTTCCTAGTTGTTGTGATGTGTTTGGTGTAACCTACCATTTGGACTTTACTAGGAAGGAAACATGATCATGTCTTGGTTAAAAGTTGAGAATTTCTCATTTTAAAAAGGGAACTGACCTATTACTTTTCTTCGGTGTGAACTCATGATACATGTAAGTGTGTTAAGGAGAAGGACATTCCTCCATGGACACAACTAAGCATGGTATGGTTGAGTATGACCTTTATGGAACTAGGTCTAACTAATAAATGTCTTTGTTGATTCAATTTACTCAAGACTATGTGCATTAAAGTATGGGTGCCTAATTGTTTCTTGAGTGTTGTTGGAATCTTCCTAAGTGTGACTTAAATATGGTTGCAAGATGATATCTTAATTAATTGAAGTGCAATGACCATGTTGTGATTAGGAGAAGGATGTTCCTACTATGAACATGATAAGAGCCTTTGTTTTTAATGCATTAATGAGTGAGTGAATAAACGTTTTGCTTGCTTGTGTGCATTGAGTGTTAAAATGATTTGAAGTTGTGTTCCTTTTAAGTTTGGTGCATTGACTTCTATGTTATGATGTTATGCATATGGTAAGCTTCTATGCTTCATTAAAGTCTTTGTCGTGATTAAAGTGTTGTAAGTGTCATTCGAGGACGAATGTTCCCAAGTGGAAATATTGGTAAGACCCCAAAAATGAGTTAGGGTGTCTAGAGACTTACATGCTAGTCTTAAGGTTATAAGGTCCTAAAATGTCTTATAATATGGTATTGAAGCAGTGTGTAAAGTTTGGGGTGATTTGGAAGTCAAACGTCAAGGGACGACCAAGACGTTCGATGACTAGTCACCTATGTGCCTCATGTGTCTATACATGATTATATTTGTATTTCATGAGCTGTGAAGTCTTAAAATGAGTTATAATGATGTTTATAGGCAGTATACGGAGGTTCATGAAGTTTGGAGGTCAAACGTCCAAGAATGGCCAAGACGTTCGAAAGTTAGCCCTTGAGACGCTCATCTGTGTCTTGATGGGGCCTTGCATGTTTGGAGGTGTTTTACGTGTGCATTTTGGGTGAAACTTGAATGGAAGTTCATTGGCTTTTCAATATACATATTTACGTTGGAAACGTCTGGGTACGACTTCTCAAGGACCCCGCAAAAGGGCCCACAAGAAGGACCCAGGGGCTGTCGAGACACTGCCTTGGCAGTGTCAATCGACTCAACCAAATGACGCCGAGTTAATTGACCAATGGCCCGTTAGTGAGGTATAATCTATGGACACTAGCCTGGGCAAGGCTCAACCAAAGAACAACCCAAGGTCCAATCGACTGAAGCCACAAACGGCCCGTCGATGGACCTACAGCCCAATGTACACACACACTCACACTTCATGCATGTTACAAGTAGTATAGGTCATGGAGTCTAAATGAAAGGTAGTTCTCATATTCACTAGTGTGTACTACTATACATGTTAAGCTTATGTCTATGAAAGTATGATATGTGTTTCCTTAACTAGGATGACTTGATAGGTGTACTAGTATGGACAAGGGTATGGAACCTTGTATATGCATTGCACATGTGTACCTTGATAGGATAGTGCCTAGGTTTGGTTTCTATGTGCATGAATATGAATATATGGTCATGTGTAGTCTTAATCTGTTTGTTTTAAAGGTTTATTCACATATATGTATACACGCACACATGAATGATGATCTAGTCAGTAGAGGAGCCTTGAAAGGTGTGCTCAAGTGTATCCTTAACTAGATAGTGCTAATACATATATTATGTCTATGTGAAAGGATTTCTCATATGATTTAGGTTGATGAACTCTCATCTATAACCTATTAGCAGCTTCCCACCGAGTGAAATTGTAGATGAGGGGGTCGCACCTTCCTAGGGAGGGAAGGCTTAAGGGTCCACTAACGGTCCTCACGGGGTGGATAGCCTCATGACACAAAAAGGGTGTAGAGTGATGTTTCCGTGATGGCCCCCAAGTTCCATAAACTATGCTTATCACATAGTATCTAGCAAGTGATATCACCTTATATGCTAGCATGATACTCATGTCTTACCTTGTCAAGCAAGATGCCCTCTTTTGGTGTGAGAGGATAACACCAAATTCCATATTTAGCACCCATGGTCTTACTGTCGGTTAAAGCTATAGTTTCCCTAAAGTAAAATGGACAATGGAAGTAAAGTAAAAACCCTAAATAGGATAACCTAAGGGTTGTTGCTTAGTGTAGGTTGGGGTATGAGACTTCACCTATGCATTGCACAAGTGGCTCTTGAGGGAACTCCTAGGAAGGTGTTCTAATGCATGTGTCTATGAATATGTTCCTTATGCATGACTTTGTAGTATTGCTCTACTTGTTGTGATGAAATGTATGGTATGAGCCTATATGAAGTGGTCTTGATATATATGCTTAATGTTGATCTTAATGAATATATGATGAAGGTTGTTGACATGAACAAAGTTTTCTTCACTTATTATATTGATGTATGAATTAAATGTTAAGATTTTGTGGTCTAATGATAGGGTTTACTAAGTATGTGTGAGGTTATGGGGATTCACATGTACATTTCACTAGTAGATTAAGATTGGTGTCATGAACAAGGTCTTTGAATGTTCTATGTGAAGTGAAATTGGTGTATGTGAATAATGAGTATGGTTCACTGTAATGCCTTATGGCCTTGACTTGAATATGACTTGTAATGTGTTTTACTTCTATGAGGATGTGTGTTGGCTTATTTAGGTAGTATGTATGCTTTATTTGTGACCTTAAGGTGATACATTGCACCAAGTGTCACTAAAGGGTTATTTAGGAGGTTGATGAGTTAAAAAAAAAAGGATTCACTGTAATGTGAAGGGAGCTCACTGTAAAGTGACCCAAATGTGACTTAAATTCTATATGTGATTTTATATGATGTTTGGCTTTTGAATATGTCTATATAAAGTATGTGAATGATATAAATGTTATTGTATAAAGGTTTTATGAAGATTTACTCAAAAAGGCATGAAGTATGATTTCAACAAAATGTCCCTTTTAAATGCACGTTATTGCATGGCTGTCATACTTAGTGCATTCTTGTACTAATTCATTCTTATCTACTTTTTACACAAAGTGTAGGTTATGGATGCTTAAAGGATGCCTATATGATTGAGGAGCTTGATATGTGATTCCCAAACTCAAGGAAATGAATTTTTAAGTCCAAGGATTTCCTATGTTATGTCTTTACTGTAAAGTTATGTATATGTTTACTTATGTATTATGTTATAAGGGTCGCGTCCCTAAAGTACTCTTTTGATGTTGAGTCTAGGATGACAAAGAAACTTAAGGTCTAAATATGTATTATGACTCATGTTTTATATATATATGAAGTGAAGTGTCTAGCATATGATGTGCTATAAAATGTTTTAAATTCTCCGCTAAATTTACTATTACAATTCGATGAATGATAACTATGGTTTGTATAAGACCTCCGAGAGGTGAAGTACACCATGTTAATTCTAGGGGTGCTGCCCGGATGTGACACTTTTAAATTGTACCAATGACGTTAAAATATCAAAACAATGGTTTTCAAAGAAATAAATGAATTTTTTTGTAAAAGACCGAAAAATATAAAAAAACACTAAAATTTTGTCAACTTGCACCAATGACTGTAAAATATCGAAATTAATGGTTTTCGAAAAAAATCAGATTTCATTTTTAAACAATGACCAAAAAATATAAAAATCAAAAGAAATATAAAAATGTCTTGTAAAAATTTCTACTTGCACCAATGACTTTGAAATAACGAAAATAATAATTTTCGAGAAAATATTTAAAATTTATGTTCTTCTAAAACACCTTAAAAAAATTGACTTCCACCAATGACTTTAAAATATCGAAAATAATGGGTTTTCTGAAAAAGTCAATTTACTTTTATAAAAAATGACCCCAAAAATATAAAAGTCAAGAAAAATATTTAAAAAAATATCAAAACACTTAAAAAAACATTACAACTCGCACCAATGACTTTGAAAAATCCTAAATGATGGTTTGAAATATCAAAATTAATTTTTCAGTAAATACGAAAAATATAAGAAATCAAGAAAAACATAAACACAAGAAAATAATAAAAACACATTTTAAAACAAAATTGACTTGCATCAATGAAATTGAAATAACAAAAATATTAATGTTTTTTGAAAAATATCAATTTTTTAAATAAATGACTGAAAAACATAAAAATCAAGAAAAAAATAAAAATAATAATAAAACACCTTTACATAAATTTGACTTGCATCAATGAATTTAAAATATCAAAAATAATTATTTTCGAAAAAATTCAGATTTTTTTTTTTGTAAATGACCAAACAATATAAGTATCAAGAAAAATATAAAAAATTATTAAAATTCTGTTAAAAAAATCGTGTTGCCCTAATGACTTTAAATGTCGAAAAGAATAGTTTTTGGAAAAAAAAGCAATTTTTTTTTTGTAAATGGACGAAAAATATAAAAATCACAAAAAAATGTAAAGTCACCTTTAAATTTTTTTGACTTGCACCTATTACTTTAAAATATTTAAATTCATAGTTTTCGAAAAATATTTTTTTCCGGAAATGACTTAAAAATAGGAGAATCAAGAAAAATATTTTAAAAATATGAAAAACATCTTGAAAAAGTCCCGAGTTGCACCAATGACTTTAAAATATCAAAAATAATGGTTTTAAAAAAAGATCAAAATTTATTTTTTCGTATATGACCAAAAATTATAAAAATCAAGAAAAATATAAAAACACCTTGAAGAAATTTTTTACATGTAGTAATCACATTAAAAATTTGAATATAACCATTTACAAAACAAATCAAAATTTATTTTCTTCCGAATATGAACGAAAAGTATGAATATCATGAAGAGTTTTAAAAAATATAAAAACAACTCAAAGTTTTTTTTTACTTTCCCAAATAACTTCAAGATATCGTAAATGACTGAAATATATAAAAATAAAGAAAAATATAAAAACACCCAAAAAAAGTTACAGCTTGGACCAATGTGTCAAGACCAGAATCTAGTCCCCAGACGAGACTGGCGTCGTTGACCTCTCAGAGGTCGCAGACAAGCCTACATACGTCATTCTTACTTCATCTAGGTTAATTTTAGCGGAAAATTTAAACTTTTGGTTTTCTTATTTCATGCTAAAAATTTTAAACTTAACATCATAGGCGTTCACAAATCAACCATCTAATATAGCGATAATCAAATGAAAGAAACAGTTCATAATTGCATTAAACGTATTTTTGCCAAAACGGCACCAATACAAAGTCTGAAATGAAGGTGGAAAGAAACACTAGTGGAACATGTTCCACTAGCTTAAGTCTACATCTAAGCTAGATAATAACGGTAGACATTCTCGAAAGCATGAGGGCCTACCAAGTCCGGATGAAAGCTCCACGTCCGGATAGCTGCAACGTCAACCTGTAAGCTCTAGCGTCCACCTGTGCCTGCACCTAAAAATATAGAGTTGTATGGGATTAGTACACACTTGTACTAAGTATGGGTATATGCAAGCACACACCAAGGACATGCATGAGTAAGAATAGCTCTTTCCTAACAACATGATTATGGAAAGTCAAGTCAGTGGACTGCCAAATTGGGATTCGGAAAGTTAGTGAACTTTCCAAATTTGGATTAGGAAAGTCAGTGAGCTTTCCAAATTTGGATTAGGAAAGTCATGCCATGAGATTAACATGCATCATCATACCTATCATATTGTACACAGCACATAACATCTTACACATAGCACATATCATATTGCATATAGCACATAACATCTTTCATATCATTCATTCATATGCCATGAGACCTTGGAATCATGGACTTGACATTAAGACGTCCCAAAATGAGGGCTCAACATATGGGACCTCAACTAGGGAGTATTCCTTAGCAAACACAGAGTCTGCTTCATTCATTCATACGTACTTCGTTTCATTAATTCATAAGCTAGTGTAAACACCAGCTATACCTAGGATTTAGTTTAAGACTTTCATCGGGTTTGCTGTGCAATGATCAAGAATAACCTAGTGTCGTTACTTGAGTCTAGCTCACCTCTTGATTAACCTATCCTAACACCTTTGGTATCGGTCATTTCATTATGTGCATCATTTGAGGCTGGCCTCATTCATTCATTGGGAACTTTAACTTTAACCGACATAGATCATGTGAGCATCATGAAATCCATTCTCTCCCCCACACCAAAAAGAGGTGGAATCACCGGCGAAAGTGACCCAAAACATGCTAGCGTACATGGAAATTTAGCCCCGCTAGATCCCTATATTGGAAGTATAGGTTCGAAGACTAGGAGATATAAGGAGACTCATACCCGGCATGCCGGACAGTCTCATCTCATGAGAGTTACGTGAACCTCCGCCCTTCCCAAAAGAAGGCATCACGGCTCATAGATAGTCTATCGGTGCTCAGTATAAAGTTCCATTTCATTCAACTCATACGTCATGGAAGTTGTCTTCTAGTATGAGGACATCATATCTCAATAGATGATTTCTCATCTCATCATTATTATTAAGTATACATTATTCTCAATACTTTCATTAGAGTGTTCATAGGGACTGGTCTCTTCATTAACTTTACACTCTCATAGGTGAGTACGTTTTGGTAATATTTACTTAGGCTCATTTGAGATTGCTCTCATTTTTTACATTAGCCTCTTATCATGTTGTCACCTCATTCATTAACTTTAGCACATTGCTCTTCATAATTACTCACCCCTTATTACGTGAATGTTCATTTCATCATATGCCAATGCACTTGGCCATTTAGTGTGTTTCACACTCTTACTTAACCCTTCTAGGGTTTCATCATTTCATTACATAATATTCATTTCATCGTATGCCAATACACTTGGCCATTTAGTGTGTTTTACACTCGTACTTAACCCTTCTAGGTTTACATCATTTCATTACATACATCTTAGGTTCACATATTTTTAAACGTATGTTAGACTTATGGGTCTATACATACAAGCCATGAGGCTTCATTCATAGTTCGTTTAAGTGATTCATATCTTCCTAAGATTATGTGGTACAAGACTTATGCATCTTGTAAGTATATCGAAGTCTCAATTTAATTCTTGTAGACAACATTCGTTAATTATTTAAATCACGTGAGACTTATGTGCCAATACGGAAGTTGGGCAAGGGAACCCGGTTTCGAATCCCTTGAACAACACTTAACCAATTTCCTTAACTTTCAATTTTGTGTCCCTTGGCTTGGGGATCCAGGTTCGATCCCAAATGGCCACATTAATTTTTCCCTTGTTTTTCTTCTCTTTTAAATTGTTGCAGCTTACTGAGGGGCGTGGGATCGATTCCCCACGACCCCAAAGTTTTTAATGAATTTTTTCTACCTTCTCCTATGCTCCTTTTTCGCTACTGACCAAGGGGTTGTGGGATCGATCCCCCACAGCCCCCTTTTTTTTATTTTAATTTACTGTAGTTGCTTAGGGGCGTGGGATCGATTCCCCACGACCCCCTTTTTTTTTAATTATTTCTGTATTCGCTGAGCGGCGTGGGATCGATTCCCCTAAACTGGATGGACAGAAGCTCGCTCCGCAGGCAATGCCAACTCATAGGCCACCTCACCCACACACTGTAGGATCTCATATGGCCCAACATACCTCGGACTCAACTTCCCCTTCCTGCCAAACCTCATCACCCCCTTCATAGGTGATATCTTCAAATAGACCTGGTCACCAACATCAAACTCTAAGGGTCGTTTTATGTTATCTGCATATGACTTCTGCCGACTGTAAGCAGTAGCCAACCTGTCCCTAATCACCCTGACCTTCTCTAAGGCCTCATGAATGATCTCTGGACCCAAAATAGATGACTCTCCAACCTCGAACCACCCAACTGGAGATCTACACCTCTTACCATACATTGCTTCAAACGGTGCCATCCCAATGCTGGAGTGATAGATATTATTATATGAGAACTCTATCAAAGGTAGATGGTCATCCCAGCTACCGTTGAACTCAATCACACACGCTCTCAACATGTCCTCCAATGTCTGAATGGTGCGCTCTGCCTGCCCATCAGTCTGAGGATGAAAGGCAGTACTAAGCTTTACCTGCTTGCCCAAGATCTTCTGGAAAGATCTCCAGAAATGTGAAGTAAACTCAGCTCCTCTATCTGAAATGATAGAGAAAGGAATCCCATGCCATCTCACAATCTCATCAATGTAGAGTCTCGCATAATCCTCGGCTCTATACGTAGACTTCACAGGGATAAAGTGGGAAGACTTAGTAATCCTGTCCACAATAACCCATATGGAGTCATGCTGTCTCCTAGTCCTCGGAAGACCAACCACGAAGTCCATATTAATGGCCTCCCACTTCCAAGTCGGAACCTCAATAATCTGAGTAAGACCGCCAGGCTTAAGATGTTCTGCGTTAACCTGCTGACAATTAGGACACTTGGCCACATATTCTGCAATGTCCTTCTTCATGCCATCCCACCAATAAATCTGCTTAAGATCATGATACATCTTGGTGGAACCTGGATGTATGGAATATCTGGAACCATGGGCCTCTGCAACAATCGTGGTCTGCAAATCATCCACATCTGGTACACACAGCCTGTCCTGATACCTAAGTATGTCGTTACCTACCAAAGCGAAAGACTCATTCATCTTTATCAACACTGAGTCCTTCGGCTCCATCAACACACGATCGAGATGCTGACCCTGCTTGACTTAAACTACCAAGGATGATTCAGAACTAGGATGAACTGAAATACCTCCACTAGAAGAGTCAACCAACCGCACACCAAGTCTGGCCAGCCTGTGTACATCTTTCACCAACTCCTTCTTCTCATCCTCAACATGGGCTGTACTTCCCATGCTCATCATGCTCAAAGCATCAGCTACAACATTAGCCTTACTTTGATGGTAGTGCACATTCATGTCGTAATCCTTCAATAGCTCCAACCATCTCCGCTGACGTAGATTCAACTCCCTCTGTGTGAACACGTACTAGAGACTCTTGTGGTCTGTGAATACATCCACATGCACTCCATACAAGTAGTGCCTCCACAGCTTCAGTGCAAACACCACAGATGCCAACGCCAGGTCATGAGTGGGATAATTCTTCTCATGAACCTTGAGTTGTCTGGACGCATAGGCTATCACCTTACCAACCTGCATAAGAACACAACCCAAACCAACCCTAGATGCATCAAAGTAAATAGTGTAATTCTCACCATAATTAGGCAAAGTAAGCACCGGGGCTGAAGTGAGTCTGTCCTTGAGCTCCTGGAAACTCTTCTCACAAGTCTCCGTCCATTCAAACTTGGCCTTCTTCTTAGTCAAAGCTGTCAGTGGGGCAGCAATGGAAGAAAAGCTCTACACGAACTAATAACCAGCCAATCCCAGAAAGCTATGGATGAGAGTGGGAGTAAGAGGTTTTGTCCAGTTCTTCACAACCTCAGTCTTCCTAGGATCCACCTCCACGCCCTGATCGGACACAACATGACCCAGGAAGGTCACTGATCTAAGCTAGAATTCACACTTGCTGAATTTGGCATACAACTGATGTTGTCTAAGTACCTGCAAGGTTAGTCTCAAATGTTGTTCATGCTCTTCCTTGGTCCTAGAGTAGATGAGGATGTCATCAATGAATACTATGACGAAAGAATCAAGGTATTCACAGAAGACTCGGTTCATGAGGTCCATAATGTAGCAGGTGCATTTGTGAGACCAAATGACATAACTAAGAACTCATAATGACCATAACAGTACGAAAGTCTGTCTTTGGGATATCTCCATCCATAAGCCTAAGCTGATGATACCTTGAACGAAGATCAATATTAGAGAAGACACTAGACCCTTGGAGCTGATCGAACAAATCATCTATTCTGGTAAGTGGATACTTATTCTTTATAGTGACTTTGTTGAGCTGCCGATAATCGATACACATTCTAAGGGTTCCATCCTTTTTTTCACAAACAACACTGGAGCGCCCCAAGGGGATATGCTCGACTGAATGAAACCCTTATCAGTGAGATCTTTTAACTGCAGCTTTAACTCTTTGAGTTCATCTGGAGCCATTCTGTAGGGAGGAATTGAAATTGGTTTAGTATCGGGTTCTAAGTCGATACCAAAGTCAATCTCTCGAGGGGGAGGTACTCCAGGAAAATCATCAGGAAATACATCTAGGAACTCATTCACTACAGGCACTGAGTCTATGGAAGGAATGTCATGATCTAAATCATTAACACTGACAAGATGACACAATAACCCCTTGGACATCATTTTATTGGCCTTAAGGTTAGAAATCAAGGGATTAGGATGACTCGAGTTGTACCCCTCCCATACTAGCTCTTCTTCATTAGGGACACAAAATCTCACCACTCTACTACGACAATCCAAATAAGCATAACAACTGTGAAGCCAGTCCATGCCAAGAATAACATCAAAATCATGCACGGGTAACTCAACCAAGTCTGCACACATAGTCTTACCACTTACAACTATTGGGCAATCCTTGTATACTCTATCAGTTCTTACATTTTCTCCTAAACGTGTACTAACCACTATAAGATCATGCAGAACTTCAGGCAATATCTCAAAAGTGAGAGCAAGCAAAGGAGTTACAAAGGAAAGTATAGACCCTGGATCAAGTCAAGCATAAACAGAAGTTGAGAATACTTGCAGCATACCTGTGACCACATCAGCGGACTTCTCCTTCTCCTCCCTACCCTTCAGGGCATAGAACATGTTCCTCTTAAGAGGCTCGGCTGCTGCTGCACCCTGTAGATTAGGCCTAGGCTGAGCATTACCTCCATCCTGACCTCTGTTCTGTGGGCAGTCTCTAACCATGTGCCCACTCTTACCTCAACCAAAGCAGGCATTAGTGCCATGTCTGCACTCTCCACTGTGAGCACGACCACAGTTCTTTCTGGGACGCTGCATCTCACCTCCATTTCCCTTCTTGGGCTCAGGTCTGCCTCCTCTAGGTGCTGTACTCCTCTGAGAATTAGAGTACCCAGAACTCTGCTGCCCTTTTTTGAACCAGGGCTGCTCACGGACGCTAAAATTGTTTCTGTGGCCTCCATGGCTGGGACCTGCCTGATCTTGAGGCTTAGGCCTCCTAGCATCATGAACGCCCCTCTTCTTGCGGCTATCCTCTACCTGCTGGACATGCACTATCAACCTGGAGAGGTCCATGTTATCATGGAGCATCGCAGACCGATACTCCTCCTCCAGATCTCCGTTGATTCCTGTGAGGAACCTGCTCATCTCATCCCTGCTGTTAGTTAGAAGGGAAGTAGCATACCTGGATAATTTAACAAACTTTAATTCTCATCTCCTCCTTGCTGTTAGATACAAAGGAAAGTAGCATACCTGGATAGTTTAACAAACTTCAGGGAATACTCCCTGACTGTCATTGATCCCTGCTTAAGGTTAATAAACTCCTCAACCTTTGCCTCCCTCATCTCCCTGAGAAAGAATCTCTCCAGGAAGGCTGTCTTAAACATCTACCAAGTGACCGGAACTCCGCCCAAAGCTCGGCTATCCTGCCACATCTTGCACCAAGTTTGTGCAACATCCTTGGGTTGATAGGAAGGCAACTCTGCTTTCTCAGTGTCTGTGGCCCCCATAGCCACCAAAATCTTATGCACCTCATCCACAAACTCCTGGGGGTCCTCTAAAGTCGTAGACCCTGTGAAAATGGGAGGATTCATCCTCGTAAAGTCTCTCAGCCTGTCAGCCATGCTACGAACCGGTGGGTTGCCCCTCTTTTTGCGGCTGTCCTCTACCTGCTGGACATGCACCATCAACCTGGAGAGGTCCATATTATCATGGAGCATCGCAGACCGACACTCCTCCTCCAGATCTCCATTGATTCTTGTGAGGAACCTGCTCATCTCATCCCTGCTGTTATACACAAGGGAAGTACCATACCTTGATAATTTAACAAACTTCAGTACTCACCTTATCCTTGCTGTTAGATACTAAGGAAAGTAGCATACCTGGATAGCTTAACAAACTTCAGGGAATACTCCCTGACCGTCATAGATCCTTGCTTAAGGTTGATGAACTCCTCAACCTTGGCCTCCCTCAATTATCTGGGAAAGAATCTCTCCATAAAGGCTGTCTTAAACAGCTCCCAAGTGACTGGAACTCCTCCCAAAGCTCGGCTATCCTGCCACATCTTGCACCAAGTCTGTGCCACATCCTTGAGCTGATAGGAAGCCAGCTCAGCCTTCTCAGCATCTATGGCCCCCATAGCCACCAGAATCTTATGCACCTCGTCCACAAACTCCTGGTGGTCCTCTGAAGTCTTATACCTTGTGAAAATAGGAGGATTCATCCTCGTGAAGTCTCTCAGACTGTCAGCCATGCTACGAACCGGTGGGTTGTCCCTCTGAACATCCTGCCGGTTGACCTGGGCAGTCATAGCCTGTGCCTGCATAGTAATGGCCTGTGCCATCTGGGCTAGAGATGCCTTCACCTCAGCATCAGTCAACTCAGCTGGATTAACTGGCATAGCCACTCCTTCAGCTGGAGCCTGGGGTGGAACCTGATTGTTCCCAGCAGGTGCTCCTCCTCTCCTCTGACCAACGGTTCTCCTAGTATTCATTCTTTGAAAACAATAAGAATTGATGTTAGACATGCTCATAACACCAAGAAATTAGACATTAGGAAAAGCACGATAAGATCAGAAGAAGGAAAAATTTCCCTATGCATCATGCAGTCTCTAATCCAGGATAGTGGTGCACTTCACTACCATGACTTAGAAACTACTCAATGTGGTTGATGTGAACTCATTATTCTCGGAATTTAACCTAGTGCTCTGATATCAAGTTTGTCACGACCAGAATCTAGACCCCAGACGAGACCGGCGTTGTTGACCTCTCAGAGGTTGCAGACAAGCCTACATACGTCATTCTTACTTCATCTAGGTTAATTTTAGCGGAAAATTTGAACTTTTTGTTTTCTTATTTCATACTAAACATTTTAAACTTAACATCATAGGCGTTCAAAAATCAACCATCTAATATAGCGATAATCAAATGAAAGAAACAGTTTATAATTTCATTAAACGTATTTTTGCCAAAACGGCACCAATACAAAGTCTTAAATGAAGGTGGAAAGAAACACTAGTGGAACATGCTCCATTATCTAAAGTCTACATCTAAGCTAGATAATAACGGTAGACATCCTCAAAAGCATGAGGGCCTACCAAGTCCGGATGAAAGCTCCACGTGCGGATAGCTGCAACGTCAACATATAAGCTCTAGCGTCCACCTGTTCCTGCACCTAAAAATATAGAGTTGTATGGAATTAGTACACACTTGTACTAAGTATGGGTATATGCAAGCACACACCAAGGACATGCATGAGTAAGAATAGATCTTTCCTAACAACATGATTATGGAAAGTCAAGTCAGTGGACTTGCCAAATTGGGATTAGGAAAGTTAGTGAACTTTCCAAATTTAGATTAGGAAAGTCAGTGAGCTTTCCAAATTTGGATTAGGAAAGTCATGCCATGAGAGTAACATGCATCATCATACTTATCATATTGTAACACAACACATAACATCTTACACATAGCACATATCATATTGCATATAGCACATAACATCTTTCATATCATTCATTCATATGCCATGAGACCTTGGAATCATGGACTTGACATTAAGACGTCCCAAAATGAGGGCTCAACATATGGGACCTCAACTAGGGAGTCTTCCTTAGCAAACAAAGAGTCTGCTTCATTCATTCATACGTACTTCATTTCATTCATTCATAAGCTAGTGTAAACACCCGCTATACCTAGGATGTAGTTTAAGACTCTCATCGAGTTTGTTGTGCAATGATCAAGAATAACCTAGTGTCATTACTTGAGTCTAGCTCACCTCTTGATTATCCTATCCTAACACCTTTGGTATCGTTCATTTCATTATGTGCATCATTTGAGGCTGGCCTCATTTATTCATTGGGAACTTTAACTTTAACCGATATAGATCATATGAGCATCATGAAATACAGTGTCTCCCCCACACCGAAAAGAGGTGGAATCACCGGCCAAAGTGACCCAAAACATGCTAGCGTACATGGAAATTTAACCCCGCCAGATCCCTATATTGGCAGTATAGGTTCGAAGACTAGGAGATATAAGGAGACCCATACCCGGCATGCCGGACAGTCTCATCTCATGAGAGTTACGTGAACCTCCGCCTTTCCCGAAATAAGGCATCACCGCTCATAGCTAGTCTATCGGTACTCAGTATAAAGTTCCATTTCATTTAACTCATACGTCATGGAAGCTGGCTTCTAGTATGAGGACATCATATCTCAATAGATGATTTCTCATCTCATCATTAGTATTAAGTATACATTATTCTCAATACTTTCATTAGAGTGTTCATAGAGACTGGTCTCTTCATTAACTTTACACTCTCATAGGTGAGTACATTTTGGTAACATTTACTTAGGCTCATTTGAGATTGCTCTCATCTTTTACATTAGCCTCTTATCATGTTGTCACCACATTCATTAACTTTAGCACATTGCTCTTCATAATTACTCACCCCTTATTACGTGAAAGTTCATTTCATCATATGCCAATGCACTTGGCCATTTAGTGTGTTTCACACTCTTACTTAACCCTTCTAGGGTTTCATCATTTCATTACACAATATTCATTTCATCGTATGCCAATACACTTGGCCATTTAGTGTGTTTTACACTCGTACTTAACCCTTCTAGGTTTACATCATTTCATTACATACATCTTAGGTTCACTTATTTTTAAACGTATGTTAGACTTGTGGGTCTATACATACAAGCCATGAGGCTTCATTCATAGTTCGTTTAAGTGATTCATATATTCCTAAGATTATGTGGTACAAGACTTATGCATCTTGTAAGTATATCGAAGTCTCAATTTAATTCTATAGACAACATTCGTTAATTATTTAAATCACGTGAGACTTATGTTTCAATACGGAAGTTGGGCAAGGGAACCCGGTTTCGAATCCCTTGAACAACACTTAGCCATTTTCCTTAACTTTCAATTTTTTGTCCCTTGGCTTAGGGATCCAGGTTTGATCCCCAATGGCCACATTAATTTTTCCCTTCTTTTTCTTCTCTTTTAAATTGCTGCAGCTTACAGAGGGGCGTGGGATAGATTCCCCACGACCCCAAAGTTTTTAATGAATTTTTTCTACCTTCTCATATGCTCCTATTTCGCTACTGACCAAGGGGTTGTGGGATCGATCCCCCACAGCCCCCTTTTTTTTTGTTTTAATTTACTGCAGTTGTTGAGGTGGCATGGGATCGATTCCCCACGACCCCTTTTTTTTATTTTTTTATTTCTGCATTCGCTGAGAGGCGTGGGATCGATTCCCCACAACCCCATATATTTTTTTTAAACAAACTGGGGTCTTCCATGTCATGGGATCGAAACCCCACAACAACATTTTATTTTTATTCCCTTTTGCCCTGGCGAATTTCGCTGACCACAGCCCCTGTTCGAGCCCCGCCTAACATCTTATTTTTTTGTTTATTTATTAGGGTAAGCCTTAATGAGGTCTTGGGTTCGATCCCTGCAGACCTCACTTATTTTTTTTTTAATTCTTTTGACGTCCAAAATTTCCAGATTCTTTCTAAAGCCTATTTCCAGGTTCTGGAAATTTATTCCACGATTTTTCTGCACCTTTTTCAGCAAATTACACAATAGTTCTTAGGGAAATTTCATAGCTCATTTATAACGTTTTAGGTGCATTTTCATGGATTCGTTTAGCCAAATGATTGTTTCTTAAATCAGACACATTTCATCTTATATGAACATCACGATTTACATATGTTTATGCACGTAAAATAACAACCATAATGTTACACATTTTGGAGCATCAAACAGAGAACATTAGTCATAGTCACATTATTGCACACACATGCACATAGTTTCGAAAACACATAGGTTGTCATTCATACGATTTCAAATACACAAACATAAACATATTCATCACGAAAACACAACATACACCTAAATCTACCAGCAATCATACCCAACCTACCAATCATTAGGAGCTAGTGACAGGGACATGCAACGGGGAACAACCCTAGTTTTCGGACTGAATAATCTGAACCTTAAGGGGTCTCTTGGGAAAGAGACCAAGAGAGAAGAGAACCCATACCTTTTTGACGTTCAAACCTTCACTTGCTTCCCAAAGAACTCCTCCAAACACACGTCCAACACCAAAAGTTCAACACCAAACTCGACGGAAAACCTTCTCTTCGCCTACGTGATTGATTAATTGTTTGTTTATAATTTTTGTTGTGAGTTCTTCAAGTGTGAAGAACTTTGGTTTACCTACTGTTCTTGTACTTTATTTGGCAGAGAGAACGTGAATATGAAGAGAGAATAATCGTGTGTTGAGAGATAGGCGTGAGAGGAGAGAGTTATATTAGGCTTAGGAGTCTAGTTTAGGACTTAGTCAAATAAGGTTTAGTTAATTATTAAAAAATCTGATTTTATTTTATTTTAAATCAGCTAATCAATAATAAATATAAATTAATTATATTAATTTACCAACTTAAATTAAAAATAA
The DNA here is from genome assembly GCA_022817965.1 of Solanum lycopersicoides. Classification (NCBI taxonomy): domain Eukaryota; kingdom Viridiplantae; phylum Streptophyta; class Magnoliopsida; order Solanales; family Solanaceae; genus Solanum; species Solanum lycopersicoides. Next base: position 37,700,312 of record CM040627.1, read on the forward strand.
TTTTAATTCATTGCTTCCACCTAGGTTCGAACCCGGGTGGAGCAATACTTCACTTCAAGAGCCAATTTTCGGTCCTCTCTCCCCAAATTACCCCTCCACCTTAATAATTAAATAATTATATATTTAGCGTAATTACGATACTACCCTTAGCCTGGAAAAATACCATTTTACCCCTAGACCCTCCAAACCTAAGATTTCCCCTTTTTAAGTCTGGTAAAGACTCCTTCGAGTAAATCTTCGTATTCGAGAGCCCTACATGGTTGTACCCAACCTTTACAAGCTCAACTAACTCCCCAAGTTAGTTGGCTTAGCTGTAGCAAGGGTTCTGAGGTCTGGTTCTACGCGCATCAATCCGTGTGAACCCTAGTCTAATCATAGGCATTCTAGACACATTAAGCATTACTTATCATATCCATTTTTTAGGGTTGTTACACAATGAATTTATAATATAAAAATTAATGTTTTAAAAACAATAAAAATTTATTTTTCCGTAAATGTCAAAAAAATAAAAATATCAAGAAAATAGTATTTAAAAAAAATTAAAACTCCTTAAAAATATATTTGGCTTGCAAGGTCTAGGATCCTCAGTCGATGTTAGTAGGCCTAGGCACCTGACCGAGATAAAGGTTATCCAATGCGCGCATGCTACGCCGATGTAGTCTGGCCTCAATTGATGTGGTCTGGACGATAGGCCTAGGCCTTGGCCAATGTAGCCTAGCCTAGGTGGATGTCACCATTCTAATGTAGCCTAGTCTTGGTGAATGTCACCTGTTCAATAAGCCCAGACTTGACAGACGTAGCCTAGCCTCGGTCATTGTTGCCTAGACGATGTAGCCTAGCCTCAATTAATGTCGCCTGGCTGATGCGCTCATGCCTTGGCTGATGTAGCCTAGCCTCGGTCAATGTCGCTTGGCTAAGGCGCCTAGACCTAGGTTGATGTAGCCTCGCCTCAGTCAATGCCACCTTGCCGATGTAGTCCAGCCTCAATTGATGTCGCCCGGACGATGCGCTGTCACGACCCAGGGGTACACCCTAGAAGTAACATGGTGTACTTGACTCCGAAGGCATCTCATACAAGCCCTTGACATATCATGACATAAGATAATAGAAAAAATATGGAAATTTGAAATTTTTTTCCATACAGTAAACTATTTTTATGGTGGAAGTCTTACTAAACTTTTTCTCAAACCATCTAAACTCAACTTTGAATAAAACCTTTGAGATGCAGCCCACAATAGTCTCATAACATGAAAATTAAAGACATGAAGGAAAATAGTGTCTTTGTCCTTGAAGCTATGAGGATTCACCAAATCTTCAACTCTTTGCTCTTTAGAAACCTATCCTCAATAATTGACCCAAAATCACCAAACCTTAAATTTGATAAGAATGTACGCAAGAGTATGCGTTAGTACAAAATGTACTAACATGTTAGTTAGCATAAATCATCAACATGAGCATATAAGAGACATTAGTCAACATAAGAAATCTACCATAATCATAAGAGACAATATCATAAATCATGAACATAATAGACATCATAATAAGACATAGACTATAAGCATAAGAGATAACAATATAGACATAGGCATAATTCAACAACCATAGGAAATACCACATATTAATAAGCTTAGTCCATACTCAATTCCTCTTAACATAGGAGAAACTTAATAAGTAACCTTCAAGTCATGCTTGTGCAATTCATAGATGAGACCCCATAATCGCACCTAGGCTAAGTATCAGTTTTAGGCCATCATACCTCTTTGTCCTATTTGATCTTATCTTTTAGCTTACTTCTCATAGAAAAGGAAAATATAACCTTTAGTCAATCATATCATTGAAGGAAACTAAGGTAACAATATCAAACATACCTCATAAGCATAATCATAAGCATATTCATTATATAGATCATCATAACATAAAAGGAACATACAATAGATACCTACAAAGCATACTTGCATAAGTAAGATCCCATACTCTTACCCATACTAAGTAAATCTTCTTAAGCACCCATAGTTCATGACTCCTATTCTTGTTCATAAACTACCATCTTGGAGACATAAGCCCTAACTGACATAGACCATGTTATGTAAAAACGAAATCCAATGTGTACCCCCACCAAAAAGGGGTTGTCGTACTTGCCGAGGGTAGAAGCATACTCTTAGCTGATGTGGATCCAATAGCTAAACCTATGTGGGCACATATTTATGGGATTAGGAGATTGCTACTACAAACTCGGACTCAACTAAGGTAGAAGGTCTCCATCTCATGAGATACATACTTTTTGAACCCATAATCAACTAAGATATAAGGTATCCATTTGGAAAACCGGACTTCGATATGGTAGACACTTTCATTGGGAAGCCGAACTCAAGTAGTGTAAAAGCTTACATATCATATTCATATAAACATGGTGCTAGGCATTAAGTCCCATCGAGTTCACATTAAGTCTTGACTTAAGTTCATATTTGTGAGAGGATTTCTTGACACTAAATCCAACATAACTGATACTAAAGCTCATAGATTCATTAGGTGAAACTAGTCTTCCAACCTTAGAATCACTATATGTGACAAAACTTTCATATTATATCATTCAACACAACAACTAGATCATGATCATACTCACTTTACTCTCATAGTGTTTCTAAAGCATGTACAAAACTTCATAAAACGTGCATAATATCATATCTTTCCCTTTTAAGGGTCGAAGATCAAATTACATTATTATATCTAGAATGACTACATTAGAAATGGATATATTCATAATCATATTAAATAAACATATCTAGAATGGCTACATTAGACATGGATATATTCATAATCATATCAAATCAGCATATCTAGAATGACTACATTAGACATGGATATATTCATGATTCAAGTAGTTCAATTACTAGAAGCATAATTCTATACTTCACCTCCTTGAGGTTCAAAGATTACTTCCAATCATCACACCTAGAGTTCATGCACTAGACATGGATATCCTCCTAACTTATGTGATTCTTTACTTTTATGCATTCAACCACTCATGAGGTATATTCGGAAGGTAAATATCTTTCATCTCATTATATTCATTGGCCTCTTATTCCTATATAGATCTTACTCTCAAAGGCTTAGAATCCACAGTTCGTCATGTTAACTTTACTCTAAAATCCCTATTGATCATCATTCATGTCTTCGAGCCTTGCTCTCAAAGCTTAACTTCTTACAATGAACATACATATCTACATCACAAGATAATCTAGTCACAAGTTTCATCTTTAAGCAATTCTAGTCTTAATTCATCATAAAGGCTAATTCTCATTCATTACTTAGTCAAGATACATCATATAATCTTTAAACTAATTCAATTAATTGTTACATACTTCTATTCTTGCTCAATTTCTATACATGTCATCAATTTTAGAAGATCAACTATGAATTCACAATTTCACCTTTCTTGGCATAAACCCACATTACTACAATTTCATCAATTAGACTAGGGTTAACCATGGAAAGTATAAAATATCATCATAATATCATAATTCAGTACTAAATCAATCATAGAAAAGTACTATACACTCAATTGGAATCATACTCTACACTACCCACTACATAGGAAAAAATCATAGCTAGAATTGGGTTTTCTCTTCACAATTGGGGAAAATCTAGGGAGATCCATGGATGAATAATCTAAAAAACCTTGATTTAAATCCCTCACAAATCTTGTATAAATGGAGGAAGTTGACCTATCTTTTTCTTCTTCGCTTTTCTACAAAGAGGATATTTGAGAAGATGAACTTTTGGATCTTTTGGGATTTTGGAATTAATGACTTTGTTTGGGTGATTAATGAATTAAAATAGTTTATAAATGTGAATAAAGTCCATACAAAAGGTCCCCCACTTAAAACTAACTAAAAAGGAATTTACTAAACAACCCCTCACTAGGTATCCATGGTTCCAAGCACCACGATAGGGCTGATAAGATGTGGTCAACACCACAAGCTATGGTCCTGCCCATGGTCCTTGGGCAGTGTCTTGGCTAATGTGTTTTGGCCTCCCTCATTATAAGTCTTCTTCACGAGCTTTCCCATAGGCCATGTTCTTCACCAATGGTCGTGAAGTGGCTCGTGAAGGTGATCCAATTTGAGGCAGCCTTAAGGGGCACACTACCTCACCAACCACGGGTGGCACCACGATCCAGTGGCCACCACGAGTCTTCTAGGCTCTCGTGGTCATGGGCAGTGCCATGGAAAACATGGGGAAGCCTTGTACCTTTCCCCTTTGCCTTGGTTCATGCCCTCAAGTCTTGACTCTAGCCATTAATTTAACCCTAGATGGTCTACTAATTTATGGGGTGTACAATATTTACCCCTTGGGATCATTTGTCCTCTAATGACGATTCTAGACACTTCTTAAAGGAAGTGACTCTATACAAGCAGTCTGTCATGCATGCAACTCATCTAAATGAACATGAACAATGTAGGAAATCTTCAATTCCAAACTAAACATACTCAATTCAACATAAGAAGTCGGAACTATATCTAACAAACCCAAAATGCATGAAATTCTATATCTATTCATATTTAAGGAGGAAGTACCATCTCCTAGCTAAAACATGCTCAACATACACTCATGGAGCTCACATGCAATTTTATTCAAGGAGGAATCTTTCAACTCCAAACTAAAGCATGCTCATATATTCATATCATGAAGTCGTATAGGAAAATCATACTCAATGCACTAAAACATGAGGAAGTAATCATGCAAACTCATTTTCTTTTAAATCACAAGCTTTCATGAACATGCAACATATAAGAAAATCATGGCAACACGTAAACACACAATAACCTTACTGTCTAGGCACATTATCTCCCCCTTGGAAGTAAGCCTATAAAAACTCTTCTAAACATCATCAATGACATGGAATAAACAATGATGCTCATTCATACTAAAGACAACATCAAATTCTATCATATCATATCTATTAAGTCATAAAAGACAAGCAACACCGTAATCTAGATAAATATTAAACTACATACCGGTAGTCACATAAGGTGGTCACTCTTGGTCATATTTAGCTTGAACAACGTAGGACTTAATTTGATTCCTCTCTCTTCCCCTAGCCTTAAGCACTAGGCAATCTCTTAACTTGTGGCCACTCTCACCACTACCATAAGAACCCTCCGTACCAGCTAAACTACTACTCTCATGTATCATTCCACACCTAGAACAAGTAGGTTTTGGCAAAATTGATTTACTATATCTTTCTAAGGTTAGACACCCTCTTTTAACTAAATCTTGGGGGAAACCTAGAAGGACCTTGTCCGGAGAACCTGTCAAGAGAAGAGTTATCATCATTAATCCTAAACCTCTTTTTCTCCCTAGACCTTTCTTCAATTTTCTCTTTTGCAATTTAATAATCATAAACTATAAGATGATAGATATTCATATCATTCTCAAACATGGCCATAAGACATTCTTATACAACTAAATCGGACAATCCCGACACAAACTTACTCACTCCTTATTTGGGATTAGACACTAGAATTGGAACATACTTAGACAATTGAGTGAACCTCCATGAACATTCCTTAACACTCAAATCACCTTATCTAAGGTTGATGAACTCAAGCACCAAAGCTTCTCTCATCTCTAAAGGGAAGAACCAATAGCACTCTTCGATAAGAAAAGGGAAAATGCATAAGTACCCCCTCAACCTATGCCTAAAATCTCAGAAACACACTTATACTATACTAAGGTCCTATTAACCCCCTGAACTTATTTTATATATAATTTTCTACCCCTTTTCGGCCTACGTGGCACTAGTTTGAAAAAATATCAACACACGCTGGGCCCACAAGATAGTGCCACGTAGGCCGAAAAGGGGTAAAAAATTATTTATAAAATAAGTTCAGGGGGATAATAGGACCTTAGTATAGTATAAGTGTGTCTCTGGTATTTCGGGCATAGGTTGAGGGGGAACTTGTAAATTATCCCACAAGAAAACTCCAAATTGCCAAAAGATTTTACTTACAACTTAAGTTGGTTAGTATTCTACTAACAAATTATCAACATATTTCTAACTGACTCATATTTTAAAACTTAACAATGAAATTCTAACAGATTACCAACCAAAATCTTACTAAGTATTTTAGTTTGTAAATACGATGGGAAAAAATGGCTCCAAATTTAGCAACATTCTATCAATGGATTTCCAAATGAAATATTACTAATGCACACCTTTTGTTGGTAAATATGACCAAAAAATTATTTATATAATTTATTAACATATTACCAATGAATTACTAACCAAACATTTACCAATGACTGGATTGTGTTGCTAAATTTAACAACAAAATATCAATATGTCGGTAAATTAGTAACGAAATATAACTTGTTGGTAAACCTTCCAACCAATATCCAATTAGTTGGAAATTTTCCCGACGAATAAAGATTTTAGTTAGTAAATTACTAACCTCATTAAAATAGTTTGTCATATACCAACCGATCATTAATTCATTCGTAAAATTTACCAACATATTAATTATTAGTTGGTAATATTACATATGCATGTTTAGTTGAATAGTAACTATTTCCAAATGTGATAAAATTTATTGGTAAATTATTAGTTACTAACTTATATTTAAATAGTTGATAAATTTATCAATTGAAGTTAATTTTTTGGGTAAAATAGCGTCTAGTGTTGAGGCTTTCATATTATTTTTGTGTCGTTAGGCGTTTTAACTTATAAATTTTAGTCAAAACTTGCCTTTGGTCAGTATTTTTTTGTAAATTTGCTTAGATTAGAATTATGTCAGTGTCATTAGTTTTGATAGGTCATTTTTATCTAATAGGAAGGTTGGTTCAAGTTTTGAGGCTTTCATTTTTGGTTTATCCCGTTAGGTGTTTTAAATCTTATGTTTTGACCAAAATTTGACTTTGGTCAATATTTTTGTGAACGTGCTTAGATGATAATTCAGTCAGCGTAATTAACTCTAAAGGTGAGTTTGTATCTAGTAGGATGGTTGGTTCGGATATTGAGACTTTCATTTTTAGTGTGTGCCATTAGGTGTTTTAACTTATAAATTTTGGCCAAAGATTTAACTTTGGTCAATGTATTTGATAAACGTGTTCAGATTAAAAACAATTCAGTGCAGTTAGATTCGAAAGGTCATTTTTTATGTAATGCTATAGGGGGTTCGGGTTTTGAGTCTTCCGTTTTTAGTTTGTGTCAGACATTTTAACTTTTATGTTTTGGAAAAATTTTACTTTAGTCAGCATTTTTGATAATCGTGCTCGAATTGAAATTCTTTCACCGCATTTAGCCACACAAGTTTCAGTTTGGGTCTCATAGGATGGTTGGTAGGGTTTTAGAATTTTATTTTCAGTTTGTATCGTTAAGCGTTTTAACTTTTAACTTTTTGCTAAAATTTGAATTTTGTCAATTTTTTGAGAAACCTGTTCAAATTTGAATTTCTTCAGAGCGGTTAGTTCCAGAAGGTCATTTTCGTCTTATAGGAAGGTTGGTTTGGATTTTGAGGTTTTCATATTCAATTTATACCCTAGGCTTTTTAACTTTTAACTTTGGCCAAAATTTAACTTTTCTTAATATTTTTTGTGAACATGCTCTGATGAAAATTTTGCCTGCACGAAAGGTCATTTTTTTATCTAATAGGATGATTAGTTTAGACTTTGAGGCTTCCATTTTCAGTTTGTGTTGTTGGGCATTTTAACTTTTAAGGTTTGACCAATAATTAGATTTGGTCAATATTTTTTATAAACGTGCTCAAATTAAATTTTTGATATAATGGTATGTGTCATATTAAGATTAACTTTACTTTCTATCATAGATTTTGCATTCAAATGTGATTTATAAAAGTGATATTAATATTTTTGGATTTATATTTGTGCTCTTAGATTTTCAATGCAATAAATTAATAAATATTTACTATTGAATAATCATTTAGTTAAAAATATTTTGAACATATTGTCAATCAATTACTAACCTAACATTGAACTTGAATGATATATTACCAACAAACTAACAATCAATTAGTAAATTATTAGAAAAATAAATACTAACGTATTTAAAATTTATTACCAACAAGGATTTTGGTGGAGTGGTAAATACTCTTCATTATTAATCAAGAGGTCTCAGGTTCGATTCCCCCTGGGTACAGAGTTGCGTTTCTTAGGGGTCGCTTTGCTTTACTCCTAATGGACAACCCGACGTGAATCCGGATATAGTCGGGCTCCAATGTGGGTGTCGATACTGGATGAAAAACTAAAAAGAAAGTATTTAAAATTTATTGGTAAATTACCAACATAAATTTTATTTTACTAAAATTGCCAACCAATGAAATCTAATAATGAAGAAAAAAAATTTACCAACTTCTTTTCAATTCGTTTGTAAGGGTACTAACGATATACTACCTAAAAATTAGTTGGTCAATTTACCAACGGAAATTTCAGGGCCATGTTTCAAAATTTTGTAACAACATTTTTTGGGTGTTTACCAATTGATTTTTAGTTGGTAAATTTACCAACAAAATTAAAATCGGTTGGTAATATTTAGTGACCACTTTTTTACCGACGAATTAATATAAGTTGACATTTGGTTGGTAATTCAATTTGTCAATCGAATTGATCAATTTACCAACGAATTTTTTTGTTGGTAATTGGAATTCCTTTGGTAGAACCCTTCCCACTCTTTAGGGTTCAATCCTACCGGCCTAGACTCTTTCCATTGATCATACCATATTTCTGAAACCACTTTGAGTTTACAAGAAGCAAACTCCGCCTTGTCTATCAACTCACTCTCATAAAGTCTAACACCTTAGGAATCTCTTCTACAAACTCTTGAGCATTCTCCTCCACCCTGGAGCCATTAAACTTTGGAGGGTACATCCTCAAAAACACCCTTAATCTAGAAGAAACCAACTTTATTATTGGGTTTGCTGGAGCTACAACCTCTCTATTGGCTTGCGCCGCCAAGGCTTGAGCCAACAACCAGATAGTAGATCTAAACTTTTCATTTAACCTATTTGAAAAATCAATTGGAGTTCAAGGAGGAGATTTGAGAACCTCTTTTCCACATTGCCTCCCTCGATTCCCATAGCATTTCCCTTGTATCATCCATAACACGAAAACCATAGGGAACATATTAGGAGAAAGACCTAATAGAGTTAAACTCTATGACACGACTTAGAGAATGAAGAAGTGAAGTTTCCTACTAATATAATAGCTTCATATTCATAAATGTGGCGCGCTTCACATTTATGAAAAATACTCTGCTAGACGTGCTTTGAGACACTCCTAGAACCATTCTAAACCTTGTGTTCTGATTACCAACTTTCTCACGACTCACGGTTACACCTTAGAATTAACATGACGTAAGGGTCCCATACAAGCCCTTGACATATCATAACATAAGATAATAGAAAAAAATATGAAATTTTAAAACTTTTTCCATACAGTCAAAGTCTTTTTATAAATACAAGCAGAAGTCTTACTACACTTTGTCTCATACCATCTAAACTCAACTTTGAATATAACCTTTGGGATGCAGCCCATACAACAGTCTCATGACATGAAAATAAAAGACATAATGAAAAATGATGGCTTTATCCTCGAGTCTATGAGGACTCACCAAATCTTCAACTCCTTGCTCCTTAGAAACCTATCATTAAGAATGGAACCCAAAATCACCAAACCCTACATTTGATAAGAATGTAGGCAAGTGCATGCGTTAGTACAAGATGTACTAAATATGTTAGCTAACCTAAACCGTCAACATGTGCACATAACACTAGTCAATATAAAACATCTACCATAATCATAAGAGAAAATATCATAAGTCATGAACATAAGAGACATTATATAAGACACAAGCTATAAGCATAAGAGACGACACCATAGACATAGACATAATTCAAATAACCATAGGAAATACACATATTCATAAACTTAGTCCATACTCAATGTCTCTTAAATAGGAGAAACTTCACAAGTAACCTTCAAGTTATGCTTGTGCAATGCGTATATGATACCCCATCATCCCACCTAGGCTAAGTATTATTTTAGGCCATCATACCTCTTTATCCTATTTGATCTTATCTTTTAGCTTAGTTCTCATAGACAGGGGATCGTATCACCTTTAGTCAATCATATCATGGAATACAACTAGGTAAACAATCCATCAACCATACATCTTAAACATAAGTCATAAACATATTTATTACATAGATCATCATAGCATAAAAAAAACATACCATAGATACCTTCAAAGCATACTTGTGCAATGCATAAGTAAGATCACATACTCTTACTCATACTAATTAAAGCTTCTTAAGTACTCATAGTTCATAAATCATATTCTTGTTCATACTAATACAATCTTGGGGATATAAGTCCTAATCGACATAAATCATGAGAAATAAATACATAATCCGATGTCTACCCGACATTGAAAAGGGGTTGTCCTACTTGTCGAGGGTATAACCATACTCTTAGTTTAGGTGGATCGAATAGCTAAGTAATCTATGTGGGCACATAGTAATGGATAAAGAGATTGCTACTAGAAACTCAGACTCAACTAAGGTAGCAGTTCTCCATCATTTGAGATACATACATTGCGAACTCGAACTCAACTAAGGTAGAACGAACCTATTTGGACAGCCATACTCAACTAACATAGAAGCTTTCATTGGGAAGCCGGACTCAACTAGTGTAAAAGCTTCCATATAATATTCATATAAACATGAGTAGTTACGGCTCGAGCTAAAGCAAGCAAAGCCTCTCTAATCTCTTGATTAGTCCATTCCGGGGGAACCACCGGAACCTCATTACCTCCTTTCACATTAGGGGCATGATCAACTTGAGGAGAAGCTTCCTCATTCACCCTTTCCTCTTCCAACCTTCTAGCTACCATCCTTCTAGTATTCATCTCCTAGAAACACAAGGAAACACATTAAGAAGGATACTCATAACATTTACTCTACCGCACGACATAGTAGTAGAAAAGAAGGGAAACTCTATCGTCCTATAGCCACTTTCCCATAGATGTGTCGCGACTCACACCGATGGTCAAGACTGTACTAGAGGCGACTTGATGAGACTTTTTGATTCCTAAGACTACTTTCACCAACCTATGCTCTGATACCAAGCTTGTCATATCTCAAAACCAAACCCTAGAAGTTAGGGCACAATATCGGATTGTGACGTGCGTACTCGACCTATCGGAGGTCTCATACAAGCCATTCATATCATTCATCGATATACATAATGAAAAGTAGTGCAGAATTAAAACTTTTCATAAAATAACATCATAGTATTAAAAACTCTTTCATATAAAATAATAGGAAATACTAAGTCTCAATCTCATCAATCTTAGACATAAGAGTACTTGGGACGCGGCCAATATGCCCTCAAGTTAAGTGAGTACATACTTCAACTTCTCTTGAACGATCTTCTAAATCCAAGTCTTCTTCCCAAAAGCTCTTCACCTACCAAGAACTATGTAGATAGATAAAAGCATGGAATTAGTACAACCACATGTACTAAGTATGACATTATGCATACAAATCATGAAAATAGAAATTTATTGGAAATATGCATCTTTTCATTTAAATATCATAATATCATCATAAGAACGACATTTATCAACTTAGAATCACATAAGAAAACATTTAAAACAAATTAACATATTTTTAGAGGTCACTTTACAGTAACCTCACTTCACTCCTTTTAAGATACTTCCTAGCATGTAGTCTTCTCACTAAAGCTATCCTAAGATTCACTTAAGACACACAAAGAGATACTGCCCATACACTCTCTCTAGATGTTCCTAAACGATCCTTAAGCTTACTCATAATGAAACACATACACACCTACAATACGTCAACATGCAAGTTATTCATAATATGACAATCTCCCTTACCAAGGCTATAAAAAAGACTTACTTAAGTAATCATAGAAAAGAACGCCCATACACCCTCTTCAAGGCTACCTATATAATCCTTAAGCTTTCCTAGCTTTAGATCATGGTAATCAGAACAAGCAACTTCCCTAACTAGTGTCATTCTCAAGACTTCCAAAGATAAGACATGAAGAGATCATCCTTTATGCCCTCTTCACACTTTAACTAAGGAATCCTTAAGTTACCCTAGATTAGGAACTTATTCATTTAAATACTTTATATCATTAAGTCATTAGTTTATTAGTTCATTTAAGTGACATACATCACATAAAGGACATTCAAATAATGGTCTTGAAGAAGACCTTGTGACTCTTACTAACAGCTTCAAAGCCTATTGTGCAATGTTTAGATGACGTCCCATACCACCACCTAAACCTCATAGAACTCCTCTAATGCTAATATGTATCCCATATTGTGAGAATAGGCAATAACCGACACCATGGTAGCAACATGGAATCCGGAGTTCTATCCTACTCCGACGAGGTTGTTCTACTTGCCAATGGTAGAACTTAGACACATCCCATGTAGGCATATGGTTAATGAAATATGAAGGGCATGCTTTGTAATCTAGTCTCATTCTTTAACTAGAACTACTTCCCTTACCATACTCACTCGGTGCTAGCCTTCGTTCTCATATATTAAATGACAATAAGGTTCATACAAAAGGGCAAGTTCATAACCCAATTACATTTACCTTACAAAAGAAAAGTCCACTAGGGCTACCTCCCTAAGGCGACAAGAAGCTCATCATGACATTCCTAAGAATTGATATGATGCCGTTCCATCCAATCAACCTTAAGTCCATCGTTCATTACATGAAAGATACCATTACGGCTTTCGACTTCAAGTTTCATAATCTTACCACTTGGTTCAAGGTTTCACAAAAAGGACCCTCTTATCATCATTCAAGGTCTCAGTTAACATTCATTCATTCAATACTAAGACACTTTAGGTTCCTAAATCAAGACATCACATATTCACATTCATACAAGCATCAAGTAAGGGACACAAGTCTATCTAAACCAGACACAACATACTTCACTTTATTCATATAGCATACATTCTTTAGACAATTAGGAATGAACCTTAACATCATTTAGTCAACCTATTTATTACCTTAACATCATCTACATAATCATCATAGACTCATATATTCAAGTTAGGAACAACCATGTAACAACTGTAAGACTACACACTTAACACACATCCATAACATAACATGATTACCTAATATAATCAATAGACTAACACATACTTTCACATATAGGTAGATATAATCATACATCACCAAATCAACTACACAAATAGCCATATAACTTCAAGCAATGCCGACAAGGCCATGATCATAAATATACTTAAAATAACGCCTACAAGGCCACATCAATTCACATAACACCGCCACCATAAGTGGACCAAACCAATCATATCATAACTGAAATCTAATCAACATAAATTAAAAGGGAATAGGGCATCGTACCACCTCTTCATCCTCAACACTTCAAGCCAATACCAAATAATCTAATTCAATATCATAATGCCCTTACCCATGGCCATGAACACCAATTCAATACATAAACTATAATACTCAATGAAATCTAAAACAATTCAATATATATTTAACAATATAAGGCCAATTAGATAACCATTGAGTACAATTCTTTTATCATTAGAAAGCCCATAAGAAACTACACATTAATTCGTAAGTATTAGACCAATATCAAGTAACCCATAGATTAGTCAAAAACTAGGGTTCATAAATTACATGGTTTCATAGGTTAATTGAGTTAAAATAACCTTAATAACCACAATTCAATCACTAAAAAATGATTGAAAACCATTAATGCAAGAACCCATGGTAGATCATGAAATAGGTCAATTCATCTTTTGAAAACTTTAGAAAACATCTTTGAAAGTTGGGCTCCTTGATGAAATGAGTTTCAAGTATCAAAAGAGATACCTCAATGAAGCTAATCCTCCAATTTGATGAATAATCTTCACTCAAATCACCAATCCAATATCTTCCTTGAGTTTTAGCTTTAATGGAGTCTTGGGGAATTTCTAAGGGATTTTAGGGTTTTGATTTTGAAGAAGGAAATCTTCTAACTGTTAAAGACTTAAATACACATTTAAAATACCCAAAATACCCCTTAAGAACCTCCTATACTCTTATTTGGAAGTGGGGTGAAATTACAACTTCACCCATCAACTTACAGTGAAGCTGCGTGCAGGACAGACCCATCGACAATTGGACAGTCGACGGACCGTTTGTCCACAAACGGACCATCCTGTCCTTCCGTTGGCTGGATCAGAGACTCAGATAATGTATAATATCACCCAATACTAAGTCCCAATATACTAAACCCTACCAAAGGGGCGTCTATTGACCCACTGGGCGTCGACTGCCTCTGTGGTTTGGGCTGTCTTAGGCAGTCTTGGCACCTATTTTGGGTCTTTTCTCAAGGACCCTTGGATGGTCCTTCGGGATGTTTCCCAGATGTTTCCAACCAAACATGACCTTATACGAGATTAGGACCTCTCACATGAATTTCACCCAAAAAAACACGTAAAACTCAACAAAACATGCCGAGACACACATAGTCATTTCAAGGCACATCTTTCGAACGTCATGGACGTTCTTGAGCGTTTGACCTCCAAACTTCACGAAACTTGACACACTAACTTTATAAACCATAATAAATCATTTAAGGACCTCAAAACATCATGAATAACACATAAACACATTGATCCACATATGAGGCATTTAGGTGTCTTAGTCATCGAACGTCTTGATCGTCCCTTGACGTTTAACTTCTAATGCACCTAATACTTTAGATACTGCATCTATACCATATAATAAACCTATTTATGACTTTATACCATCATTACCACAATTTTAGGCTTTAGTTTACCTATGTCATTTTTGGGATCTTACAGGTGGCTGCCTCAACATGTTGTTGATAGCCATTATGTGATCATGTTGACCAATGTACACACACTTACACATTATGCCTGCCTACTAGTATTATACATTTATGGTGTCAAATAAAAGGGTATTCTCATGTGCACTAATCTCTAATACTAGCATGTAAGGTATATGTCTATGAAGTTTGTTATGTATCCATTAACTAGGATGACTTGATAGGTTTACTAGTATGGAAAAGGGTATGGGACCTTGTCAATGTATTTCACATGTGTTCCTTGATAGTATAGTTCCTAGGTTTGTGATTTAAGTACATGAAAAGAATGGATGAACATGTTACGAATATGACTTATATGCTATGATGTTAAGTATATGATATGATGAAGTATGAATGTGCATAGTGTCTAAATGTGTTTATATGAAAGGTTTGCTCATATAGTTACACCTATAATCTTATGGATGAATGAAATACAAGTATGAACATGTGTGGTCTAAGGGTGATTATATGAAAGGTTTGCTCACATATTTGTATACAAACATGAAAATATGTATATGTTGCTTGTATGATGATCTAGTCAATAGAGGGGCTTTTGAAATGTATTCTCAAAGGTATCCTAAACTACATGGTGCTTGAATATACTATGACCATGTGAAAGGGTTTTTCACATGAGTAAGGTTGATGAACTCTCATCTATGACCTATGAGCTAAGTATATGAGGAGTCAATCTCCTAAAGCCTAATTTATGAAGTAATGCATAAAGTCTTTCAATAAAGGGAATATAGCTTAGCACCGAGTGAACTTATATGGGGTGCCCCTTCACAATGTGGGAAAGATTGTTCACCATAGTCCTTACGAGGTGGATAACTACAATGCCCAATTTGGTATAAAGAGGGTTTCCATATGTAACAACAAATTCCATAAACTATGCTTGCCACATAGGATCCAACAAGTGATATCACCTAATATTCTAGCATGATGTTAATGTTCTACCTTGGCAAGGTAGAGCACCTTCCCTTGGTGTAAGGCTCTACAACACCAAATTCCATGTTTAGCACCCATGGTCTTAGTGTTGGTTAAGTCTATAGTTTTCCTAAAGTAAAATGGACAATGGAAGTAAAGTAAGGACCCTAACTAGGATAACCTAAGGGAAGTTGCTTAGTGTAGGTTGGGGTATGAGACTTCACCTTTGCATTGCACAAGTAGCTCTTGGAAGGAGTTCTAGTAAGGTTTTCTAAAGGATATGATTATGTTAATGTCCTTATTCATGACATTGTATTTTTGTCTACTTGTTGTGATGAAATGCATGGTATGAGTCCTAATGAGTCTATATAATGTGGTCTTATCTTATATGCATAATGTTGGTCTTAATGACTTTATGATGAAGGTCTTGCTTGACATGAAGGAAGTTGTCTATGATTGTCTTGTTGATGTATGAAGTGCATGTTAAGTCTTGTAGTCTCGTTGTAGGTTTACTTAGTATGTGTGAGGTTATGGGACTTCACATGTACATTGCACAAGTAGGCTTAGAATGGGATCATGAGTAGGCTTCTATGAGGTCTTTGTTAAGTGAAGTCCAAATAGGTTAATGTTGACTAATGTCTTATTATAATGATGATTAGAAGTATTTACTTGTATGTGTTCTTGTAATGAGTTCTTCTATGTGGTTCATAAAGTATGCCGAGTCAAATGCAAAGAGTATATCTTTTTATATGAAATAGTTCTATGAATGCATGTGTTGGGTTATTGAAGGTTGTATGCATGATTTTCTTCTGGTCTTAAGGTGATGCTTGAGTGTCGATAGTTTAATGGGATATTGTCTATACATTGAACCAAGTATAACTAGATGGTTACTTGGACGGCTAAGGAATTAAGAAGGAAAAGAAGTTACTGTAAAAGGGGAAAGGTACTTACTATAAAGGGAAGGGTACTTGCTGTAAAGTGGCTCCAAACGTGTCTTAGATGAAATGTATGGTTTTATGTGATATTGTGACTATTGTATATGCCTAAATAAAGTATATGATTGTATGATGCTCATTGTATCAAGTTTTATAAGTTTTCACAAAAAGGAATGATGCATGGTTTTAAGTAAAATGTCCCTTTTAAATGCATGTTTTTACATGGTTGCCATACTTAGTGCATACTTGTACTAACACCATTCTTCTTTACCTTTTTACATAAATTGTAGGTTATGGATGCTTAAAGGATGTCTGTAGTGGTGAGGAGCTTGATATGTAATTCCCAAGCTCAATGGAATCCTTAAGTTCAAGGATTTCCTATGTCATGTCTTACTGTAAAGTCTTGTATTAGTTTACTCAAGGTTTTACGTTGTAAGTATTGTGTCCCTAATGTAATCTAATGATGTTGAGTCTAAGATTACAAAGAGACTTAGAGTCTTAAACTATGTATTATGACATTTTATCTATATAATGAAAGTAATGTTTCTAGGATACGATGTGCTAAGTAAGTTTTTAAATTCTCCGCTAAATTTACCTATGAAAATGCGATGAATGATAACTATGGGCTTGTATAAGACCTCCGAGAGGTCAAGTACGCCATGTTACTTCTAGGGGGTGCTTCTCGGTCGTGAAAAACATGGTATTAGAGAATGCGGTTTATAGAAGTGGTTTTTAGGGTCCAAAGTCTCATATTACCACGTCTAGTAGAGTCTCGTTCATCGGTGGTGAGTCAAGACACATCTATGATTCAGAGGCTATAGGACGATAGAGTTTTCCTTCTTCATCATTCTCATGTTGTGCCATAAAATTAACTCTATAAGATCTATCTCTTATGTTTTCTAGTCCGGTGGTCTTTTAGATGTGATTGCTTTGATGAGATTGTATCTCTATTCTTGAGAAAGAAAAGGTGAGTTTTGATGGTTATCTTGGTTTTATGGTTTGATGAGTATGTGTGGAGGTGAATTTTGGAATGTTTTGATGATGTGATGCCCTTGTGGCTATATATGAGATCTATGTGAAATGACATCTTATGTAAAGTTTTATGTTATGATATGATTATAGCTTGATAAAGGAGTTGTTATAGTTGAATTGAGTTCCTTTTTGGGAATAATGAGTTGCTTTATGAGTATGGATGATGGTATTATAATGTTATGATATGAGTTGAGATTCTTTGAAAAAGTGTGGTAAATAGCTAAAGATGCATGTTGCCTTTATATATATGTAATGATTCAAATGTTGCCCTTTGTTTATATGTGTGAACTTTCATGGTTCCCTTGCATGGATTGGAGTCTTTTGTATAGGCTTGGTCCTAGAAATGGAGGTAGTGTTCTTACCTTGTAGGGTGGTGATGGGGGTTGGAATGACCTAGAAGTTACCTTACATTAGTATTAAAAGAAAGAAGCCTTATGGCTAAGTCTCCTCTATTATTTCCTTAAGGTGTTATGACCCTTGGTGTTTATGGTATAGTTGAGACATTATGTGTTTGGGTAGTATGACCTAACTTGATGATTATGAGTTTCCTTTGGGTGTTAGGCCTAGAGGGAAGATAACGGTTGAGTTAGTATCCTCCTTGTGGTGAGATTAAGAGTAATAACCCTCAATGAGGTTTAGTATTTATTAGTGAAGAGTATGAAAGGTTGGTTTTGATTTGCCATGACATTGGTGCTTAAGGGGATGATGTGATTAGGCATACTCTCAAGTAGGGGATAATGTGCCTAAGTGGTAAGATTTTTTGTTCCCTTGATGTCCCTATGTTGAGTTACTGTAAACCCTTTTAGGTTGAGAATCATATTTAGGTGATGATGAAGGTTGAAAAGCTAAGATCCTCTTTGAGGTGAGTTAAGTTGCTCTTAAAGGAGTTTACTCTAAGTGGGGGATGATTATAAAAGTAGTGAGGTGGTAGAGATTTCTATCTTGTCCTTCTATTCATATTTAAGCTTGAAACTAAAGAGTTCCTAGTAGCTTATTCATGATAGTAGTCTTGCATAAAAGTATGAGTTGCATGTTCTCCATATGTTATGTATTTCTTAGTTGGCACTATATTTAGCATGTTTTGAAGATTCTAAATTGCATGAAAAAAAAATTTGGATCAAATTTACGTTTTCTCATGTGAATTGTGCATCTTGATATGTTAGTTGTGCATTTAACTTCATGAGATAATGAAAGGATCATGTTTGATGTCACTTTAATGTGTGGTGTTTTAGGCCATCATTGAGAAGTTGAGTCTCCTTAAAGTGAAAAATGATGAGTCTCTTCAAAACTATGTGACTATTATGATTTGGGAAGTATGAATGTAGGCTCATTCTTGAGGAGTGAAAGTTTTAGCCAATGTCCTTGTGTGTGCCTATAAATTGTAAGAGTTTTCCCTAAATGATGCATGTTTATGAAGGATATTGTTATGCTTGAAATTGAAACTATGTGAAATGACTTCCTATTGTTGTAATGTGTGTGGTGTGATTTACCATTTTGACTTCACTAGGAACGAAATATGAGCATGCTTTGGTTACAAGTTGAGCACTTCTGACCTTTGTGCCTTGGTTGGGTGTGAACTCATGAGACTTGTAAGTGTGTTGAGGAGAACGACATTCCTCCCTAAACATAACTAAGCATTGTATGGTTGAGTATGGCCCTCATGGCATTATGCATAACTAAAAATAATTTATTGTTAACCTATTTGACTCAAGGCTATGTGCATTGAAGTATGAGTGCTAATTTCTTCTTGAGTGATGTTAAATCTGCCTAAGTGTGACTTAAATGTGGTTGAAAAATGAGCTCTTAATGAAATGAAATGAAAAGACCATGTTATGATTAGGAGAAGGATGTTCCTCCTGTGAACATGACAAGAGCTTATGTGTTTGATGCATAAAAAAAAGTGAGTGAATAAATGTTTTGCTTGCTTGTGTTGCATTGAGTACTAAATGGTTTGAAGTTGGTGTTCCTTGTAAGTTTGGTGCATTGACTTCTATATGAAGATGTTTTGAATGTTGTGAGATGATCTATGGGTCATTGAAGTCCTTCTTGTGTTTAAAGTGTTCCAAGTGTCATTTGAGGACGAATGTTCCCAAGTAGAGGATATTGTAAGACCCCCAAAATGACTCAGGTTGTTTAGAGTCTCACATGAGTCTAAAAATTATTAAAATATGTTAAACAAGTGTTTTACAGTATGCATGATTGATTTGAAGTCATTTGGAAGTCAAACATCCAAGACGTTCGAAAGTTATCCCTTGAGACGTGCATGTGTGTCTTTGTGTGTCTTGACATATTTTACGTGTTCGTTTTGGTTGAAACTGATTTGGAAGGTTTCCAAAATATTCATAAATAAATTTACATTGGAAACGTCTGGGTAAGACTCCCCAAGGGCCCTGAAAAAGGCCCTCAAGGAGGACCCAAAGTATGCCTAGACTATGCCTTGGCAGTGTCTACCTACAACCCTCAATCGACGGCCAGTAGGTTTAGTGACGCCCGTCGATGGGTGGGAATAGTCCCACACTTAGACTGGAGAAGTCTCACCCCAAAGACAGCCCAAATACCTAAACGACGGTGGCCACCTATAGACCATAGTTGGGATAAGGGGCATCAATGGGACCGTCGATGCAGCCTGCAATTCAATGCCAGGCAAGCTGTCTCATTAAAGGGTCAATGGTAAATTCACCCCACGTCCTAACCTGACCCTAGGTTGTTATTTTACCTATTGTGGGGTATACTAAATTAGTTAAAAAGATGAAAACCCCAAATCCAAATCATATTTCAAAAATTAGACTTCCCTCTCCAAAATATCCTCTCTAGAAACCTCCATTGGAGATGAAGCTCAAGAAAAGCCATGGTGATAGATTCTCAAGGTTTTTTCATCAAGTTTTCTTGGTTTCTACATCTAATAAGGTATGGTGATCCTTCATCTCTAGATAACCTTTCATATAGAGAGTTCCAACTAATGTTTTAAAAGAAATTCATGATCATTCTTCCTATCTTTCAATCTAGCCATGGGATCTTTCTCAAATTGATTTAAAAAGCATGTTTATGATGAATTGATGATTATATGTTGATTTGAAAGTGAATTTCAATCCAATTCCATGTTGAACCCATGAATCCTCTCAATCTCGAATTAGCCTATGTTGTAGTATGTTGTGATCTTGATGCTAGAATGATTGTTATGAGATTCAATTATGATAAATTGATTGAACTACTTCCTATGATGAAATTTTATGATGAATTATGTATAATGGATCCAATGTTGATCAATGCTTGAAGATTTGGTAAGATTGACCTATGTTCTTCCACTTTCTATACATTGCTAATATAGTGTAATCAATGTGATCTCAATCCTATAGTATATGAAGCATGAATTCATCTGTGTTATGATACATTTAGATACTGCCCTATACTTGAGTTGTTGATGAAATATGAATATTGATCAATTATAATCAAAGGTTGATGAATTGGTAAGGTCTACTCTATTCCTCTACTTTTCAATGTAATGACTCGTTGAATTGGCCTTGTATGGCATTGTGTGGTATGGTCCACTATATGCATGGTGTATATGTCCATGAAGTATATTATGTATTCCTTAACTATGATGACTTGATAGGTTTACTAGTATGGACAAGGGTATGGGACCTTGTCTATGCATTGCACATGTGTGCCTTGATAGCTATGTTTGTGATTTAAGTACATGAATAAGAATGCATGAACATGTTATGAATATGACTTATATGCTATGATTTTAAGTATATGATATGATGAAGTATGAATGTGCATAGTTTCTAAATGTGTTTATATGAAAGGTTTGCTCATATAGTTACACCTACACTCTTCTGCATGAATTAAATACAAGTATGAACATGTGTGGTCTAAGGGTGTTTATGTGAAAGGTTTGCTCACATATATGTATACACACACATGAAAACATGTCTATGTTGCTTGTATGATGAGCTAGTCAATAGAGGGGCTCTTGAAAGGTGTTCTCAAGGGCATCGTAAACTAGATGGCGCTTGAACATGCTATGTCCATGTGAAAGGGTTTCTCACATGATTTAGGTTGATGAACTCTCATCTATGACCTATGAGCTAAGAATATGAGGAGTCAATCTCCTAAAGCCTAATTTTATAAAGTAATGTTAATCAAGGCTTTCAATAAAGGGAACTTAACTTATCACCGAGTGAACTTAGATGAAGGGTGCCTCTTCCCAATGTGGGAAGGCTTGTTCACCATAGTCCTCACGAGGTGGATAACTACAATGCCCCATTTGGCATAAAGAGGGTTCCCATATATACCTCAAAGTTCCATAAACTATTCTTGCCACATAGGATCTAACAAGTGATATCACCTAAGATGCTAGCATGATGTTAATGTTCTACCTTTGCAAGGTATAGGACCTTACCTTGGTGTAAGTGTAACAACCCAAAAATGATTATGCTAAGTAATGCCTAAACGTACCTAGAATGCCTAGATTAGACCGGGTCCAAACGACTTGATGAGCGTGGAACCAGACCTCAGAACCTATGCACCAGCCAAGCCAACTAACTTAGTGAGTTAGTTGAGCTAGGCAAGGTTGGGACCAGCCATGTAGGGCACCCAAATATTAAGATTCACCCGAATGAGTCTTAACCGGACTTGAAAGGGGTAATCTTAAGTTTGGAGGGTCTAGGGGTAAAATTGTCTTTTCCAGGCTAGGGGTAGTATTGTAATTATCCTAAGTATTTAATTAACTAATTAATTAATATAAAAAGGTAGACAATTCGGGTAGGGTTCGCCGAATTTGACCCTTTTCGCAAGTTAAGCTTCACCCGGGTTCGATCCTTGGTGGAAGCAATGTTAAATCTAATTGATTTATATTAATTATCTGATTTAAGTAAGGGCATGATTAGTCATTTCACCTAAGCCATTAAAAAATCAGATTTTTAATAGTAAATGGCAAGGAGTCCTAGTTTGACTAAGTCTTCAACTAAGACTCCTACTCCTAAGCTTACTATAACATCTCTCCACTCTCATTCTCACGATTCTCCACTCTCTTTCTCACGGCTATTTACTCTCATTCTCACGTTCATTATCAGTAAAAGAACAAAATCAAAAGTTCATCACTCTTGAAGAACTTGAACGCTAAAACTCAAAAGAAAAACTAAACTAAAAACGAAATATATCACAAATATCAGATTGTAGATTCTTTCCGATGGTTCGGTAATTCCAAGTAAAATGCGACGTGTTCAAATGATGATCGATTTTACGTGAAAGTAACCAATGGCGAAAACTCAAAAATCATGTAACACTCTGAAAAGTCAAGACCTAATCTAGATCCTAACATGAGTGTGTAAAGGTTTAGATATTGTTGTAAGACCTAAAATAATGTTTAGAAGTCATCGGAGAAGTTTTAGAGCCAAGATGTCAAAGAAAGTCCATGACGTCCTGAAAGTAGCCTAATTGAATGTCACACCCGAATCCTAGACCCCGGATGAGACCGGCGTCGTTAAACTCTCAGAGGTCGCAGACAAACCTCTTCTTAGCTTTCATCACAATCATACAGTTAAATTTTGCGAAAAATTAAAAACTTTTAACATACTAATGAAGTATGCTTAGACTTCATACTTACGACTCATAAAGACATACGATATTCTAAAACTGTCTCACATATATAGAAACCATATTAGAGTGCAAATTTGGACTTAGCCAATAATATTCAATATGCCATATAGGCCTTAATACAAAAGAATCCAAAGAACATAAAGGAAATAATGTATTCTAAAAATTACCAAGTCCTCATAGGCTGGAATATAAATGATAGCGTCTCGAACATGAGGACCTACCATGACTTGGAGAAAGAGTTCCAAGCTTCTTCAAATCGACCTGCTTAAACTTCAATGGCCGGAACCTACAGTTGTAGTAATATAAAGTAATGGGGTTAGTATGCCATATGTACTAAGTATGGGTATATGCACATAACACATAGGGACGTGCATGAAAAAGGATCATTTATCATCTCTTTAGAAAACATGTTAAGTCATATGAAAGTCTTCAATGCACATACAGTATAACATATACAATCTAAAGATTCCATCACTTAAAGCATTATCATAATCAAAGACTTATTCTCATAGAGTCATGTTAACATATCATATTCAATAAATCATATAAACATAACATACAAAACACTTACCAATGATCCCATCCCCAACCTAAATGTGCAATGGTCATGTGAAGCCCCATAACCCCACATAACCAAGTAGATAAGATAGGAGACCATAAGTAAAGTCTTGCTTTATGTAACTTGTAACATAAGTAGTCATCACTTCATATAACAATATAACCAAATAACATATTAATCATAATGACCAACATTCATATAAGAGTAAGATCATATATCATAAACATATATCTTTGATATCATCATATTAGATAAGAACAATCTCCTAGGACTTCCCTTAGAGTCAACTTGAGCAATGTCTAGGTAGAGTCCCATACCCCTACCTATACTAAGCAAACTCCTCAAGTCAGCCTAGTCAACGTTCACTTACTTGTCTTTTACTTTCTTGAGGTAACATTCACATTAACCGACATAGACCATGTGAGCTAAACATGGAATCCAGTGTCTTCCCCACACCGAAAACAGTGGTCTACCGGCCAAAGTAGAACCTAACATGACATAGCTTTCTAGGTGGATCCACTAGCTAGTATCTTATGGTGGAAACATAGTTCAAGAACTAGGAGATGTATTAGAGACCCATAGTTCCACATTACATGGTAGCCTCAATCTCATGAGAATCATTGTGAACCTACCTTCCAACTAGGGAAGGGACACTTCCCATATCTAGTTCATCGGTGCTTATCTTAAGTCCCTTTCTTGAAATAACCTTTAAGTTTTCTTTTATCATAAACTTATCATAGGTCATAGTAGATTAACTCCTTGTATAACATGATCATGAGCTCTTTTATATTAGATGAGAATGTCCTTTCATCGTAACCTTTCGTATGTGAGAATAACATAACATGATCAACTTGTGTAAAGCATACAAGGGATATCATAAACTTGCATATTCGTATTCTTATCATTATCTCACAATATACATGTCCATAGCCTAGAATATTCACATAGAAACATCATACATTCCTTTCGTAAGCATAACATCATAATTATAGGCTAACATAAATATTGAGAGTAGTCACACTTAGAAGACTTACCTCTTGCTTCCAAGTATCTTATTCATCATGCAATATTCATAATCATACATAGTGAAATACTCAATAGCATAACCAAGAAAAACTCATCAAATCATGTACAAGATCAATGCATAGCGTAGGAGAAGGTAAACGGGTCGTAAAAGGGTTCATTTAAGTCTAAACTCCAATCCTAACGTTTACACATTATCAAATACCATAAACACCCCATTCGAAACCATCACTTAGAGAAAGATCATGTATCATACAACATTCAAACATTATCAATCAGTTACTCAACAATTCGTGTGAAATTAAACATAGAAAACATTTACTTTTCATTGAAAATCATAAATCTAGGGTTAGGAAGAAAATCCGTTTTGTAAAGTAAAAACCCTAGTATTTGAAGTTCTTAAAAACTTATCTTGAAAGGACCTCTTGGGGAAAGGAATCCCAAGAGTGAAAACCCATACCTTATAGATGAAGAATCCACGAAATCTGATTGGAAACTTTGAAACTTTCGTCTTCTTCCTTAAGCTTTTCTTGTTCTTCAATGTAGTTTGGAAAAAAGAGCGTTCCTCAGAGATTGAGAGAAATTTCGTTTGATCTGACATGGGACGTGTAAAAGTGGTCTAAAACTGACCTAACATCAATATATAGTCGCCCCATCAATTACCCAAAAGACCCTCCACTTAAATTACCAAAACGCCCCTCCTAAATCGAGTAAAAGTAGGAGAGCATTTGACTAAGGGTCTCGGGTTTGACCATGATTTTAAATTAATTAATTAATTTGTTAATTTAATTAATTAAGTTACCTAGGGTAATTACTAAAGTATCCCTAAGTTGTTAGGACGATAACAAACCCCTTTGAACCTCCTAGGTTAGGTACTAGGATGTTTCTTTGGTTAGCTACTCGGCTAGTGTCACCCGGTTAGGTCTTAGGATTTCGGGCACACTAGTTAGATTATTTTAGTTAGTGCTAGGTAGTTATCTAGTTAGGTAATTTGGTTAGAACCTAGGATTGGTTAGGGAGCTCGGCCCCACATGGCTTAGGTAATTTGGTTAGAACCTAGGATTGGTTAGGGAGCTCGGCCCCACATGGATTGACCCTACACGTGCATGTCCCCTAACCGCCCTAACCTAATTGGTTGGGCTTGGTATCTCGGCCGTTGGTAGCACATGTGCTTGCATATGTGTTGCCGTGCACTTTCCTAACTGTGCACTCTGGAAAGTTCACTCCTTGTCCAAGGATCCTCACTATGTCCTTGGGCACTGATTAATCTACATGATCATTTTAAATGATCATGTGCTATGGTACCTAGGCTTGACACTTGGATGCCTCATACCTAATGTGTGTAAATAAATAAGAATTTTAGTTTAGGGTCTTCATTGCAGGTACAATTCCTAAACAAATTTGGTTTAAGTTACTTGTTAATACATAAAATTTGGCTAACACCCTTAAGTCAATATTCTCTAACATACCCAATATTAGTCAATATTGGGCATTGGGGAGCCTATGTATCCCAATACATATTCTTAAAAACTAATAGACTCTTCACTAGACAAGTACATTTTTTAGAATGTTACATGATCCCCCCCCCCTTAGGAACATTCGTCCCCGAATGACACTAAATTCTTTTGGAGGGTAGGAAAAAGACTCAATACTAGCAGCACAACTAGCACACAACATATCATTACACTTAGAACTCAATTTATGATGCACAAACATATAAGAGCTACATATTCATAACACATAGTGAGGAATTTCCTTCTCAACCTTATCATAAGCTCAAAATGCATCAAAGAGTTACCATGCTATCAATATTCTCAAGATAACAACAAAACAACAAAATCTCAAGAAAACATATGCATACAAGTTTCACATAAGTGCAAGAATAGAGTATGAAAACATTTTCTTAAAACTCTAGTTGGTACTATCTTTTACCAAAACATGCACCTATTTAGTAAACAAGTTAATTTTTTTTTTCATTCTTGTTAAATTGGTATTGAAGTCTTTATAACCCAATCTTTATTGGCTATGCCCATCCTTTGATTATTTTCATAATATATAGTTCTTGGGGCATATATTCATACTCAAATATTGGCATAAACCAATAACTGTTAAAACTTCATTCTTATCAAACACTGATGATTTGACGTTCTCATGCTTTGCTTACTTAGTTCACTTTGAACTTACAATTCTTCTTCTTTGATCTAACGTACACTTTGAACATTCTAGGTTGACTTAGGATATTCATTTAAGACTTCCATTGGGATCTTTCTCTGCAATGACTAAGAATGACTTACATCATTACTTAGTCTAACCTCACCCTTTGGTCATCCTATCCGAACTCCCCTCATCTTCCTACTTCTTTCTTTCTTTCTTTCTTATTTTCTTACTGAAATCTTGAGCATTATACATACTACTAGAATCGGAAATAGGGAGAACTAGGGAGATTAACATTCGACAATTTCATTGGTAACAACCCTAGTTTCGGTTTTCTTGAATTCAATACGTTTGAAAAGCCTCCTTTATACTCACCACATGGTATAAACAAACCTTGGATATCATCTTACATGCCTTTAAACACGAAATAATTTGAACCCTTGGCATAGAATTTCACCCCTTCCACTCTAAAATAGGTTCATTAGGGAATTGAAACTTCACTACCCTTGTTCTACAATCTAGGGAAGCAAAACAATCATGAAGTCAATCCATACCAAGATGATATCAAAATCAAACATGTCAAGTTCTACCAAATTGACAAGAGTAACTCTATTGGGCAGCATGATAGGGCATTTCCTATAGACTCTTTTTGCAACTACAGAGTCACCCATTGGGGTACAAACGGAAAAGGGCTCAATCAAAACATCGGGAAGTACATCAAACTTCCTAGCTACCAAAGGTGTAATGAAAGAAAGAGTAGCACTTGGGTCAAGCAAAGCATAAACATTAACAGAGAAAACTTTTAACCTACCCATCACAACGTCGGGAGAGCTTTCTTGTTCACCCCTAGGCTTGAGTGCATAGAAACGGTTCCTTTTTAAAGCTTCAGAATTAGGACCGCTTGGTTGAGCTTGACTATTACCCTTACCTTGACTTCTTACATTAGGACAATCTTTTACCATATGGCCACCTTTCCCACAACCATAGCAACTATTAGTTCCAACAAGACATTCGCCCCCATGCTTCTTACCACACTTACCACAAGTTGGTCTTTCTCTTGGTGGATCAACATTTCTCCCCTCTTGAGGTTTAGGATTAGAACCTCTATCATTGCGATTCTTGGAGAAATTTGAAGGAACTTGGTTTGAAAACCTCTTCTTAAACTTAGGCTTGTCTTGAACATCAAGCCTACTTTTAGGAGAACCACTCTCAAAAGACTTTGCCTTCTTAGCTTCCCTATTTCTCTTCCTTAGGCGACTTTCCTCAACCTTTTGAGCATGAACCATCAACCTAGAAAGATTCATATTGTCATGAATCATGGCTGCACGACATTCTTCTTCAAGCTCTTCGGACACGCCCATTACATAATGGCTCATTTCATCCCTAGCATTAGAAATCAACGAAGAAGCATATTTGGACAGCTTAATGAACTTCAAGGAGTATTCCTTGACACTCATACCTCCTTGACGAAGGTTGATGAACTCATCTACCTTAGATTCTCTTTGTTCCCTTGGAAAGAATCGATCAAGAATGGAATTAGATGCTAAAAGACACATCGTGTCAAAGCTCTAAAGGCACAAAATAGGAGTATCATGAAAAGAGAAGTTTCTTAATCATCACATAGCCTCTCATCCACAATTGTGGCGCGCTTCACAACCATGAACAAGACACTAGGTAATGTGGTTTAGTGAGATTGATCTTATGGATATTTAACCTCATGCTCTGACACCAAGTTTGTCACACACGGACCCTAGACCCTGGATGAGACCGACGTCATTAACCTCTCAGGGCGTATCTATTCCTTCTCTAAAACATGCTTTTATTAGTATTTTTGTTCCTCCTAAATGTACATATTTAATTAGATTTTTAGCCTTAATGTCTTGTATTTCTTTATATATTATTTGTTTGTTTATTATTGGTATTTTGACCTTTACTTTAGTGTATTTGCAATCTATGATATGTTCTCTTTGACTTACTACATAATATTCTTATTTTTGTCGTTTAAACAAGTTTCTTATTGTTGGTATTTCGAATATTTTTGCTATGCTTAGATCTAATTCTTTTCCGTTTATTTATTCAAATATATTATTATCAAATACCAATTTTTGTTCTAAAGATTCTTCGTCTTGATGTTCTTCTTTATTTATTATTTGTATAGCTGTTTCAGTCATTTGTTGTATTATAAAATTCATTATCTGATTTCATTTCTATATCATTATCCATTTTATTTTCTGATATTTCATATATGCTATATTCACTTTCTAATTCATAATCTACATACTCTATCTGCGTATATTTTTCATCGTTTATTATTATTTCTGAAATTTGTTTTTTCTTTGGATTTTTAGGTAATTTACAGTCTCTAGTAGCTATATGTCCTAATTTTCCACAATTATAAAGTACATTCTGTTAGTTTTCTTTTTGGTCTATATAGTTTTTTGGTTTTATAGTTTCTTACATAGTATCTTCTTCTCGGCTTTTTATATTTATATTTTGATCTGTATTTTGTATTATTTCTATTCTTATAATATCTATCCGTACAACCAAATTGAGGTATTGTTTTATTTTTTCAACATGCCAAGTTTTTTACTAATATTTTGTTCATTTTTATTTTTTCTTTATATTTTTCACATAGTTCCATAAACCATCGTTGAAAGAATTTTATTCTAGCTCCTAAGGTATCTGTTAATTCTGCTTCGTTCCAACTTTTATAACTTTTGAATTAAAAGGTTCTGATAATTTTGTAAAATAGAATTTTCTTATTTCTTTACTTTCTTCTGTGCTATATGTTCCTTTATAATAGTATTCTCTAAATGCACATGTATATTCATCTATGTAACACATATTACATATTTCTAATTTTGTCATTAGATTCCGATTTATGATTTTTTCTTTACTTTGTTCTTCTATCTCTGTTGTCATACTGCTAAATTCATTTCTTATAGCTACTTCATATTTATATAATATTTCCATAGTTGTAGTAGCTAATTCGCC
This sequence comes from Solanum lycopersicoides, assembly GCA_022817965.1. Lineage (NCBI taxonomy): Eukaryota > Viridiplantae > Streptophyta > Magnoliopsida > Solanales > Solanaceae > Solanum > Solanum lycopersicoides. Next base: position 37,730,450 of record CM040627.1, read on the forward strand.
ACTAGATTTTTTATTACTTTTTAAAGTTTCTAAACTTTCATCTGATAAATTTTGTAATCATAATTTTACTGTTCCTATAAGTGTTCTCTCTATATATCCTGGTGTCTCTGTTATTACTATTTTGTTATCTATTAATAGTTTTGATATATATCCTATTCATAATTTAATTGTTTTATTTATATCTGCTACATAGTCTAAATCTAGAAAATTATGTTGTTCAGTTATTGGTTTAGGTGTCCATTTTTATTCATTTTTTTATCCCATATAGTTTTTTCTCTATCATAGTATCCATAGTTTTCATTATAATATTTCCTATTTAAATTTTTTGGTTTTTTTTTACTTCTGATGTGCTAGATTTTTCATCCATGTCTACATCTCCTGTATTTATTTCTAAATTCCAAGCATTATCTATATTTGCTAAAATTTCCGTATATGTTTCGCTTGTTTCTGAATGTTGTTCTAGATCATCGTTGTTTATTTCATCAATTCTTATTTCGGGTAGATTATCTTGGTTATTTTCTTCTTTTTCCTCTAGTTCGTTTTCTAATTGTAATTTTTCTTTGAATTTAATTATTTCATTAGCTAATTTAGTTTTTTGTTCTTTTTCTCTTTGTTTAATTTCATACATTTCTTTTTATATTGCTAGCTCTTTTTCTAGCTCTAGAATTTTAGTATTTTTTACTTCTTCTAATTGTTGTACTTCCCTTTCTGCTTGTTGTTTTATTTTTTCAATTTCCGTTTTTCTATCTATTTCTTCATTTTCTTTAGTTATTCTTATCATAGCAGTTAAACTATCTTCTAGTTTTACCGTTTCTTTTTCTAACATTAAATTTAGATTGTCACATATTTTCTTATATCTTCTTCCTAGATTAGAAAATATTATTTTTATTTTTAATCCATCATAGTTTTCATATATTTTTTCAGCTATCGCGTATTCTTCCTTATTCATTTATAGATTGTGTTGAAGTTTATATTCTAAACTTTCTATTTGTATTTCTAGATAAAAAATAGTTTTTCTCTGTGCTATTATAGATTTTTTACAAATTCCTGCGAATATGTTATTATTAAGTCTATTATGCCTATGTACTAATTCTTGTCTTTTCGCTATAATTATTTTAGTAAGTTTTTCTTTATATTCGTTATTCTCGTTATTCATTGTATTTTTAAATATTGAATATATTTATATTCTATTTTAGAAATATTATCTATTAATTGATCTAATTTTACGTTATCAGTTTTTGTGATATGAGTTGTTATATTCCGGATATTATTTATTTAATTTTCTTCTTATTTTTCTTAACTTTCTACTTGTATGTTTCTTACTATGTTTCTTATTATCCATAGCTCTGACACCATTTTTTGTAGTTGAGTTGGTAGTTTAGTTGTTTTAGTTTAAATATTTTTTTATTGTTATTTATGATATATTCTAGATATAACATATCTTGGGTTCTTTGGTAAATATATAAATTTTCCGCCATTAATTTTTCTAATAATTTTATATATTTCATAGATTCTATCCAATATTGTGAATATCCGTAGTCCATTTTAATATGAATTTATTTCTAAATCAACAATTGAAAAGATATTCTAAACTATTACTACACTTTGTACAAAAGTGGATAGTATGGACAACGAGATACAAAAGCTAAAGACTAATGAAGATAATCTGGAGTCTAAAGCTAGCATAAGTCAGCAGCATGACTATAAAAATGCGGAACTATGTCAATCGGAAGACAGAAAGAATCCAGAGCTAAACGGTGACATTGGGAAACACCTAAACACCCATAACAATTGTTTAAATACAGCTGCAGGTACAAGCCAACAAGTTAGTGAAAAACATAAGAATTCAAACTTAAACCAGTTATTCGAAAAACCATTTACCTTGAGGCTAACACCAATAAACATATTAACTACAGAACCACAAACTTTTACATACGCATATAGCCTACACCATGACAAAAGAACATATAACCATATTACACGAATCTATATAGAAAATATATACAAATTTCAAACGTTTTTAAACCTTAAACCCAGATCCACTACAACCCAAGAACCCAATCAGGATTATTTAACCCAAAAATTACAAGGTTATAATAAACTGATTGCACAACCGAAAACTAACGTCAACTTAGTAAGGACATGTTACAACTGTGGATTACTAAATACAGTATATACATATGCCGGAGAGGACTAGGTGGAATACCGAAGATACATAAAGCATTTATTACTTATAAGAGAGTTACTAAGGGAAATTTATTCTATGTTAAATTTTATACGGCAACAGCAGAGATATTATACGAGGAAATAAAATCTCTGATACAAGTAGTAAAGATAGGACTAACAAAAGATATGATAATACCGAAAGATATTGAACAACAACCAGAGGTACAAAAAAGGGAGATACCAAGCTTCTATGCCAATAAGAGAATAATTGGTATATCAACCATTATACAAGAACTAGCAAATAATTATTTAAACGAAACGCTATATGGAGCTACTATGCAAGAGATCAGTTAATGATTTATTCCAATTCAAGGGAGTTAAGGAAAGCAGATATGGATGAAGTCGAGAGATGGATTTTATCATTACTTAAGACAAAAGAACGACCTACAACACGAGCACTTAAAGTAGGGTTTATTTTGGCAGAATTATTAACGAGGTATTGCAAGCTAATTGGTCACAAATATTCTGATCACATATGTTCAAAATGCAATGGAGAAGATAATATCATCCCAGACGTCCAGCTGGAATAAGAGATAAAGACGAAAGATGACAAAAGGATAAAGATGAAAGATAAAATATAAAGACTGACAAGAAGATAAACATGAAGAGAAAAGATAAAGACGGAAGATGACAACAAGATAAAGATGAAGATAAAAGAAAAACACAAAAACGTGATTGGCCACACAAATTCAAAAGTAGGTATGTAAAAGTCTTAAAATATATAGTAGTAGTCACATTATTGGTTAGTAGGATAACTTAGTCAACATATGCATGTTGTAGTTAAGTTGGTAGTTTCGTTATTTTAGTTTAAATATTTCTTTAATGTTATTTATGATATATTCTAGATATAACATATCTTGGGTTCTTTGGTACACATATAAATTTTCCTCCATTAATTGTTCTAATAATTTTATATTTTCCATAGATTCTATCCAATATTGTGAATATCCGTAGTTTAATTTAATCTGAATTTATTTCTAAATCATACCATTCTATTTTTTCATAGTCTAAATCTCGTAGGTCTATTTCATACCATTGTTGATTTAATATATCTTCTGGTTCGTTATTATTAAATATTTTTTTCCCATATTATTCTTCTTAATTCAATTATTCTATACCTTGAAGTATATATAAGATTAAAGTTTCGTAGTTTTTTATCATTTCGTCATGTATGTATGTGGTCATGTTCGTTGTTATGCAGGGTTTTTCAATTATTCCTTCCTATCATATTCATAATTGATTAAATTCATATTAGATTATTATGAACTAGATTATCTATTTATCATGTTTTTCTGTCACTACTAGCATCGTACTTTAGCGGATACTTCCTTCTTATCATCGCCTCAACTTTGTTTACTCCCCTAAACGGCTTTCCTTGCCTACCGATTTCAACATTAGGATGACATAGTATAAAAGTTTTCTCCCTGTTTCCAGTGTACTAATAAACTAGAAATAATGATTCAAATAATTTTAGTACATAATAACTAACATAAAATTATTCAATCATATATATGATATTCAGGAATATATGAAATTAGTTCCGCATTTTTTTGAATAATATACCTTTGTTTCTTGCTTATTCATGCTATCTGAAATATCTAATTGGATTTCAGATTGTTGCTTCATTTATCTAAATACTAATTTTTTAGTTGAGAGAGTTTTTTGATAGAAAGCTTTTTATTTCAGGCATTGCCTGCCCTTTATGTTACATATTCCTTCCTTTATATAGAAAAGAATTACTGCATAATCATGCACTTACTATACTCCACACTTACTTTACAACTCTCCTACCTTACTACTTTTACACTTGTCTTTTTAATAATACATCCCACCTACCATACTTTACACTTGTCAACATATCTTTAATAATGCACATGCATATGTTGACTAAGTTATCCTACTAACCAATAATTTGACTATTACTATATATTTCAAGACTTTTACATATCTACTTTTGGCTTGTGTTGTCAAGCACGTTTTTGTGTTTTCCTTTTATCTTCATCTTTATCTTCTTGTCATCTTCCGTCTTTATTTTTTCTCTCATCTTTATCTTCTTGTCAGTCTTTATCTTTTATCTTCATCATCTTTTTGTCATCTTTCGTCTTTATCTCTTATTCCAGCTGGACGTCTGGGATTATATTATCTTCTCTGTTGCATTTTGAACATATGTAATAGGGTATTTGTGACCAATTAGCTTGCAATACCTCGTTAATAATTCTGCCAAAATAAACCCTACTTTAAGTGCTCGTGTTGTAGGTCGTTCTTCTGGCTTAAGTAATGATAAAATCCATCTCTGGACTTCATCCATATCTGCTTTCCTTAGCTCCCTTGAATTGGAATGAATCATTAACTGATCTCTTGCATAGTAGCTTCATATAGCGTTTCCGTTTAAATAATTATTTGATAGTTCTTGTATAATGGTTGATATACCAATTATTCTCTTATTGGCATAGAAGCTTGGTATCTCGCTTTTTTGTACCTCTGGTTGTTGTTCAAATCTTCCGGTATTATCATTCTTTTGTTAGTCCTATTTTACTACTTGTATCGGAGGTTTTATTTCCTCGTATAATATCTCTGTTGTTGCCGTATAAATTTACATAGAATAAATTTCCCTTAGTAACTCTCTTATAAGTAATAAATGTTTTATGTATCTCCGGTATTCCACTTAGTTTCTCTCCGTCATATGTATATACTGTATTTAGTAATCCATAGTTGTAACATGTCCTTACTAAGTTGGCATTAGTTTTTGATTGTGCAATCAGTTTATTATAACCTTGTAATTTTTGGGTTAAATAATCTTGGTTAGGTTATTGAGTAGTAGTAGATCTGGGTTTAAGGTTTAAAAATGCTTGGATTTTGTATATATTTTCTATATAGATTCGTGTAATATGGTTATATGTTCTTTTGTCATGGTGTAGGCTATCTGCATATGTAGAAATTTGTGATTCTGTAGTTAATATGTTTTTTGGTGTTAGCCTCGAGGTAAATGGTTTTTCGAATAACAGGTTTAAGTTTGAATTCTTATGTTTTTCACTAAATCGTTGGCTTGTACCTGCAGATGTATTTAAACAATTGTTATGGGTTTTTAGGTGTTTCCCAACGTCACCGTTTAGCTATGGATTCTTTCTGTCTTCCGATTGACGTAGTTCCGCATTTTTATAGTCATGCTGCTGACTTATGCTAGCTTTAGACTTCAGATTATCTTCATTAGTCTTTAGCTTTTGTATCTCGTTGTCCATACTATCCACTTTTGTACAAAGTGTAGTAATAGCTTCGAGTATCTTTTCAATTATATCTTCTCCCTTAGTCTAAGTTGAGTAGCTTTGTCATGATAGGTAACTGCAATAACATTCTTATCAGTTTTATTACTTCAATTGTAAATGTGAAATTAATATATTTAATACCAATCTCCTTATTTCTTTTGTTGTTACCGAATCTTGTATTTTTCTTGTTAGCCACCATTTTACTTGTGTATTATCTGTTCTTATAATGAATTTGTTATATACAATATATGGTTCAAATGATAATAAACACTTATATACTGAATATAATTGTTTCTATTTATTTCCCATTTTATTTTTGTATTTTAAATGTTCCTGAATAATACCTGCAATGATATTCTATTGTATGGCATCATACTTGTATTTTAATATTTCTCTATAACTTTTTTCACTCGCATCTGATTCTATTATATAAGTAAATTTTTTATTTTCATCTGGAAAGTATAGTTTAGGTAAGTATTTACATAATAATTTTATCTTTGTATCTGTATTTGATCTTTTATTTCAAACTGATATTTCATATCTTTCATTAATTTTTCATTATAATTTCTATTCAAATTTTTTGGTTGTTTTTTTACTTCTGATGTGCTAGATTTTCATCCATGGTCTCATACTTCCTGTATTTATTTTAAATTCCAAAGCATTAGCATATTTGCTGAAAAATTTCGTATATGTGTCGTTGTTTTTGAATGTTGTTTCTAGTCATCGTTGTTTATTCATCAATGTTATCGTTTTTTCTTTTGGGTAGATTATCTTGGGTTATTTTCGGTCTTTTCTGTAGTTCGTTTTCTAATGTATTCTTTGAATGAATTATTTCATAGTTAATTTAGTTTTTGTTCTTGTTCTCTTTGTTTTAATTTTCTACATGTCTTTTATATGCTAGTCTTTTTCTAGCTCTTAGAATTTAGTATTTTTTATTCTTCTAAATTGATTGTACTTCCCTTTCTGCTTGTTGTTTCATTTTTCAATTTCCGTTTTCTATCTATTTCTTCTTTCTTTAGTGTATTCTTATCATAGCAGTTTAAACTATCTTCTAGTTTTACCGTTTCTTTTTCTACATTAAATTTAGAAGTTGTCACATATTTTCTTTATCTTCTTCCTAATTAGAAAATTTATTTTTATTTTTAATCATCTAGTTTTATCATCTATTTTTAGCATCGCGTATTCATTCCTTTATCATCATAGATTGTGATTGAAGTTTATTCTAAACTTTCTATTGTATTTCTACGATAAAAAGAATTTTTCTCTGTGCTATTATAGATTTTTTACAATTCCTGGAATATGTTATTTAAGTTTATTATGCCTGATGTAACTAATTTCTTGTCTTTCGTATAATTATTTTAGGTAAGTTTTTTTATATTCGTTTATTCTCGTTATTCATTGTCATTTTAATATTGATTATTTTTCTATTTTGATATATTATTAATGATCTATTTACGTTATCAGGGTTTTTGTGTAATAGTAGTTGTTATATTCCGGATATTATTATTTTAATTTCATTTCTTATTTTTCTTACTTTTCTACTGGTATGTTTCTTACTATGTCTTATTATCCCATAGCTGCTGACACCATTTTTTGTAAGTGAGTGTAGTTTAGTTGTTTTAGTTTAAATATTTTATTTATTGTCGATCCAGCATATATTCTAGACTTAACATATCTTGGGTCTTTGTAAATATATATAATTTTCCGCCATTAATTTTCTAATAATTTTATATATTTATAGATTTCTATCCAAATGTGGAATATCCGTAGCCATTTTAATATGAATTTATTCTAAATCAAACATTGAAAGAATATTACAACTATTACCTAACTTTGCTACAAAGTTGGATAGATGGACAACGAGATACAAAGCTAAAGACTTTAATAAGATAATCTGGAGTCTAAAGCTAGCATAAGTCAGCAGCATGACCTATAAAAATCGGAACTTGTCAATCGAAGACAGAAGAATCCGTAGCTAACGGGAATTGGGAAAAACACCTAAACACCCATAACAATTGTTTTAAATACAGCTGCAGGTACAAGCCAACAAGTTAGTGAAAAACATAAGAATTCAAACTTAAACCAGTTATTCAGAAAACCATTTACCTTAGGCTAACACCAATAAATATTAACTACAGAACCCACAAACTTTTACATACGCATATAAGCCTACACCATGACAAAAGAACACATTAACCATATTACCGATCTATATAGAAATATATACCAAATTTCAAACGTTTTTAAACCTTAAAACCAGATCCACTACAACCCTAAGAACCAATCAGGATTATTAACCCAAAAATTACAAGGTTATAATAAACTGATGTGCACAACGAAAACTAACGTCAACTTAGTAAGGACATGTTACAACTGTGGATTACTAAATACAGTATATACATATGCCGGAGGAGGACTAGGGGGAATACCGAAGATACATAAAGCATTTTATTATATAAGAGAGTTACTAGGGAAATTTATTCTTGTTAAATTTTATACGGCAACAAGCAGAGATATTATACGAGGAAATAAAATTCTCTGATACAAAGTAGTAAAGATAGGACTAACAAAAGATTGATAATACCGAAAGATATTGGAACAACAACCAGAGGTACAAAAACGGAGATACCAAGTTCTATGCCAATAAGAGAATAATTGGTATATCAAACCATTATACAAGAACTAGCAAATAATTATTAAAGAAACGCTATATGGAGCTACTATGCAAGAGATCAAGTTAATGATTTATTCCAATTCAAGGGAGTTAAGGAAAGCAGTATGGATGAAGTCGAGAGGATGGATTTTATCATTACTTAAGGACAAAAGAAACGACTACAACACGAGCACTTAAGTAGGGTTTATTTTCGCAGAATTATTAACGAGGTATTTGCAATGCAATTGGTCACAAATATCTGATCACATATGTTCAAAATGCAATGGAGAAGATAATATCATCCAGCGTCCAGCTGGAATAAGAGATAAAGACGAAAGATGACAAAAGGATAAAGATGAAAGATAAAATATAAAGACTGACAGAAGATAAACATGAAGAGAAAAGATAAAGACGGAAGATGACAAACAAGATAAAAGATGAAGATAAAAGAAAACACAAAAAACGTGATTGGCCACACAAAATTCAAAAGTAGGTATGTAAAGTCTTAAAATATATAGTAGTAGTCAATGTTTGGCTAGTAGGAATAACTTAGTTGTCAACATATGCATGTTGTAGTTAAGTTGTAGTTTCGTTATTTTAGTTTAAATATTTCTTTAATGTTATTTATGATATATTCTAGATATAAACATATCTTGGGTTCTTTGGATACACATATAAATTTTCCTCCATTTAATTGTTCTAAATAATTTTATATTTTCCATAGATTCATATCCAATATTGTGAATATCCGTAGTTTAATTTAATCTGAATTTAGTTTCTGTAAATCATACCATTCTATTTTTCATAGTCTAAATCTCGTAGGTCTATTTCATTACCATTGTTGACTTTAATATATCTTCTGGTTCGTTATTATTAAATATTTTTTTTCCCATATTATTCTTCTAATTCAATATTCTATACCTTGAAGTATATATAAGATTAAAGTTTCGTAGTTTTTATTCATTTCGTCATGTATGTATGCCTGGTCATGTTCGTTGTTATGCAGGGTTTTCAATTATTCCTTTCCTTCATCTATTCTAATTGATTAAATTCATATTTATTATTATGAACTAGATTATCTATTTATCATGTTTTCTGTCACTACTAGCATCGTACTTTAGCAAAACTTTTAACCTACCCATCACAACGTCGGGAGAGCTTTCTTGTTCACCCCTAGGCTTGAGTGCATAGAAACGGTTCCTTTTTAAAGCTTCAGAATTAGGACCGCTTGGTTGAGCTTGACTATTACCCTTACCTTGACTTCTTACATTAGGACAATCTTTTACCATATGGCCACCTTCCCACAACCATAGCAACTATTAGTTCCAACAAGACATTCGCCCCCATGCTTCTTACCACACTTACCACAAGTTGGTCTTTCTCTTGGTGGATCAACATTTCTCCCCTCTTGAGGTTTAGGATTAGAACCTCTATCATTGCGATTCTTGGAGAAATTTGAAGGAACTTGGTTTGAAAACCTCTTCTTAAACTTAGGCTTGTCTTGAACATCAAGCCTACTTTTAGGAGAACCACTCTCAAAAGACTTTGCCTTCTTAGCTTCCCTATTTCTCTTCCTTAGGCGACTTTCCTCAACCTTTTGAGCATGAACCATCAACCTAGAAAGATTCATATTGTCATGAATCATGGCTGCACGACATTCTTCTTCAAGCTCTTCGGACACGCCCATTACATAATGGCTCATTTCATCCCTAGCATTAGAAATCAACGAAGAAGCATATTTGGACAGCTTAATGAACTTCAAGGAGTATTCCTTGACACTCATACCTCCTTGACGAAGGTTGATGAACTCATCTACCTTAGATTCTCTTTGTTCCCTTGGAAAGAATCGATCAAGAATGGAATTAGATGCTAAAAGACACATCGTGTCAAAGCTCTAAAGGCACAAAATAGGAGTATCATGAAAAGAGAAGTTTCTTAATCATCACATAGCCTCTCATCCACAATTGTGGCGCGCTTCACAACCATGAACAAGACACTAGGTAATGTGGTTTAGTGAGATTGATCTTATGGATATTTAACCTCATGCTCTGACACCAAGTTTGTCACACACGGATCCTAGACCCTGGATGAGACCGACGTCATTAACCTCTCAGGGCGTATCTATTCCTTCTCTAAAACATGCTTTTATTAGTATTTTTGTTCCTCCTAAATGTACATATTTAATTAGATTTTTAGCCTTAATGTCTTGTATTTCTTTATATATTATTTGTTTGTTTATTATTGGTATTTTGACCTTTACTTTAGTGTATTTGCAATCTATGATATGTTCTCTTTGACTTACTACATAATATTCTTATTTTTGTCGTTTAAACAAGTTTCTTATTGTTGGTATTTCGAATATTTTTGCTATGCTTAGATCTAATTCTTTTCCGTTTATTTATTCAAATATATTATTATCAAATACCAATTTTTGCTCTAAAGATTCTTCGTCTTGATGTTCTTCTTTATTTATTATTTGTATAGCTGTTTCAGTCATTTGTTGTATTATAAAATTCATTATCTGATTTCATTTCTATATCATTATCCATTTTATTTTCTGATATTTCATATATGCTATATTCACTTTCTAATTCATAATCTACATACTCTATCTGCGTATATTTTTCATCGTTTATTATTATTTCTGAAATTTGTTTTTTCTTTGGATTTTTAGGTAATTTACAGTCTCTAGTAGCTATATGTCCTAATTTTCCACAATTATAACAAGTACATTCTGTTAGTTTTCTTTTTGGTCTATATAGTTTTTTGGTTTTATAGTTTCTTACATAGTATCTTCTTCTCGGCTTTTTATATTTATATTTTGATCTGTATTTTGTATTATTTCTATTCTTATAATATCTATCCGTACAACCAAATTGAGGTGTTGTTTTATTTTTTCAACATGCCAAGTTTTTTACTAATATTTTGTTCATTTTTATTTTTTCTTTATATTTTTCACATAGTTCCATAAACCATCGTTGAAAGAATTTTATTCTAGCTCCTAAGGTATCTGTTAATTCTGCTTCGTTCCAACTTTTATAACTTTTGAATTAAAAGGTTCTGATAATTTTGTAAAATAGAATTTTCTTATTTCTTTACTTTCTTCTGTGCTATATGTTCCTTTATAATAGTATTCTCTAAATGCACATGTATATTCATCTATGTAACACATATTACATATTTCTAATTTTGTCATTAGATTCCGATTTATGATTTTTTCTTTACTTTGTTCTTCTATCTCTGTTGTCATACTGCTAAATTCATTTCTTATAGCTACTTCATATTTATATAATATTTCCATAGTTGTAGTAGCTAATTCGCCACTAGATTTTTTATTACTTCTTAAAGTTTCTAAACTTTCATCTGATAAATTTTGTAATCATAATTTTACTGTTCCTATAAGTGTTCTCTCTATATATCCTGGTGTCTCTGTTATTACTATTTTGTTATCTTTTAATAGTTTTGATATATATCCTATTTATAATTGAATTGTTTTATTTATATCTGCTACACAGTCTAAATCTAGAAAATTATGTTGTTCAGTTATTGGTTTAGGTGTCCATTTTTTATTCATTTTTTTATCCCATATAGTTTTTTCTCTATCATAGTATCCATAGTTTTCATTATAATATTTCCTATTTAAATTTTTTGGTTTTTTTTTACTTCTGATGTGCTAGATTTTTCATCCATGTCTACATCTCCTGTATTTATTTCTAAATTCCATGCATTATCTATATTTGCTAAAATTTCCGTATATGTTTCGCTTGTTTCTGAATGTTGTTCTAGATCATCGTTGTTTATTTCATCAATTCTTATTTCGGGTAGATTATCTTGGCTATTTTCTTCTTTTTCCTCTAATTCGTTTTCATCCCATAACAATTGTTTAAATACAGCTGCAGGTACAAGCCAACAAGTTAGTGAAAAACATAAGAATTCAAACTTAAACCAGTTATTCGAAAAACCATTTACCTCGAGGCTAACACCAATAAACATATTAACTACAGAACCACAAACTTTTACATACACATATAGCCTACACCATGACAAAAGAACATATAACCATATTACACGAATCTATATAGAAAATATATACAAATTTCAAATGTTTTTAAACCTTAAACCCAGATCCACTACAACCCAAGAACCCAATCAGGATTATTTAACCCAAAAATTACAAGGTTATAATAAACTGATTGCACAACCGAAAACTAACGTCAACTTAGTAAGGACATGTTACAATTGTGGATTACTAAATACAGTATATACATATGCCGGAGAGGACTAGGTGGAATACCGAAGATACATAAAGCATTTATTACTTATAAGAGAGTTACTAAGGGAAATTTATTCTATGTTAAATTTTATACGGCAACAGCAGAGATATTATACGAGGAAATAAAACCTCTGATACAAGTAGTAAAGATAGGACTAACAAAAGATATGATAATACCGAAAGATATTGAACAACAACCAGAGGTACAAAAAAGGGAGATACCAAGCTTCTATGCCAATAAGAGAATAATTGGTATATCAACCATTATACAAGAACTAGCAAATAATTATTTAAACGAAACGCTATATGGAGCTACTATGCAAGAGATCAGTTAATGATTTATTCCAATTCAAGGGAGTTAAGGAAAGCAGATATGGATGAAGTCGAGAGATGGATTTTATCATTACTTAAGACAAAAGAACGACCTACAACACGAGCACTTAAAGTAGGGTTTATTTTGGCAGAATTATTAACGAGGTATTGCAAGCTAATTGGTCACAAATATTCTGATCACATATGTTCAAAATGCAATGGAGAAGATAATATCATCCCAGACGTCCAGCTGGAATAAGAGATAAAGACGAAAGATGACAAAAGGATAAAGATGAAAGATAAAATATAAAGACTGACAAGAAGATAAACATGAAGAGAAAAGATAAAGACGGAAGATGACAACAAGATAAAGATGAAGATAAAAGAAAAACACAAAAACGTGATTGGCCACACAAATTCAAAAGTAGGTATGTAAAAGTCTTAAAATATATAGTAGTAGTCACATTATTGGTTAGTAGGATAACTTAGTCAACATATGCATGTTGTAGTTAAGTTGGTAGTTTCGTTATTTTAGTTTAAATATTTCTTTAATGTTATTTATGATATATTCTAGATATAACATATCTTGGGTTCTTTGGTACACATATAAATTTTCCTCCATTAATTGTTCTAATAATTTTATATTTTCCATAGATTCTATCCAATATTGTGAATATCCGTAGTTTAATTTAATCTGAATTTATTTCTAAATCATACCATTCTATTTTTTCATAGTCTAAATCTCGTAGGTCTATTTCATACCATTGTTGATTTAATATATCTTCTGGTTCGTTATTATTAAATATTTTTTCCCATATTATTCTTCTTAATTCAATTATTCTATACCTTGAAGTATATATAAGATTAAAGTTTCGTAGTTTTTTATCATTTCGTCATGTATGTATGCGGTCATGTTCGTTGTTATGCAGGGTTTTTCAATTATTCCTTCCTATCATATTCATAATTGATTAAATTCATATTAGATTATTATGAACTAGATTATCTATTTATCATGTTTTTCTGTCACTACTAGCATCGTACTTTAGCGGATACTTCCTTCTTATCATCGCCTCAACTTTGTTTACTCCCCTAAACGGCTTTCCTTGCCTACCGATTTCAACATTAGGATGACATAGTATAAAAGTTTTCTCCCTGTTTCCAGTGTACTAATAAACTAGAAATAATGATTCAAATAATTTTAGTACATAATAACTAACATAAAATTATTCAATCATATATATGATATTCAGGAATATATGAAATTAGTTCCGCATTTTTTTTGAATAATATACCTTTGTTTCTTGCTTATTCATGCTATCTGAAATATCTAATTGGATTTCAGATTGTTGCTTCATTTATCTAAATACTAATTTTTTAGTTGAGAGAGTTTTTTGATAGAAAGCTTTTTATTTCAGGCATTGCCTGCCCTTTATGTTACATATTCCTTCCTTTATATAGAAAAGAATTACTGCATAATCATGCACTTACTATACTCCACACTTACTTTACAACTCTCCCTACCTTACTACTTTTACACTTGTCTTTTTAATAATACATCCCACCTACCATACTTTACACTTGTCAACATATCTTTAATAATGCACATGCATATGTTGACTAAGTTATCCTACTAACCAATAATTTGACTATTACTATATATTTCAAGACTTTTACATATCTACTTTTGGCTTTGTGTTGTCAAGCACGTTTTTGTGTTTTCCTTTTATCTTCATCTTTATCTTCTTGTCATCTTCCGTCTTTATTTTTTCTCTTCATCTTTATCTTCTTGTCAGTCTTTATCTTTTATCTTCATCTTTATCTTTTTGTCATCTTTCGTCTTTATCTCTTATTCCAGCTGGACGTCTGGGATTATATTATCTTCTCTGTTGCATTTTGAACATATGTAATTAGGGTATTTGTGACCAATTAGCTTGCAATACCTCGTTAATAATTCTGCCAAAATAAACCCTACTTTAAGTGCTCGTGTTGTAGGTCGTTCTTCTGGCTTAAGTAATGATAAAATCCATCTCTGGACTTCATCCATATCTGCTTTCCTTAGCTCCCTTGAATTGGAATGAATCATTAACTGATCTCTTGCATAGTAGCTTCATATAGCGTTTCCGTTTAAATAATTATTTGATAGTTCTTGTATAATGGTTGATATACCAATTATTCTCTTATTGGCATAGAAGCTTGGTATCTCGCTTTTTTGTACCTCTGGTTGTTGTTCAAAATCTTCCGGTATTATCATTTCTTTTGTTAGTCCTATTTTTACTACTTGTATCGGAGGTTTTATTTCCTCGTATAATATCTCTGTTGTTGCCGTATAAAATTTACATAGAATAAATTTCCCTTAGTAACTCTCTTATAAGTAATAAATGTTTTATGTATCTCCGGTATTCCACTTAGTTTCTCTCCGTCATATGTATATACTGTATTTAGTAATCCATAGTTGTAACATGTCCTTACTAAGTTGGCATTAGTTTTTGATTGTGCAATCAGTTTATTATAACCTTGTAATTTTTGGGTTAAATAATCTTGGTTAGGTTATTGGGTAGTAGTAGATCTGGGTTTAAGGTTTAAAAATGCTTGGATTTTGTATATATTTTCTATATAGATTCGTGTAATATGGTTATATGTTCTTTTGTCATGGTGTAAGCTATCTGCATATGTAGAAATTTGTGATTCTGTAGTTAATATGTTTTTTGGTGTTAACCTCGAGGTAAATGGTTTTTCGAATAACAGGTTTAAGTTTGAATTCTTATGTTTTTCACTAAATCGTTGGCTTGTACCTGCAGATGTATTTAAACAATTGTTATGGGTTTTTAGGTGTTTCCCAACGTCACCGTTTAGCTCTGGATTCTTTCTGTCTTCCGATTGACGTAGTTCCGCATTTTTATAGTCATGCTGCTGACTTATGCTAGCTTTAGACTTCAGATTATCTTCATTAGTCTTTAGCTTTTGTATCTCGTTGTCCATACTATCCACTTTTGTACAAAGTGTAGTAATAGCTTCGAGTATCTTTTCAATTATATCTTCTCCCTTAGTCTAAGTTTGAGTAGCTTTGTCATGATAGGTAAACTGCAATAACATTCATATCAGTTTTTATTACTTCAATTGTAAATGTGAAATTTAATAT
Organism: Solanum lycopersicoides; assembly: GCA_022817965.1. Lineage (NCBI taxonomy): Eukaryota > Viridiplantae > Streptophyta > Magnoliopsida > Solanales > Solanaceae > Solanum > Solanum lycopersicoides. The sequence goes on from CM040627.1 coordinate 37,746,316, forward strand.
ATTTAATACCAATCTCCTTATTTCTTTTGTTGTTACCGAATCTTGTATTTTTCTTGTTAGCCACCATTTTACTTGTGTATTATCTGTCTTATAATGAATTTGTTATATACAATATATGGTTCAAATGATAATAAACACTTATATACTGAATATAATTGTTTTCTATTTATTTCCCATTTTATTTTTGTATTTTTAAATGTTCCTGAATAATACCTGCAATGATATTCTATTGTATTGGCATCATACTTGTGTTTTAATATTTCTCTATAACTTTTTTCACTCGCATCTGATTCTATTATATAAGTAAATTTTTTATTTTCATCTGGAAAGTATAGTTTAGGTAAGTATTTACATAATAATTTTATCTTTTGTATCTGTATTTGATCTTTTTTATCAAACTGATATTTCATATCTTTCATTAATTTTTAATGTAATGGTTTTAAATTTTCTGCTAACTTTGGTAGGTATTCTCTTACTTGATTTACTAGGCCTAAGAATGATTGTAATTTCCTTTTTGTGTCTAGTTGTTCATTTGAGTTAATTATTTTTTGTACTATATGTGTTTGCATTTTTATTTCGTTTTTATCTATTTGTATTCCTAAGAATTCTATTTGATTTATCATTATTTCTGCCTTCTTTTTACTTAGACTTATACCCGAATATTCTATTACATGTATAATTTTTTTTAATAATCTTATATGTTTATCTTGTGTTTTGGAATATAATAGTATATCATCAATGTATACTACACAATTTTCTATTTGTTTAAAGTGATTGTCCATAAAGTGTTGATATCTACCTGGTGCGTTTTTATATCCAAATGGTAATACATTCCATTCATAAAATTCTTGTGGTACAGTGAATGCTGTTAGTTTTTAGACTCTTCTTCTAGTTTTAAGTGATAAAATCCTGATTTACAATCAAATTTGCTAAAATAATTATATCCTTATATTTGTCTTGTCTTTATTATTTTATTTGATATCGGATAATTATATGTTTTAGTTTTTGCATTTAGATTTCTATAATCAATAACCATTCTGTTTTTTCCTCTTTTTTGTTCACTATGTTTATTTACTATAAATGCCGGGCTTGTGTGCTTACTATTGCTTTCTTGTATAGATCCTTTTTCTAGTAATTCATTTATATGTATCTTAAATTCGGTTAAATCATTAAAATTATATTTTAATGGTTTTTGGGTTATTATACTATTATTACAATTAGCTCAATTTTCACTTTTGTTTTATGTTTTTTCCATCCTTGTAAAGGATCTTCATTATATAATAATTCTAACTTATCTTGGATTTTTTTACTTTATTTATAGAGAATATAATTAATTCTATCTTAGGGTCTTCTTCTTTTATATTTTTTAACTTTTGCGTAACTTTCTCACTTCCTTTTATTCATTCTGTTATTTTTCGTTTTTTGTTATTTACTCTTTTTGCTCCTATTTTTTGTTTACATGGTGTTGTGAACCACCAGTGTGTTTTTGTTATTATATGTGGGTATAATTTTTCTAAAAAAGGCATTCCTAATAGCATATCTTTTGTAGTCAATTCAAAATTATATATTTCTTCTATAGTTAATATTTTATCCCATATTTGTATTTTTATATTTTTTGCCTTATATGTGATCATGCTTCCTTCATTATTAAATCATGTTACTACTATCGGCGTTTTTAATTTTTCCCATTTATCTTCCGGTAAATAATTATATTTACATATATATTAGCTTCTGCTACCGTATCTATCATCGATGTATAATATCTGTTGTAATAGAGCTATGGATAATAAGAAACATAGTAAGAAACATACAAGTAGAAAGTTAAGAAAAATAAGAAGAAAATTAAATAAATTATATCCGGAATATAAACAACTCAATATCACAAAAACTGATAACGTAAAATTAGATCAATTAATTGATAATATATCTAAAATAGAATATAAATATATTCAATATTTAAAAATACAATGAATAACGAGAATAACGAATATAAAGAAAAACTTACTAAAATAACTATAGCGAAAAGACAAGAATTAGTACATAGGCAAAATAGACTTAATAATAACATATTCGCAGGAATTTGTAAAAAATCTATAATAGCATAGAGATTTTTTTTATCTAGAAATACAAATAGAAAGTTTAGAATATAAACTTCAACACAATCTATAAATGAATAAGGAAGAATACGCGATAGATGAAAAAATATATGAAAACTATGATGAATTAAAAATAAAAATAATATTTTCTAATCTAGGAAGAAGATATAAGAAAATAGGTGACAATCTAAATTTAATGTTAGAAAAAGAAACGGTAAAACTAGAACATAGTTTAACTTCTATGATAAAAATAACTAAATAAAATGAAGAAATAGATAGAAAAATGGAAATTGAAAAAATAAAGTAACAAGCAGAAAGGGAAGTACAACAATTAGAAGAAGTAAAAAATACTAAAATTCTAGAGCTAGAAAAAGAGCTAGCAATATTTTAAAAAATGTATGAAATTAAACAAAGAGAAAAAAACCAAAAAAAAAAATTAGCTAATGAAATAATTAAATTCAAAGAAAAATTGCAAATAGAAAACGAATTAGAGGAAAAAGAAGAAAATAGCCAAGATAATCTACCCGAAATAAGAATTGATGAAATAAACAACGATGATCTAGAACAACATTCAGAAACAAGCGAAACATATACAGAAATTTTAGCAAATATAGATAATGCAAGAAATTTAGAAATAAATACAGGAGATGTAGACATGGATGAAAAACCTAGCACATCAGGAGTAAAAAAAAACAAAAAATTTAAATTCGAAATATTATAATGAAAACTATGGACATTATGATAGAGAAAAAACTATACGGGATAAAAAATTGAATAAAAAATGACACCTAAACCAATAACTGAACAACATAATTTTCTAGATTTAAACTGTGTAGCAGATATAAATAAAATAATCCAATTATGGATAGGATATATATCAAAACAATTAATAGATAACAAAATAGTAATAACAGAGACACCAGGATATATAGAAAGAACACTTATAGGAACAGTAAAATTATGGTTACAAAATTTATCAGATGAAAGTTTAAAAATTTTAAGAAGTAATAAAAAACTAGTGGCGAATTAGCTACTACAACTATGGAAATATTATATAAATATGAAGTAGCTATAAGAAATGAATTTAGCAGTATGACAACGGAGATAGAAGAACAAAATAAAAAAAAATCATAAATCGAAATCTAATGACAAAATTAGCAATATATAATATGTGTTACATAGATGAATATACATGTGCATTTAGGGAATACTATTATAAAGGAACATATAGCACAGAAGAAAGTAAAGAAATAAGAAAATTATATTTTACAGAATTACCAGAACCTTTTAATTCAAAAGTCATAAAAAGTTGGAACGAAGCCGAATTAATAGATACCTTAGGAGGTAGAATAAAATTCTTGCAACGATGGTTTATGGAACTATATGAAAAACATAGAGAAGAAATAAAAATGGAAAAAATATTAGTAAAACATTTGACATGTTGCAAAAATAAAACAGCACCTCAATTTGGTTGTACGGATAGGTATTATAAGAATAGAAATAATAAAAAATATAGATCAAAATATAAATATAAAAAAATGTGAAGAAGATACTATGTACAAAACTATAAAACCAAAAGACCATATAGACCAAAAAGAAAACTAACATAATGTACTTGTTATAATTGTGGAAAATTAGGACATATAGCTAGAAACTGTAAATTACCTAAAAATCCAAAGAAAAAACAAATTTCAGAAATAAAAATAAATGATGAAAAATATACGCAGATACAGTATGTAGATTATGAATTAGAAAGTGAAGATAGCATATATGAAATAACAGAAAATGAAAAGGATAATGATATAGAAATGAAATCAGATAATGAATTCTATAATACAACAAATGACTGAAACAGATATACAAATAATAAATAAAGAAGAACATCAAGACGAAGAATCTTTAGAACAAAAATTGGTATTTGATAATAATATATTTGAACAAATAAAAGGAAAAGAATTAGATGTAAGTATAGCAAAAATATTTGAAATACCAACAATAAGAAACTGGTTTAAACGACAAAAAGAAGAATATTATGTAGTAAGTCAAAGAGAACATATCATAGATTGCAAATACACTAAAGGAAAGGCCAAAATACCAATAATAAACAAACGAATAATAAATAAAGAAATACAAGACATTAAGGCTAAAAATCCAATTAAATATGTACATTTAGGAGGAACAGAAATACTAATAAAAGCATGTTTTAGAGAAGGAATAGATACGCCCATAAAAATATACTTAGAGGATGATAGAATCATACAGCCCGTCGAAAAATATATAATAAGTGCAGTAAAAGGTAATCTCATATACCAAAAATTTAAATTTATAATAAGTGCTAACTACACAGTAGCAATAAATGACAGGAACATAGATAAATCACTAGTATTATATTGGAAAATATCGGGAATAGAACTAGCCCCGGGAAGTAAAATATTTACAGCTAGATGTAAAAACTTATATGTTTTAACAACAAAATATAAAATAACAGCAAAAAATAAAATAGATAAAATAAAAATAGAAGATCCTTTTGAAAGGATAGTCAAAGTCATAGATAATAATGATTATAGTTATAATGAGATTGATATAGAAGAAGACTTAGAAATAGTAAAAGAAAGATTAAGCACATCAAAAAGAATAAACTGTGAAATAACACAAATATCATAAAAAATGAGTACCTCAAGAAGAATAGATAAAACTCCACAAAAATTAATGTAAGATGAAATAAAACCACATCATTATTACATAATGGGAATAATGGAACAACGAAAATATTTAATATTAATAGATACAGGACGAAAAGAAAACTATATTACAAGAGAATTAGTAACGAAAGATGAAATAATAACTATAGGGCAATCATGCCCCGAATTATCAAAAGCATTAATGTATACCGAAGAAACTACAGAAAAAGAAATAATCATTGGAGGAGTACCAATAGTAATAAAATTTAAAATATACCAAGGAGATTAAAATATTATTTTAGAAATAAAATGGTTAGAACAAGTAAAATCATATAATCTAAAAGACAAACAATTGATAATAAATTATAAAAATAAAAGAGTAATAATAAAAAGAACTTTGGTAGGATAAAAATATGAAAATACATATACTTGCGAAGATAATAATAGAGGGATATTACAACAGATATTATACACCGATGATAGATACGGGAGCAGAAGCTAATATATGTAAATACAATTATTTACCGGAAGATAAATGAGAAAAATTAAAAACGCCGATAGTAGTAACATGATTTAATAATGAAGGAAGCATGATCACATATAAGGCAAAAAATATAAAAATACAAATATGGGATAAAATATTAACTATAGAAGAAATATATAATTTTGAATTGACTACAAAAGATATGCTATTAGGAATGCCTTTTTTAGAAAAATTATACCCACATATAATATCAAAAAGACACTGGTGGTTCACAACACCATGTAAACAAAAAATAGGAGCAAAAAAAGTAAATAACAAAAAACGAAAAATAACAGAATGAATAAAAGGAAGTGACAAAGTTACGCAAAAGTTAAAAAATATAAAAGAAGAAGACCCTAAGATAGAATTAATTATATTCTCTATAAATAAAGTAAAAAAATCCAAGATAAGTTAGAATTATTATATAATGAAGATCCTTTACAAGGATGAAAAAAACATAAAACAAAAGTAAAAATTGAGATAATTGGTAATAATAGTATAATAACCCAAAAACCATTAAAATATAATTTTAATGATTTAACCGAATTTAAGATACATATAAATGAATTACTAGAAAAAGGATATATACAAAAAAGCAATAGTAAGAACACAAGTCCGGCATTTATAGTAAATAAACATAGTGATCAAAAAAGAGGAAAAAGCAGAATGGTTATTGATTATAGAAATTTAAATGCAAAAACTAAAACATATAATTATCCGATACCAAATAAAATACTAAAGATAAGACAAATACAAGAATATAATTATTTTAGCAAATTTAATTGTAAATAAGGATTTTATCAGTTAAAACTAGAAGAAGAGTCTAAAAAACTAACAGCATTCACTGTACCACAAGGATTTTATGAATGGAATGTATTACCATTTGGATATAAAAACGCACCAGGTAGATATCAACACTTTATGGACAATCACTTTAAACAAATAGAAAATTGTGTAGTATACATTGATGATATACTATTATATTCCAAAACACAAGATGAACATGTAAGATTATTAGAAAAATTTATACATGTAATAGAATATTCGGGTATAAGTCTAAGTAAAAAGAAAGCAAAAATAATAAAAAATTAAATAGAATTCTTAGGAATACAAATAGATAAAAACAGAATAAAAATGCAAACACATATAGTACAAATATAATTAACTCAAATGAACAACTAGACACAAAAAAAAAATTACAATCATTCTTAGGCCTAGTAAATCAAGTAAGAGAATACATACCAAAATTAGCAGAAAATTTAAAACCATTACAACAAAAATTAAAGAAAGATATAGAATATCAGTTTGATAAAAAAGACCAAATACAGATACAAAAGGTAAAATTATTCTGTAAAAACTTACCTAAACTATACTTTTCAGATGAAAACAAAAATTTACTTATATAATATAATTATATGCGAGTGAAAAAAGTTATGGAGGAATATTAAAATACAAGTATGATGCCAATACAATAGAATACCATTGCAGGTATTATTCAGGAACATTTAATAATACATAAATAAAATGGGAAATAAATACAAAAAAATTATATTCAGTATATAAGTGTTTATTATCATTTGAACCATATATTGTATATAACAAATTCATTATAAGAGCAGATAATACACAAGTAAAATGGTGGCTAACAAGAAAAATACAAGATTCGATAACAACAAAAGAAATAAGGAGTTGGTATTAAATATATTAAATTTCACATTTACAATTGAAGTAATAAAAACTGATAAGAATGTTATTGCAGATTACCTATCACGACAAAGCTATTCAGACTAAGACTAAGGGAGAAGATACAATTGAAAAGATACTCGAAGCTATTACTACACTTTGTACAAAAGTGGATAGTATGGACAACGAGATACAAAAGCTAAAGACTAATGAAGATAATCTGAAGTCTAAAGCTAGCATAAGTCAGCAACATGACTATAAAAATGCGAAACTATGTCAATCGAAAGACAGAAAGAATCCAGAGCTAAACGGTGACGTTGGGAAACACCTAAAAACCCATAACAATTATTTAAATACAATTGCAGGTACAAGCCAACGAGTTAGTGAAAAACATAAGAATTCAAACTTAAACCAGTTATTCGAAAAACCATTTACCTCGACGCTAACACAAAAAAACATATTAACTACAAAACCACAAACTTCTACATACCCAGATAGGCTACACCATGACAAAAGAACATATAACCATATTACACGAATCTATATAGAAAATAAATACAAAATCCAAATATTTTTAAACCTTAAACCCAGATCTACTACAACCCAAGAACCCAACCAGGATTATTTAACCCAAAAATTACAAGGTTACAATAAATTGATTGCACAATCGAAAACTAACGCCAACTTAGTAAGGACATGTTACAACTATGAATTACTAAATACAGTATATACATATGACGGAGAGGAACTAAGTGAAATACCGGAGATACATAAAGCATTTATTACTTATAAGAGAGTTACTAAGTGAAATTTATTCTCTGTAAAATTTTATACGGCAACAACAGAGATATTATACGAGGAAATAAAACCTCCTATGCAAGTATTAAAGATAGGACTAACAAAAGATATGATAATATAGGAAGATATTGAACAACAACCAGAGGTACAAAAAAGCAAGATACCAAGCTTCTATGCCAATAAGAGAATAATTGGTATATCAACCATTACACAAGAACTAGCAAATAATTATTTAAACGAAAATGCTATATCAAGCTACTATGCAAGAGATCAGTTAATGATTTATTCCAATTCAAGGGAGCTAAGGAAAGAAGATATGGATGAAGTCTAGAGATAGATTTTATCATTACTTAAGACAGAAGAACGACCTACAACACGAGCACTTAAAGTAGGGTTTATTTCGGCAGAATTATTAACGAGGTATTGCAAGCTAATTGGTCACAAATACCCTGATCACATATGTTCAAATTGCAACGGAGAAGATAATATAATCCCAGACGTCCAGATGAAATAAGAGATAAAGACGAAAGATGACAAAAAGATAAAGATGAAGATAAAAGATAAAGACTGACAAGAAGATAAAGATGAAGAGAAAAGATAAAGACGGAAGATGACAAGAAGATAAAGATGAAGATAAAAGGAAAACACAAAAAGTTCTTGTCCACACAAAGCCAAAAGTAGATATGTAAAAGTCTTGAAATATATAGTAGTAATCACATTATTGGTTAGTAGGATAACTTAGTCAACATATGCATGTGCATTATTAAAGATATGTTGACAAGTGTAAAGTATGGTAGGTGAGATGTATTATTAAAAAGACAAGTGTAAAAGTAGTAAGGTAGGGAGAGTTGTAAAGTAAGTGTGGAGTATATTAAGTGCATGATTATGCACTAATTCCTTTCTATATAAAGAAAGGAATATGTAACATAAAGGGCGGGAAATGCCTGAAATAAAAAGCTTTCTATCAAAAAACTTTCTTAACTAAAAAATTAGTATTTAGATAAATGGAGAAACAATCTGAAATCCAATCAGATATTTCAGATAGCATGAATAAGCAAGAAACAAAGGTATATTGTTCAAAAAATATGCGGAACTAATTTCATATATTCCTGAATATCATATATATGATTGAATAATTTTATGTTAGTTATTATGTACTAGAATTATTTGAATAATGATTTCTAGTTTATTAGTACACTGGAAACAGGGAGAAAACTTCTATACTATGCCATCCTAATGTTGAAACCGGTAGGCAAGAAAAGCCGTTTAGGGGAGTAAACAAAGTTGAGGCGATGATAAGAAGGAAGTATCTGCTAAAATACGATGCTAGTAGTGACAGAAAAACATGATAAATAGATAATCTAGTTCATAATAATCTAGTATGGATTTAAACAATTATGAATATGATAGGAAGGAATAATTGAAAAACCCTGCATAACAACGAACATGACCACATACATACATGACGAAATGATAAAAAGCTATGAAACATTAATCGTATATATACCTCAAGGTATAGAAATAATTGAATTAAGAAAATAATATGGGAAAAATATTTAATAATAACGAATCAGAAGATATATTAAATCAACAATGGTATGAAATAGACCTACGAGATTTAGACTATGAAAAAATAGAATGGTATGATTTAGAAATAAATTCAGATTAAAATGGACTACGGATATTCACAATATTGGATAGAATCTATGAAAATATAAAATTATTAGTACAATTAATGGAGGAAAATTTATATGTGTACCAAAGTACCCAAGATATGTTATATCTAAAATATATCATAAATAACATTAAAGAAATATTTAAACTAAAACAATTAAACTATCAGCTTAACTACAACATGCATATGTTGACTAAGTTATCCTACTAACCAATAATGTGACTACTACTATATATTTCAAGACTTTTACATATCTACTTTTGGCTTTGTGTGGCCAAGCACGTTTTTGTGTTTTCCTTTTATCTTCATCTTTATCTTCTTGTCATCTTCCGTCTTTATCTTTTCTCTTCATCTTTATCTTCTTGTCAGTCTTTATATTTTATCTTTGGTAGAGATATGGATAATAATAAACATAGTACGAAACATACAAGTAGAAAGTTAAGAAAAATAAGAAGAAACTTAAATAAATTATATCCGGAATATAAATAACTCAATATCACAAAAACTGATAACGTAAAATTAGATCAATTAATAGATAATATATCTAAAATAAATTATAAATATATTCAATATTTAAAAATACAATGAATAACGAGAATAATGAATATAAAGAAAAACTTACTAAAATAATTATAGCGAAAAGACAAGAATTAGTACATAGGCAAAATAGACTTAATAATAACATATTCGCAGGAATTTGTAAAAAATCTATAATAGCAAAGAGAAAAACTATTTTTATCTAGAAATACAAATAGAAATTTTAGAATATAAACTTCAACACAATCTATAAATGAATAAGGAAGAATATTCGATAGATTAAAAAACATATGAAAACTATGATGGATTAAAAATAAAAATAGTATTTTCTAATCTAGGAAGAAGATATAAGAAAATAGGTGACAATCTAAATTTAATGTTAGAAAAAGAAACGGTAAAACTAGAATATAGTTTAACTGCTATGATAAAAATAACTAAAGAAAATGAAGAAATAGATAGAAAAATGAAAATTGAAAAAATAAAATAACAAGCAGAAAGGGAAGTACAACAATTAGAAGAAGTAAAAAATACTAAAATTCTAAAGCTAGAAAAAGAGCTAGCAATATTCAAAAAAATGTATGAAATTAAACAAAGAGAAAAAAAACAAAAAACAAAATTAGCTAATGAAATAATTAAATTCAAAGAAAAATTGCAATTAAAAAACGAATTAGAGAAAAAAGAAGAAAATAGCCAAGATAATCTACCCGAAATAAGAATTGATGAAATAAACAACGATGATCTAGAACAACATTCAGAAACAAGCGAAACATATACGGAAATTTTAGCAAATATAGAGAATGCAAGGAATTTAGAAATAAATACAGAAGATGTAGACATGGATGAAAAACCTAGCACATCAGGAGTAAAAAATAAATAAATTCAAATACGAAATATTATAATAAAAACTATGGACACTATGATAGAGAAAAAACTATATGGGATAAAAAATTGAATAAAAAATGGACACCTAAAACAATAACTGAATAACATAATTTTCTAGATTTAGACTGTGTAGCAGATATAAATAAAACAATCCAATTATGGATAGGATGTATATCAAAACAATTAATAGATAACAAAATAGTAATAACAGAGACACCAGGATATATAGAAAGAACACTTATAGGAAAAGTAAAATTATGTTTACAAAATTTATCAGATGAAAGTTTAAAAACTTTAAGAAGTAATTAAAAATCTAGTGGCGAATTAGCTATTACAACAATGGAAATATTATATAAATATGAAGTAGCTATAAGAAATGAATTTAGCAGTATGACAACAGAGATAGAAGAACAAAATAAAGAAAAAATCATAAATCAGAATCTAATATGTGTTACATAGATGAATATACATGTGCATTTAGGGAATACTATTATAAAGGAACATATAGCACAGAAGAAAGTAAAGAAATAAGGAAATTATATTTTTTACAAAATTACCAGAACCTTTTAATTCAAAAGTCATAAAAAGTTGGAACGAAGCAAAATTAACAGATACCTTAGGAGCTAGAATAAAATTCTTGCAACGATGGTTTATGGAACTATGTGAAAAATATAGAGAAGAAATAAAAATGGAAAAAATATTAGTAAAAAATTTGGCATGTTGCAAAAATAAAACAACACCTCAATTTGGTTGTACGGATATGTATTATAAGAATAGAAATAATAAAAAATACAGATCAAAATATAAATATAAAAAAACGAGAAGAAGATACTATGTACAAAACTATAAAACCAAAAGACCATATAGACCAAAAAGAAAACTAACAGAATGTACTTGTTATAATTGTGAAAAATTAGGACATATAGCTAGAAACTGTAAATTAGCTAAAAATCCAAAGAAAAAACAAATTTCAGAAATAAAAATAAATGATGAAAAATATACGCAGATACAGTATGTAGATTATGAATTAGAAAGTGAAGATAGCATATATGAAATATCAGAAATGAAAAGGATAATGATATAGAAATGAAATCAGATAATGAATTCTATAATACAACAAATGACTGAAACAGATATACAAATAATAAATAAAGAAGAACATCAAGACGAAGAATCTTTAGAACAAAAATTGGTATTTGATAATAATATATTGAACAAATAAAAGGAAAAGAATTAGATCTAAGCATAGCAAAAATATTTGAAATACCAACAATAAGAAACTGATTTAAACGACAAAAAAAAGAATATTATGTAGTAAGTCAAAGAGAACATATCATATATTGCAAATACACTAAAGGAAAGACCAAAATACCAATAATAAACAAACGAATAATAAATAAAAAAATACAAGACATTAAGGCTAAAAATCCAATTAAATATGTACATTTAGGAGGAACAGAAATACTAATAAAAACATGTTTTAGAGAAGGAATAGATACACCTATAAAAATATACTTAGAGGATAATATAATCATACAACCCGTCGAAAAATATATAACAAGTGCAGTAAAAGGTAACCTCATATACCAAAAATTTAAATTTGTAATAAGTGCTAACTACTCAGTAGCAATAAATGACAGGAACATAGATAAATCACTCGTATTATATTGAAAAATATCGAGAATAGAACTAGCCCTGGGAAGTAAAATATTTACAGCTAGATGTAAAAACTTATATGTTTTAACAACAAAACATAAAATAACAGCAAAAAATAAAATAGATAAAATAAAAATAGAAGATCCTTTTGAAAGGATAGTCAGAGTCATAGATAAAAATGATTATAGTTATAATGAGATTGATATAGAAGAAGACTTAGAAATAGTAAAAGAAAGATTAACAATATCAAAAAGAATAAACTGTAAAATAACACAAATATCATCAAAAATAAGTACCTCAAGAAGAATAGATAAAACTCCACAAAAACTAATGAAAGATGAAATAAAACCACATCATTATTACATAATGGGAATAATGGAAAAACGAAAATATTTAATATTAATAGATACAGGACGAGAAGAAAATTATATTACAAGAGAATTAGTAACGGAAGATGAAATAATAACTACTGGGCAATCATGCCCCGAACTATCAAAAGCATTAATGTATACCGAAGAAACTACAAAGAAATAATCATTGGAGGAGTACCAATAGTAATAAAATTTAAAATATACCAAGGCTATGAAAATATTATTTTAGGAATAAAATGGTTAGAACAAGTAAAACCATATAATCTAGAAGATAAACAATTGATAATAAATTATAAAAATAAAAGAGTAATAATAAAAAGAACTTTGGTAGGATAAAAATATGAAAATACATATACTTGTGAAGATAATAATAGAGGGATATTACAACAGATATTATACACCGATGATAGATACGGGAGCAGAAGTCAATATATGTAAATACAATTGTTTACCGGAAGATAAATGGGAAAAATTAAAAACGCCGATAGTAGTAACAGGATTTAATAATGAAGGAAGCATGATCACATATAAGGCAAAAAATATAAAAATATAAATATGTCATAAGATATTAACTATAGAAGAAATATATAATTTTGAATTGACTACAAAAGATATGCTATTAGGAATGCCTTTTTTAGAAAAATTATACCCACATATAATAACAAAAACACACTGGTGGTTCACAACACCATGTAAACAAAAAATAGGAGCAAAAAGAGTAAATAACAAAAAACTGAAAAACAACAGAATGGATAAAAGGAAGTGAGAAAATTACGCAAAAGTTAGAAAATATAAAAGAAGAAGACCCTAAGATAGAATTAATTATATTCTCTATAAATAAAGTAAAAATAATCAAGATAAGTCAGAATTATTATAATGAAGATCCTTTCAAGGATGGGAAAAACATCAAACAAAAGTAAAAATTGATCGAATTGATAATAATAGTATAATAACCCAAAAACCATCAAAATATAATTTTAATGATTTAATCGAATTTAAGATACATATAAATGAATTACTAGAAAAAGGATATATACAAAAAAGCAATAGTAAGCACACAAGCCCGGCATTTATAGTAAATAAACATAGTGAACAAAAAAGAGGAAAAAGCAGAATGGTTATTGATTATAGAAATCTAAATGCAAAAACTAAAACATATAATTATCTGATAACAAATAAAATACTAAAGATAAGACAAATACAAGGATATTATTATTTTAGCAAATTTAATTGTAAATCAGGATTTTATCACTTAAAACTAGAAGAAGAGTCTAAAAAACTAATAGCATTCACTGTACCACAAGGATTTTATGAATGGAATGTATTACCATTTGGATATAAAAATGCACCAGGTAGATATCAACACTTTATGGACAATCACTTTAAACAAATAGAAAATTGTGTAGTATACATTGATGATATACTAATATATTCCAAAACACAAGATGAACATGCAAGATTATTAGAAAAAATTATACATGTAATAGAATATTCGGGTATAAGTGTAAGTAAAAAGAAAGCAAAAATAATGAAAAATTAAATAGAATTCTTAGGAATACAAATAGATAAAAACAGAATAAAAATGCAAACACATATAGTACAAAAATAATTAACTCAAATGAACAACTAGACACAAAAAAGAAATTACAATTATTCTTAGGCCTAGTAAATCAAGTAAGAGAATACATACCAAAATTAGCAGAAAATTTAAAACCATTACAACAAAAATTAAAGAAAGATATAGAATATCAGTTTGATAAAAAAGACCAAATAGAAATACAAAAGGTAAAATTATTCTGTAAAAACTTACCTAAACTATACTTTCCAGATGAAAATAAAAATTTACTTATATAATATAATCATATGCGAGTGAAAAAAGTTATGGAGGAATATTAAAATACAAGTATGATGCCAATACAATAGAATATCATTGCAGGTATTATTCAGGAACATTTAATAATACATAAATAAAATGGGAAATAAATAGAAAAGAATTATATTCAGTATATAAGTGTTTATTATCATTTGAACCATATATTGTATATAACAAATTCATTATAAGAACAGATAATACACAAGTAAAATGGTGGCTAACAAGAAAAATACAAGATTCGGTAACAACAAAAGAAATAAGGAGTTGGTATTAAATATATTAAATTTCACATTTACAATTGAAGTAATAAAAACTGATAAGAATGTTATTGCAGATTACCTATCACGACAAAGCTATTCAGACTAAGACTAAGGGAGAAAATACAATTGAAAAGATACTCGAAGCTATTACTACACTTTGTACAAAAGTGGATAGTATGGACAACGAGATACAAAAGCTAAAGACTAATGAAGATAATCTGAAGTCTAAAGCTAGCATAAGTCAGCAACATGACTATAAAAATGCGGAACTATGTCAATCGGAAGACAGAAAGAATCCAGAGCTAAACGGTGACGTTGGAAAACACCTAAAAACCCATAACAATTATTTAAATACAATTGCAGGTACAAGCCAACGAGTTAGTGAAAAACATAAGAATTCAAACTTAAACCAGTTATTCAAAAAACTATTTACCTCGAGGCTAACACCAAAAAACATATTAACTACAGAACCACAAATTTCTACATACGCAGATAGCCTACACCATGACAAAAGAACATATAACCATATTACACGAATCTATATAGAAAATGTATACAAAATCCAAATATTTTTAAACCTTAAACCCTGATCTACTACAACCCAAGAACCCAACCAGGATTATTTAACCCAAAAATTACAAGGTTATAATAAACTGATTGCACAACCGAAAATTAACGCCAACTTAGTAAGGACATGTTACAACTATGGATTACTAAATACAGTATATAAATATGACGGAGAGGAACTAAGTGAAATACCGGAGATACATAAAGCATTTATTACTTATAAGAGAGTTACTAAGGGAAATTTATTCTATGTAAATTTTATACGGCAACAGTAGAGATATTATACGAGGAAATAAAACCTCCGATACAAGTATTAAAGATAGGACTAACAAAAGATATGATAATACCGAAAGATATTGAACATCAACCAGAGGTACAAAAAAGCGAGATACCAAGCTTCTATGCAAATAAGAGAATAATTGGTATATCAACCATTATACAAGAACTAGCAAATAATTATTTAAACGGAAACGCTATATGAAGCTACTATGCAAGAGATCAGTTAATGATTTATTCCAATTCAAGGGAGCTACGGAAAGAAGATATGAATGAAGTTTAGAGATGGATTTTATCATTACTTAAGCAAGAAGAACGACCTACAACACGATCACCTAAAGTAGGGTTTATTTCGGCAGAATTATTAACGAGATATTGCAAGCTAATTGGTCACAAATACCCTGATCACATATGTTCAAAATGCAACGAAGAAGATAATATAATCCCAGACGTCCAGCTGGAATAAGATATAAAGACGGAAGATGACAAAAAGATAAAGATGAAGATAAAAGATAAACACTGACAAGAACATAAAGATGAAGAGAAAAGATAAAGACGGAAGATGACAAGAAGATAAAGATGAAGATAAAAGGAGAACACAAAAAGGTTCTTGTCCACACAAAGCCAAAAGTAGATATGTAAAAGTCTTGAAATATATAGTAGTAATCACATTATTGGTTAGTAGGATAACTTAGTCAGCATATGCATGTGCATTATTAAAGATATGTTGACAAGTGTAAAGTATGGTAGGTGGGATGTAATATTAAGAAGACAAGTGTAAAAGTAGTAAGGTAGGGAGAGTTGTAAAGTAAGTGTGGAGTATAGTAAGTGCATGATTATGCACTAATTCCTTTCTATATAAAGGAAGGAATATGTAACATAAAGGGCGGGCAATGCCTGAAATAAAAAGCTTTCTATCAAAAAACTCTCAACTAAAAAGTTAATATTTAGATAAATGGAGCAACAATCTGAAATTCAATCAGATATTTCAGATAGCATGAATAAGCAAGAAACAAAGGTATATTGTTCAAAAAATATGCGGAACTAATTTCATATATTCCTGAATATCATATATATGATTGAATAATTTTATGTTAGTTATTATGTACTAGAATTATTTGAATCATGATTTCTAGTTTATTAGTACACTAGAAACAGGGAGAAAACTTCTATACTATGCCATCCTAATATTGAAACCGGTAGGCAAGGAAAGCCGTTTAGGTGAGTAAACAAAGTTGAGGTGCTGATAAGAAGGAAGTATCCGCTAAAGTACGATGCTAGCAGTGACAGAAAAACATTATAAATAGATAATCTAGTTCATAATAATCTAATATGAATTTATTCAATTATGAATATGATAGGAAGGAATAATTGAAAAACCCTGCATAACAACGAACATGATGCCAAGAAATATGGAATCAAATATCCTCACATACCTTATTCTCTGATCAGTACAACTATCATGATTTAGCTTCTCCTTTTACATGTTAATCTACAATGTAATTCATCGTAAACTAAAATCAGCAACTATCACATTGTGGGCCTTGTAAAACAATTTCTAACTTTGATGGACAATGAACCCATACAACCCTTAAGAAAATATGTATCACCACACCCTCCTTATATGTATAATACAAAACTTATATATTCTTCACAAGATTACCCAAGCCTCCCAACAACAATACACATAAAACAACCCCAAATATCCTTTATCGTAGCAACCAAATATTGAGCTCACCGTCTATTGATTTTTTAAAACAACATACCCATAATTTCTTACTCGAACTCATGCATAAGGAGAACAAAAATAGAGCAGTCACCTTCCCTTAATTTATGCAACTTTTCCTTTAAATTTGGAATCTTCAATTTCTCTTCACTCTTAAACCAAAGAAGAAGAGATAACTTTCTTAATAACCATTTAAAAAGTAGCAATAGCTTGTGGGAACTTCTGGCTTGTACTTATAATTAAGCATGAATACTTGTTTTCCTAATCATGCATGGGGTTATTAAACTAAATCCATAAGTGTTTCTCTAAACTTGGTTTTCAGATATGAGAGTTTCTTCAAGAACCCTAGAAAAAATTCTTAGGCAACAACCATTAAAAGAGAGACAGAGCTGAAGTTAAATCTGATTTTCCTTAAAT
Organism: Solanum lycopersicoides; assembly: GCA_022817965.1. Taxonomy (NCBI): domain Eukaryota; kingdom Viridiplantae; phylum Streptophyta; class Magnoliopsida; order Solanales; family Solanaceae; genus Solanum; species Solanum lycopersicoides. Next base: position 37,764,337 of record CM040627.1, read on the forward strand.
TTTAAAATGAGTGAAAAGATCAGCTTATATTGGAATTATATGGAGCCTTCTTGACCATTAAAAAGAATCCTTTAGAACCTCCTTTTTTTTCTCCATTTTGCCACTAATTGTTCAAGTAGGTGATGCAATTCTTATTGACATCAAGCTGCTCAAAAGGATGAACTAGGTGATGTACCTACTTGCCTTTTCTTAGGCTTAACTACATTAGGCCTTTTAAGATTTGGCTGCTGTATTTTATTTCCATTTTTATTTTCTTCAATTTAATCTGGGCCTTAAGTGAGTCTATTGAATAGGCCTAAATCTGATCCATTAACCTTGGTCTCTTCAACTAGATCCACATAGCTCAAGTAGGTGATGCACCAATATCTTAATTAAGCCAAACAAACAATTAACCATTTTATTCCATTCTCTAAATATTAATCCCCCTTATCTTAGCACTTAAATTTGAACCTTAAACTCAATTACCATCTTACTATCTCGAGTATAAATACTTCCTTTAGGGTTAACTTGGTGTACACATGCTTAAACATGCAAGGCATCACATCACCTTCCAAGTTAGGTTAAACCAACACTAATGATATAAGAGACATGGTCCCTCACCTATAAGATAAGTCTATGTCAAGTATCATATAATATAACTAGCATACACGTAATACAAGGTGTTACTAAGAAAATGATATAATATCTTATAATACTAATGATTTCTTAATAAACTAGCAACACACTCCCTCAAAGCCCCAAACCAAGTAAATCCAAGGCACATAAATTTTAAAATCTAAAATTTATTTTTTCTCTCCTCTATGTAAAATCATGCTCAATACATGCACATGAATACGTGCCAACCATAATCAATTAGTTCAAAATACATTCAGATCACACAAACTAATAGGGTAAATACTCTCCAAAGTAGAGTTGTACTAACCTAGAACTTCAGCTACTCCAAGGAATTAGAACCACAATCATAATAACATAAAATAAAGCTCAAACATTCGAATAAACAAACAACCAACATGTGTAAAACTAAGTATAGACCATGTAAAAGCATTCTAATGGTCGTACGGGACGAAGCCAAGGACAAAACCAACAAAAAATCAAGGTTTATGACTAAACTACTAGTCTAAAGTTCTAAAAATTGCCATATCATATATTAGGATCATCCAAGCCTAAAAGTTCATTATACAACCTTCGTAACGATCATGCAACAAAATTTACATTAAAATTAACTAAGCTAAGTCTAAAGAAGGAAATTATAATGTACTTCGAAGCTAAAATTGTAGTCAACCCTCTGCTCGATTTATTTCCATTTAGTTGAGCCTCAAATCACTTCAACACCACCAAACATATAAACTACATGTCAATATATGACTAATGATATATACATCTCACAAAACTTTTATTGGAAAATAGGTTAAAAATTTACCCTGGATCCTAAGAAAAAATGAAAAACTAATTTTATGATTAATTCCTCTCGAGGTGAGGATCACATACCCCAAGGTTGGGGAAATGCGAGAGTGAATTTAGAACTCAAATGGTCTAAAAACACACTTTAAAGAATCCAAAATGAAAAAAAATATGAGGTTCAAAACAAGAATTATAATGAAAATTGATTAATAACGTTTTAAAGACACTTCATCCAGTTCTAAGCATCAATGATCATAAATTAGTATAAAACCCAACTAAATGAGTTAAGGTCAAATCCTACATGGAATAGTATGTGTTTCCAATTCAATTGAGAAGTATGAGCATGGTCAAATCATTTGTAGGAATAAAAATGATCGGATAAAGACATCATTCAAATTAAGGGGTGACACGAATGTCAAATGGGGGATTTTGGTTTTGATTAACTACTGCAAACAAATCACAAATGATACGAATTAACAATAATGACACGAGTTCTAGGGATGTGATCGATTATAGGAAAATATAGACATATTGGTAATTGCAACTATTAGAAAATATCTAGATATTAGTGAGTAGGCTAGGCTATAGTGGAAGTAAATTTTCTCTCAATTTACCCCGAATCAAGTGATTTCTCTCGAACATCAAGAAGCATGCAAAATAATATCAACCCACACCTCAATCCATTCACTCTCTCGAATTGAATGTGTGGGATTAAGTTTAGGATTCACTCTCTCTAACTGAACCAGTATCAACCCAATACCCATAAACCATTAATTCATATAGTTTGCTCTAAAACCCCTCCATCTCGAGACCAACCAAGAACACAAACATAGAACTGCATTTGCAACTACAGTAATAAAATTAAACCACAATTAATGATTAAAATCACTTATAAATAGCATCTAAACTTAAAATTAGCAATACAATAAACTAAATAAGCCCATGACCACATTATCACACCCCATGAATTGGGGTTTTAGCTAGAGATTATAAAAAGGTAAAAAAGTTACCAAATTGATTATCCATCAACAGGGTAAGATTAATTTCATCCTTACAATGCTCCAATTTGATGAATATCAAAGACCCACTTCAAATTTCTGAAAAGTGATTACCTTCAATCCTTTAAAGCTAAGGTACACTTTAGAGAAAACTATCTCAAATACTCCAAAACTTAATAATAGATTGTTCTAAAGAGTATTTGATACTTAACTAAATTTTAAAAATCATATTTATAGTCGCCAAAAATATGTTGCGAAGAGTCAATTGGTGAAGTAAGTCGGGCTCGCTGACCCACTTTGTGAGCCGCCCTTTGGTCTCTTCCATCTCCCTTTTTCCATGATACTCAGCATCCTCAAGGTCTATAACATTTGACGATCAATCTTGGCTTCGCAAAATCACTCGGCGTTCCGCCGACTACTCATTTTCTTTGCCACCTTGGTTCTTTCTTCAGAGTTTGGCACACTGGAACTTTAGGTGGTCATCTGATCTATTCGGTGACACGCCGATTGCTCTTGACGATCCTGAGGCTCAACCTTCTTCATTTCTTCAGCTTTTTTTGTTTCTTTTTTGCCTTTTGGTGTCCTTGCTTTGTTCCTCAATCCATGTACCTGAAAATTTAAGGATTTAACAAAAGTTATTGGAATAAATTAAGAATGTGAGGACACTAAATCTATGTAAATAAAGACCAAAATGTGTCCAAATCTTGGTCTCATCAACACCCCCATCTTAAACTTCTGCTTGTTCGCAAGTAAGACTCAAGTTCGAAAGTTAAAAAGAGATGTCTCAAACAGTGCTACATAAGACTCAATCATGAATTCACACAACAAGACTCGACTTACTCATGAAACAATCAATTGTGCACTCAAAGATTCAAATTGTGACCTACCATTATCAAAAGATTCTCAAGTTCACAATGCTTGCTTCAAATGCAATTTCATGCTCAACTAAGAGGCACTAAAATGCCCTCTCTACAAAGATGATTCCATAGTCACACACTATTCTTTAACAATTTATAGCTCTGAAATCACACACGACTATCACAATCACAAATATGAACACATGCATGACTTCACCCATAGGTTTGCCCTTATTTTCCAATCAACATTCGTTTCAAAATAGTCAAGATTAAAAAGTCATTTTTGAGGCTTGTAACAGGGTTGAGTGTAAAGGTATGTTCATTTAGGCTCAGTGGTTGCTACCCTCATGAAATGTGGTTTGAACATTTTTTTCATTTTCTTCAACATTTATACTTATTCAACTCCAAAATGAGTTTCAGGACGTGCATTTCTTTCGCAACTTTCAAAACATCATTTTACAACTTTTTCATTATGTTTATTTTTCTTTATTATTTTCTTCCTCTTTTTTTAGATTGAATGCTTCCATATTTTTCAAGGGCATGTCTCAAATGGGAAGTCTTCACATTTGTTGATTTACCTTCTCTTTTGACCACATCCCCAACCTAGGCTTTTGGCCTAAGTTTGCTATTCAAACAAACCACACTTCATGAGACTTACATCGTGAATAGAACAAAAGGGTCACATTTATTCAAGTTTCTTCCAAGAACAAGATAATTCTCAAATGTTTTCAAGCAAGGTTTACACATCTCACTAGGTTGGCCACAAAAGAGGTATATTTTCAAATTGTTTCACTTTTCAAAGTTGTTACTAAGATTATTTCAAGTGTTTACATCACTTAGTCAACCGGACCAACGATGAAAATATTTGGTGTCATCGTATAAGGTTCAAAGTAAGTTCATCATACAAGCACAAATATAAAATGAGACTCCATATTTTTTCTAGTGTGCAATGTATCACAAGAGACTCCAATCGATAACCGGCTAGTCATAATGAAATGCAAAAAGTAACCAATACTCAAATTTGTACAAGAACAACCACAATAACACATAGCAAGAGGTGACAAAAATGTTCAAATAGGACAAAACCATTTTCATTCATAACAAGGAACCATAAGCTCAAACATCCACAAGATAAAATCAAAACAAAAAAAAACCAATATATATACAAAAAACAGTTACAAGAGGTAGGTATGGAAATACCTCACCCCACCACAAACAAAATTTAATTGTCCTCAAATGCAACAAACATAATCAAAAGTCACTAAAAACAACAAAGAGGGAGGCAAAGAAAGGTCTTGTCTACAAAGTCGCTCCATCTATCGCTGCATCAATGTCCGGGGTCACGCTCGAATATTCGGACTTCGTGTCTGGTGTAATATCAATACTTGACCCACTAGAGCATGCCATAGACGTCTCTTTCAATGATATCTGAATGACTGATTGCATAATTGTCTCCTCTAAACCCAGAAAGTCTCAATAGATAGTGGACTCCTGAGCATCAATATGCTTCTAATTCGTCTCACCCGTAACTCATAAACTGTCACATCATCCATAGGCACATCTCCGATGGTAGCCATAGGCATCTCAGAACTGGTTAGGGTATCCTGATCCTTTGCTGCCTCCAAGGGGGAAGTAAAGTCTTCAGATAGTACACATCATTTCTCAAGTCTGAAACTTCGGATTTCAAAGCCGCCACCTTTGAAGTAACCCCCTTTTGACTCTCACAAGTCTCTACTCTCGGTGTGATAGCATTAATAGATGTCCATAGGGGTGTCAACACAAATAAGATGGCTCGATCAATAATTTAAGGCACCTTGCCTCTAGTCAGGTAGCCTTCACATCAAAAGAATGGGCTACGTGCCCCATTTTGATGATCATGGCCTGAGTAATCCTAGTCGGCTAGCTTGGAGTAGAAAAAAAGCTCAAAGAAGTGGAAGGGGTGTACCTCAATGCTGGGAGCATGAGTAGCAAAGACGAATATGCATGTGTATCTTTGAACTCAACATTAAACCTTGAGGGATGCCTTTCCAGGTGCCTCCTCGTCCTATTTGCCTCATGCTCAGTGTTCTTGGACTTTATGCGCTAGATATCGATGGAAGATGTCAGAGTGACCTCTACGTCCCTATTCTCGTCATAAAAAACTCAGAAGAAGACAAGTGTAAAAGTAGTAACGGGGGAGAGTTGTAAAGTAGTGTGGAGTATATAAGTGCATGATTATGCACTAATTCCTTTCTATATAAAGGAAGGAATATGTAACATAAAGGCGCGGCCAATGCCTGACAATAAAAAGCTTTCTATCAAAAAACTTCTCAACTAAAAAGTTAATATTTAGATAAAATGTGAGCAACAATCTGAAATTCAATCAGATATTTCAGATAGCATGAATAAGCAAGAAACAAAGGTATATTTGTTCAAAAAATATGCGGAAACTAATTTCATATATTTCCTGAATATCATATATATGATTGAAATAATTTATGTTAGTTATTATGTACTAGAATTATTTTGAATCATGATTTCTAGTTATTAGTACACTAGAAACAGGGAAGAAACTTCTATACCTATGCCATCCTAATATTGAAACCGGTAGCAAGGAAAGCCGTTAAGGTGAGTAAACAAAGTTGAGAGGTGCTGATAAGAAGGAAGTATCCGCTTAAAGTACGATGCTAGCAGTGACAGAAAAACATTATAAATAGATAATCTTAGTTCATTAATAACTCTAATATGAATTTATTCAATATGAATATATTGATAGGAAGGAATAATTGAAAAAACCCTGCATAACAACGAACATGATGCCAAGAATATGGAATCAAATATCCTCACATACCTTATTCTCTGATCAGTACACTATCATGATTAGCTTCTCCTTTTACATGTTAATCTACAATGAATTCATCGTAAACTAAAAATCAGCAAACTATCACATTGTGGGCCTTGTAAAACAATTTCTAACTTTGATGGACAAGAAACCCATACAACCCTTAAGAAAATATGTATCACCACCACCCTCCTTATATGTATAATACAAAACTCTTATATATTCTTCACAAAGATTACCCAAGCTACCCCAACAACAAATACACATAAAAACAACCCCAAATATCCTTTATCGTTAGCAACCAAATATTGAGCTCACCGTCTATGACTTTTTTAAAACAACATACCCATAATTTCTTACTCGAACTCATGCATAAGGAGAACAAAAATAGAGCAGTCACCTTCCCTTAAATTTATGGCAACTTTTCCTTTAAATTTGAAATCTTCAATTTCTCTTCACTCTTAAACCAAAGAAGAAGAGATAACTTCTTAATAACCATTTAAAAAGTAGCAATAGGCTTGTGGGAACTCTGGCTTGTACTTATAATTAAGCATGAAATACTTGTTTTCCTAATCATGCATGGTGGTGTATTAAACTAAATCCATATGTGTTTCTCTAAAACTTTGGTTTTCAGAATATGAAGAGTTTCTTCAGAACCCTAGAAAAAATTCTTAGGCAACAACCATTAAAAGAGAGACAGAAGCTGAAGTTTAATCTGATTTTCCTTAAATTTTAAAAATGACGTGAAAAAGATCAGCTTATATTGGGAATTATATGGAGCCTTTCTTGACATTTAAAAAGAATCCTTTTTAGAACCTCCTTTTTTTTCTCCATTTTGCCACTTTATGTTCAAGTAGGTGATGCAATCTTATTGACATCAAGCTGCCTCAAAAGGATGAACTAGGTGATTGTACCTACTTGCCTTTTCTTAGGCTTAACTACATTAGGCCTTTTTAAGATTTGGCTGCTGTATTTTATTTCCATTTTGTATTTCTTCAATTTAATCTGGCCTTAATGTGAGTCTATTGAATATGCCTAAATCTGATCGCATTAACCTTGGTCTCTTCAACTAGATCCACATAGCTCAAGTAGGTGATGGCACCAAATATCTTAATTAAGCCAAAAACAAACAATTAACCATTCTATCCATTCTCTAAATATTAATCCCCCTTATCTGTAGCACTTAAATTTGAACCTTAAACTCAAGTTACCATCTTACTATCGTCGAGTATAAATACTGTCCTTTAGGTAACTTTGGTGTACACATGCTTAAACATGCAAGCATCAACATCTACCTTCCAAGTTAGGTAAACAACAACACTAATGATTAAGAGACATGCGCCCCTCACCCGTATAAGATAAGTCATATGTCAAGTATCATATAATATAACTAGCATACACGAATACAAGGTGTTACTAAGAAAATTGAGATTAATATCTTATAATACTAATGTGATTCAATAAACTAGCAACACACTCCCTCCAAAGCCCACAAAACCAAGTAAATCCAAGCACAATAAAATTTTATAAATCCTAAAATTTATTTTTCTCCTCCTCTATGTAAAATCATGCTCAATACATGCACATGGAATACGTGCCAGACCATAATCAATTAGTTCAAAATACATTCAGAATCACACAAACTAATAGGGTAAATACTCTCCAAAGTAGAGTTGACTAACCTAGAACTTCAGCTACTCCAAGGAATTAGAACCACAATCATAATAACATAAAATAAAGCTCAAACATTTCGATTAATAAACAAACAAACCAACATGTGTAAAAACTAAGTATAGACCATGTAAAAAGCATTCTAATGGTCGTACGGGACGAAGCCAAGGACAAAAACCAACAAAAAATCAAGTTTATGAACTAAAACTACTAGTCTAAAGTTTCTAAAAATTGCCGATTATCAATATTAGATCATCCAAGCCTAAAAGTTCATTATACAAACCTTTCGTAACGATCATTGCAACAAAATTTATACATTTAAAAATTAACTAAGCTAAGTCTAAAGAAGGAAATTTATAATGTACTTCGAATGCTAAAATTGTAGTCAACCCTTGTCTCGATTTTTATTTCCATTTAGTTGAGCCTCAAATCACTTTCAACACCACCAAACATATAAACTACATGTCAAATATGACTAATGATATATACATCTCACAAACTTTTATGGAAAATAGGTTAAAAAATTTACCCTGGATCCTAAGAAAAAAATGAAAAAACTAATTTTATGATTAATTCTCTCCGAGTGAGGGATTCACATACCCCAAGGTTCGGGAAATGCAGAGAGTGAATTAGAACTCAAATATGGTCTAAAAACACACACTTTAAAGAATCCAAATGAAAAAAAATTGAGTTCAAAACAACGAATTATAATGAAAATTGATTAATAACGTTATTTTAAGACCACTTCATCCAGTTCTAAGCATCAATGATCATAAATTAGTATTAAAACCCAACTAAATTGATTAAGGTCAAATCCTACAGGAATAGTATGTGTTTCCAATGTCAATTGAGAAGTATGAGCGATGGTCAAAATCATTTGTAGGAATAAAAATGATCGGATAAAGACATCATTCAAATTAAGGGGTGACACGAATGTCAAATGGGGGATTTTGGTTTTGATTAACTTACTGCAAACAAATCACAAATGATTACGAATTAACAATAATGACACGAGTTCTAGGGATGTGATCGATTATAGGAAAATTATAGCACATATTGGTTAATTGCAACAACTATTAGAAAATATCTAGATATTAGTGAGTAGGCTAGGCTATTAGTGAAGTAAAATTTTCTCTCAATTTTTACCCCGAATCAAGTGATTTCTCTTCGAACATCAAGAAGCATGCAAAATAATATCAACCCACACCTCAACCATTCACCTTCTCTCGAATTGAATTGTGGCTGGGATTAAGTTTAGGATTCTCACTCTCTCTAACTGAACCAGTATCAACCCAATACCCATAAACCATTAATTCACTATAGTTTGCTCTTAAAACCCCTCCATCTCGAGACCAACCAAGACACAAACAAAGAACTGCATTTGCAAACTACAGTAATAAAATTAAACCACAATTAATGATTAAAATCACTTATAAATAGCAATCTAAACTTAAAAAATAGCAATAACAAAAACTAAAATAGCCCATGACCACCATTATCACACCCCGATGAATTGGGGTTAGCTGAGAGATTTATTAAAATAAGGTAAAAAAGTTTACCAAATTGATTATCCATCAACAGCTGCGTTAAGATTAATTTCATCCTTACAATGCTCCAATTTGATGAATATCTAAAGGAACCCACGTTCAAATTTCTGAAAAAGTGATTACCTTCAATCCTTTTTTAAAGCTAAGTAAAACTATTAGAAAAACTATCTCAAATACTCCAAAACTTACTAATAGATTGTTCTTAAAGATGTATTTGATACTTAACTAAATTTTAAATCATATTTATAGTCGCCCAAAATATGTTGCTGAATATAGCCGATCAATTGTGTGAGAGATAGTCGCGGACTCGCTGATCCCACTTATGTGAGCCGCCTTTTGGTCTCTTCCATCTCCCTTATTTCATGATACTCAGCATCCTCAAGGTCTATAACATTGACGATCAATCTTGGCTTTCGCAAAATCACTCGCGGCGTTCCCCGACTACTCATTTTTCTTTGCCACCCTTGGTTCTATTACTTCAGAGTTTGGCACAACTGGAAAACTTTAGGTGGGTTGCACATCTCTGCATCATTCGGTGACACATTTAATTGTAAATCAGGATTTTATCACTTAAAACTAGAAGAAGAGTCTAAAAAACTAATAGCATTCACTGTACCACAAGGATTTTATGAATGAATGTATTACCATTTGGATATAAAATGCACCAGGTAGATATCAACACTTATGGACAATCACTTTAAACAAATAGAAAATTGTGTAATACATTGATGATATACTAATATATTCCAAAACACAAGATGAACATGCAAGATATTAGAAAATTATACATGTAATAGAATATTCGGTATAAGTGTAAGTAAAAAGAAAGCAAAAATAATGAAAAATTAAATAGAATTCTTAGGAATACAAATAGATAAAAACAGAATAAAATGCAAACACATATAGTACAAAAATAATTAACTCAAATGAACAACTAGACACAAAAAGAAATTACAATTATTCTTAGGCCTAGTAAATCAAGTAAGAGAATACATACCAAAATTAGCAGAAAATTTAAAACCATTACAACAAAAATTAAAGAAAGATATAGATATCAGTTTGATAAAAAAGACCAAATAGAAATACAAAAGGTAAAATTATTCTGTAAAAACTTACCTAAACTATACTTTCCAGATGAAAATAAAAATTTACTTATATAATATAATCTATGCGAGTGAAAAAAGTTATGGAGGAATATTAAAATACAAGTATGATGCCAATACAATAGAATATCATTGCAGGTATTATTCAGGAACATTTAATAATACATAAATAAAATGGGAAATAAATAGAAAAGAATTATATTCAGTATATAAGTGTTTATTATCATTTGAACCATATATTGTATATAACAAATTCATTATAAGAACAGATAATACACAAGTAAAATGGTGGCTAACAAGAAAAATACAAGATTCGGTAACAACAAAAGAAATAAGGAGTTGGTATTAAATATATTAAATTTCACATTTACAATTGAAGTAATAAAAACGATAAGAATGTTATTGCAGATTACCTATCACGACAAAGCTATTCAGACTAAGACTAAGGGAGAAAATACAATTGAAAAGATACTCGAAGCTATTACTACACTTTGTACAAAAGTGGATAGTATGGACAACGAGATACAAAAGCTAAAGACTAATGAAGAATAATCTGAAGTCTAAAGCTAGCATAAGTCAGCAACATGACTATAAAAATGCGGAACTATGTCAATCGGAAGACAGAAAGAATCCAGAGCTAAACGGTGACGTTGGAAACACCTAAAAACCCATAACAATTATTTAAATACAATTGCAGGTACAAGCCAACGAGTTAGTGAAAAACATAAGAATTCAAACTTAAACCAGTTATTCAAAAAACTATTTACCTCGAGGCTAACACCAAAAAACATATTAACTACAGAACCACAAATTTCTACATACGCAGATAGCCTACACCATGACAAAAGAACATATAACCATATTACACGAATCTATATAGAAAATGTATACAAAATCCAAATATTTTTAAACCTTAAACCCTGATCTACTACAACCAAGAACCCAACCAGGATTATTTAACCCAAAAATTACAAGGTTATAATAAACTGATTGCACAACCGAAAATTAACGCCAACTTAGTAAGGACATGTTACAACTATGGATTACTAAATACAGTATATAAATATGACGGAGAGGAACTAAGTGAAATACCGGAGATACATAAAGCATTTATTACTTATAAGAGAGTTACTAAGGGAAATTTATTCTATGTAAATTTTATACGCAACAGTAGAGATATTATACGAGGAAATAAAACCTCCGATACAAGTATTAAAGATAGGACTAACAAAAGATATGATAATACCGAAAGATATTGAACATCAACCAGAGGTACAAAAAAGCGAGATACCAAGCTTCTATGCAAATAAGAGAATAATTGGTATATCAACCATTATACAAGAACTAGCAAATAATTATTTAAACGGAAACGCTATATGAAGCTACTATGCAAGAGATCAGTTAATGATTTATTCCAATTCAAGGAGCTACGGAAAGAAGATATGAATGAAGTTTAGAGATGGATTTTATCATTACTTAAGCAAGAAGAACGACCTACAACACGATCACCTAAAGTAGGGTTTATTTCGGCAGAATTATTAACGAGATATTGCAAGCTAATTGGTCACAAATACCCTGATCACATATGTTCAAAATGCAACGAAGAAGATAATATAATCCCAGACGTCCAGCTGGAATAAGATATAAAGACGGAAGATGACAAAAAGATAAAGATGAAGATAAAAGATAAACACTGACAAGAACATAAAGATGAAGAGAAAAGATAAAGACGGAAGATGACAAGAAGATAAAGATGAAGATAAAAGGAGAACACAAAAAGGTCTTGTCCACACAAAGCCAAAAGTAGATATGTAAAAGTCTTGAAATATATAGTAGTAATCACATTATTGGTTAGTAGGATAACTTAGTCAGCATATGCATGTGCATTATTAAAGATATGTTGACAAGTGTAAAGTATGGTAGGTGGGATGTAATATTAAGAAGACAAGTGTAAAAGTAGTAAGGTAGGGAGAGTTGTAAAGTAAGTGTGGAGTATAGTAAGTGCATGATTATGCACTAATTCCTTTCTATATAAAGGAAGGAATATGTAACATAAAGGGCGGGCAATGCCTGAAATAAAAAGCTTTCTATCAAAAAACTCTCAACTAAAAAGTTAATATTTAGATAAATGGAGCAACAATCTGAAATTCAATCAGATATTTCAGATAGCATGAATAAGCAAGAAACAAAGGTATATTGTTCAAAAAATATGCGGAACTAATTTCATATATTCCTGAATATCATATATATGATTGAATAATTTTATGTTAGTTATTATGTACTAGAATTATTTGAATCATGATTTCTAGTTTATTAGTACACTAGAAACAGGGAGAAAACTTCTATACTATGCCATCCTAATATTGAAACCGGTAGGCAAGGAAAGCCGTTTAGGTGAGTAAACAAAGTTGAGGTGCTGATAAGAAGGAAGTATCCGCTAAAGTACGATGCTAGCAGTGACAGAAAAACATTATAAATAGATAATCTAGTTCATAATAATCTAATATGAATTTATTCAATTATGAATATGATAGGAAGGAATAATTGAAAAACCCTGCATAACAACGAACATGATGCCAAGAAATATGGAATCAAATATCCTCACATACCTTATTCTCTGATCAGTACAACTATCATGATTTAGCTTCTCCTTTTACATGTTAATCTACAATGTAATTCATCGTAAACTAAAATCAGCAACTATCACATTGTGGGCCTTGTAAAACAATTTCTAACTTTGATGGACAATGAACCCATACAACCCTTAAGAAAATATGTATCACCACACCCTCCTTATATGTATAATACAAAACTTATATATTCTTCACAAGATTACCCAAGCCTCCCAACAACAATACACATAAAACAACCCCAAATATCCTTTATCGTAGCAACCAAATATTTAGCTCACCGTCTATTGATTTTTTAAAACAACATACCCATAATTTCTTACTCGAACTCATGCATAAGGCGAACAAAAATCGAGCAGTCACCTTCCCTTAATTTATGCAACTTTTCCTTTAAATTTGAATCTTCAATTTCTCTTCACTCTTAAACCAAAGAAGAAGAGATAACTTTCTTAATAACCATTTAAAAAGTAGCAATAGCTTGTGGGAACTTCTGGCTTGTACTTATAATTAAGCATGAATACTTGTTTTCCTAATCATGCATGGGGTTATTAAACTAAATCCATAAGTGTTTCTCTAAACTTGGTTTTCAGATATGAGAGTTTCTTCAAGAACCCTAGAAAAAATTCTTAGGCAACAACCATTAAAAGAGAGACAGAGCTGAAGTTAAATCTGATTTTCCTTAAATTTTAAAATGAGTGAAAAGATCAGCTTATATTGGAATTATATGGAGCCTTCTTGACCATTAAAAAGAATCCTTTAGAACCTCCTTTTTTTTCTCCATTTTGCCACTAATTGTTCAAGTAGGTGATGCAATTCTTATTGACATCAAGCTGCTCAAAAGGATGAACTAGGTGATGTACCTACTTGCCTTTTCTTAGGCTTAACTACATTAGGCCTTTTAAGATTTGGCTGCTGTATTTTATTTCCATTTTTATTTTCTTCAATTTAATCTGGGCCTTAAGTGAGTCTATTGAATAGGCCTAAATCTGATCCATTAACCTTGGTCTCTTCAACTAGATCCACATAGCTCAAGTAGGTGATGCACCAATATCTTAATTAAGCCAAACAAACAATTAACCATTTTATTCCATTCTCTAAATATTAATCCCCCTTATCTTAGCACTTAAATTTGAACCTTAAACTCAATTACCATCTTACTATCTCGAGTATAAATACTTCCTTTAGGGTTAACTTGGTGTACACATGCTTAAACATGCAAGGCATCACATCACCTTCCAAGTTAGGTTAAACCAACACTAATGATATAAGAGACATGGTCCCTCACCTATAAGATAAGTCTATGTCAAGTATCATATAATATAACTAGCATACACGTAATACAAGGTGTTACTAAGAAAATGATATAATATCTTATAATACTAATGATTTCTTAATAAACTAGCAACACACTCCCTCAAAGCCCCAAACCAAGTAAATCCAAGGCACATAAATTTTAAAATCTAAAATTTATTTTTTCTCTCCTCTATGTAAAATCATGCTCAATACATGCACATGAATACGTGCCAATCATAATCAATTAGTTCAAAATACATTCAGATCACACAAACTAATAGGGTAAATACTCTCCAAAGTAGAGTTGTACTAACCTAGAACTTCAGCTACTCCAAGGAATTAGAACCACAATCACAATAACATAAAATAAAGCTCAAACATTCGAATAAACAAACAACCAACATGTGTAAAACTAAGTATAGACCATGTAAAAGCATTCTAATGGTCGTACGGGACGAAGCCAAGGCCAAAACCAACAAAAAATCAAGGTTTATGACTAAACTACTAGTCTAAAGTTCTAAAAATTGCCATATCATATATTAGGATCATCCAAGCCTAAAAGTTCATTATACAACCTTCGTAACGATCATGCAACAAAATTTACATTAAAATTAACTAAGCTAAGTCTAAAGAAGAAAATTATAATGTACTTCGAAGCTAAAATTGTAGTCAAACCTCTGCTCGATTTATTTCCATTTAGTTGAGCCTCAAATCACTTCAACACCACCAAACATATAAACTACATGTCAATATATGACTAATGATATATACATCTCACAAAACTTTTATTGGAAAATAGGTTAAAAATTTACCCTGGATCCTAAGAAAAAATGAAAAACTAATTTTATGATTAATTCCTCTAGAGGTGAGGATCACATACCCCAAGGTTGGGGAAATGCGAGAGTGAATTTAGAACTCAAATGGTCTAAAAACACACTTTAAAGAATCCAAAATGAAAAAAAATATGAGGTTCAAAACAAGAATTATAATGAAAATTGATTAATAACGTTTTAAAGACACTTCATCCAGTTCTAAGCATCAATGATCATAAATTAGTATAAAACCCAACTAAATGAGTTAAGGTCAAATCCTACATGGAATAGTATGTGTTTCCAATTCAATTGAGAAGTATGAGCATGGTCAAATCATTTGTAGGAATAAAAATGATCGGATAAAGACATCATTCAAATTAAGGGGTGACACGAATGTCAAATGGGGGATTTTGGTTTTGATTAACTACTGCAAACAAATCACAAATGATACGAATTAACAATAATGACACGAGTTCTAGGGATGTGATCGATTATAGGAAAATATAGACATATTGGTAATTGCAACTATTAGAAAATATCTAGATATTAGTGAGTAGGCTAGGCTATAGTGGAAGTAAATTTTCTCTCAATTTACCCCGAATCAAGTGATTTCTCTCGAACATCAAGAAGCATGCAAAATAATATCAACCCACACCTCAATCCATTCACTCTCTCGAATTGAATGTGTGGGATTAAGTTTAGGATTCACTCTCTCTAACTGAACCAGTATCAACCCAATACCCATAAACCATTAATTCATATAGTTTGCTCTAAAACCCCTCCATCTCGAGACCAACCAAGAACACAAACATAGAACTGCATTTGCAACTACAGTAATAAAATTAAACCACAATTAATGATTAAAATCACTTATAAATAGCATCTAAACTTAAAATTAGCAATACAATAAACTAAATAAGCCCATGACCACATTATCACACCCCATGAATTGGGTTTTAGCTAGAGATTATAAAAAGGTAAAAAAGTTACCAAATTGATTATCCATCAACAGGGTAAGATTAATTTCATCCTTACAATGCTCCAATTTGATGAATATCAAAGACCCACTTCAAATTTCTGAAAAGTGATTACCTTCAATCCTTTAAAGCTAAGGTAAACTTTAGAGAAAACTATCTCAAATACTCCAAAACTTAATAATAGATTGTTCTAAAGAGTATTTGATACTTAACTAAATTTTAAAAATCATATTTATAGTCGCCAAAAATATGTTGCGAAGAGTCAATTGGTGAAGTAAGTCGGGCTCGCTGACCCACTTTGTGAGCCGCCCTTTGGTCTCTTCCATCTCCCTTTTTCCATGATACTCAGCATCCTCAAGGTCTATAACATTTGACGATCAATCTTGGCTTCGCAAAATCACTCGGCGTTCCGCCGACTACTCATTTTCTTTGCCACCTTGGTTCTTTACTTCAGAGTTTGGCACACTGGAACTTTAGGTGGTCATCTGATCTATTCGGTGACACGCCGATTGCTCTTGACGATCCTGAGGCTCAACCTTCTTCATTTCTTCAGCTTTTTTTGTTTCTTTTTTGCCTTTTGGTGTCCTTGCTTTGTTCCTCAATCCATGTACCTGAAAATTTAAGGATTTAACAAAAGTTATTGGAATAAATTAAGAATTTGAGGACACTAAATCTATGTAAATAAAGACCAAAATGTGTCCAAATCTTGGTCTCATCAACACCCCCATCTTAAACTTCTGCTTGTTCGCAAGTAAGACTCAAGTTCGAAAGTTAAAAAGAGATGTCTCAAACAGTGCTACATAAGACTCAATCATGAATTCACACAACAAGACTCGACTTACTCATGAAACAATCAATTGTGCACTCAAAGATTCAAATTGTGACCTACCATTATCAAAAGATTCTCAAGTTCACAATGCTTGCTTCAAATGCAATTTCATGCTCAACTAAGAGGCACTAAAATGCCCTCTCTACAAAGATGATTCCATAGTCACACACTATTGTTTAACAATTTATAGCTCTGAAATCACACACGACTATCACAATCACAAATATGAACACATGCATGACTTCACCCATAGGTTTGCCCTTATTTTCCAATCAACATTCGTTTCAAAATAGTCAAGATTAAAAAGTCATTTTTGAGGCTTGTAACAGGGTTGAGTGTAAAGGTATGTTCATTTAGGCTCAGTGGTTGCTACCCTCATGAAATGTGGTTTGAACATTTTTTTCATTTTCTTCAACATTTATACTTATTCAACTCCAAAATGAGTTTCAGGACGTGCATTTCTTTCGCAACTTTCAAAACATCATTTTACAACTTTTTCATTATGTTTATTTTTCTTTATTATTTTCTT
The DNA here is from genome assembly GCA_022817965.1 of Solanum lycopersicoides. Taxonomy (NCBI): domain Eukaryota; kingdom Viridiplantae; phylum Streptophyta; class Magnoliopsida; order Solanales; family Solanaceae; genus Solanum; species Solanum lycopersicoides. The sequence goes on from CM040627.1 coordinate 37,781,805, forward strand.
CCTCTTTTTTTAGATTGAATGCTTCCATATTTTTCAAGGGCATGTCTCAAATGGGAAGTCTTCACATTTGTTGATTTACCTTCTCTTTTGACCACATCCCCAACCTAGGCTTTTGGCCTAAGTTTGCTATTCAAACAAACCACACTTCATGAGACTTACATCGTGAATAGAACAAAAGGGTCACATTTATTCAAGTTTCTTCCAAGAACAAGATAATTCTCAAATGTTTTCAAGCAAGGTTTACACATCTCACTAGGTTGGCCACAAAAGAGGTATATTTTCAAATTGTTTCACTTTTCAAAGTTGTTACCTAAGATTATTTCAAGTGTTTACATCACTTAGTCAACCGGACCAACGATGAAAATATTTGGTGTCATCGTATAAGGTTCAAAGTAAGTTCATCATACAAGCACAAATATAAAATGAGACTCCATATTTTTTCTAGTGTGCAATGTATCACAAGAGACTCCAATCGATAACCGGCTAGTCATAATGAAATGCAAAAAGTAACCAATACTCAAATTTGTACAAGAACAACCACAATAACACATAGCAAGAGGTGACAAAAATGTTCAAATAGGACAAAACCATTTTCATTCATAACAAGGAACCATAAGCTCAAACATCCACAAGATAAAATCAAAACAAAAAAACCCAATATATATACAAAAAACAGTTACAAGAGGTAGGTATGGAAATACCTCACCCCACCACAAACAAAATTTAATTGTCCTCAAATGCAACAAACATAATCAAAAGTCACTAAAAACAACAAAGAGGGAGGCAAAGAAAGGTCTTGTCTACAAAGTCGCTCCATCTATCGCTGCATCAATGTCCGGGGTCACGCTCGAATATTCGGACTTCGTGTCTGGTGTAATATCAATACTTGACCCACTAGAGCATGCCATAGACGTCTCTTTCAATGATATCTGAATGACTGATTGCATAATTGTCTCCTCTAAACCCAGAAAGTCTCAATAGATAGTGGACTCCTGAGCATCAATATGCTTCTAATTCGTCTACACCCGTAACTCATAAACTGTCACATCATCCATAGGCACATCTCCGATGGTAGCCATAGGCATCTCAGAACTGGTTAGGGTATCCTGATCCTTTGCTGCCTCCAAGGGGGAAGTAAAGTCTTCAGATAGTACACATCATTTCTCAAGTCTGAAACTTCGGATTTCAAAGCCGCCACCTTTGAAGTAACCCCCTTTTGACTCTCACAAGTCTCTACTCTCGGTGTGATAGAATTAATAGATGTCCATAGGGGTGTCAACACAAATAAGATGGCTCGATCAATAATTTAAGGCACCTTGCCCTCTAGTCAGGTAGCCTTCACATCAAAAGAATGGGCTACGTGCCCCATTTTGATGATCATGGCCTGAGTAATCCTAGTCGGCTAGCTTGGAGTAGAAAAGTCAAAAGCCTGGGAAGAAGTGGAAGGGGGTGTACCTCAATGCTGGGAGGCATGAGTAGGCAAAGACGAATATGCATGTGTATCTTTGAACTCAACATAAACCTTGAGGGATGCCTTCCAGGTGCCTCCTCGTCCTATTTGCCTCATGCTCAGTGTTCTTGGACTTTATGCGCTAGATATCGATGGAAGATGTCAGAGTGACCTCTACGTCCCTATTCTCGTCATAAAAAACTCAAGGACACAAAAAAAATTCTATAATTTGTAATTGGAAGGGAAGGGACGTATAACGCTATTTGTCCAACACAACCATCTCATTCTCAATAATGAGTCCCAAGTTGAGCAGCTTCTTTGCGATGATGAATCCTAGACATAGTGCCTTTGGGTTGAAGAGAATGGACTTCTTCTTTGAGGGCATGTTGGAGCTGCTAAATGAATCTAAACCAATATCATGTAACTATATACAAATCCTTCTTCTCAATTGGAGATCTTGCCTGAATCCACCTCCGGGTGGTTCAGAAATGAGGGGAGAAAGCCAGACCAATAGATCATCCTGGGCCTGTGATGTAGCTAATCACTTTTACTCATGCTCAATCCTAGTAGATCTATAAAGTGTAACATTGATATGATTGTTGTTGCACCCCACTTATTTCCCTCGTACCATTACGAACTTCACCAATCTGAAGGCACTGGCCTTCTTCTTCCCTTGGGGTACTAGGTTACTGTACTCAATGTATAACTCACAAACCCAGGTAGGGATATATTGGCCTTAGGTACTGGTGAAGATGTCAAATCTTTGGTACCGGAGTGTGTGCCACACCTAAGAATACTTGTCCATTAGGTCATCTGTAGAGAACCTCTTCTTCTCAAGAATTGTCCTCAATCCCTCAACCTTTAGCTTGTTGAGTAGCCAGGGAGGAGGAACCTGATACTTCTAGTGATATCTTTATCAATGAAACTAGAATATAGTCTAAGAGTCTATGGATCGAAGCGAGTATAGTAACCCAACCAAGGGTTTGGGTCATATCCCAAGGGAGCGGTAGTGAAAATAGTAGCTAAACTAGAATTTCCATTCTAGTTAGTAAAAGATTGAGAGATTATCAAAGAAAAAGCAAAGTAAATTTAATGTGTGACATCGAAGTGTCACATATCAAAAGGGTTTGTCACAAGTAGTAAAAACAACAAAAATAACAAAGGGGAATCAATTATGGGGAAAAGTTCTTGGGGTGTGACCGCAATATATGTTGAAGTGAACCGTTGGGTACATGCTTTCGATAGGAAATTTTCAAGATAATGATGATTAAGATAAGCTTTATGTGAAAGTAAATTCCCTATTGTTTAACATACCCCATATCAAATGGGTTCCTCTCGAACACCCACTCGTCAATTGAACACCATCCTACACCTTACCCACACCCGCTCTTTCGATGATGAGTTCTCGGATATGGACTAGGGTTCACCCTCTCGGGATGAACCTCATGTCACTCCACTTCTTAAGCCATCATTCTACTGGTCTTGGTTTCGCGACCTCTCTCTCTCAAAAACCGAAAATGCATGGGTGGTTTTGTATTTGCAACTACAAACTCATTAGATTAAACTACAACCACTAGGTGAAATCACTACTAAAATGTATCTAACGTATCAGCAAGAAAGACCCAACAATAATATCAACACATATTTGGTAAATCACACCCCAAGTATGGAGTTTTTAGACACACATCAAGCAATACACAAATACACCTAAAACGATAAAGAAATAAAATGGGTATAAGAAATTAAACCTTAATATGAACAAAGGAAGAAGAATGTAGAAGACCCAATTCTCCTTTCTTCAACTCTCTCACAAAACCCTCTCCAAACTTGAGAGAAAATATTAAAACTAATATCTAAAAGTGAATATTGATAATAATGTTTGGAATCCCTAATATAATAAAGAGTTTAGTATTTATAGACTTCAGATTAAGTGTTGGATATTTGGTTTGGCGAATATAGTCGTGAATCGTCGAGTGATTCAGCGATTCACCGTTCTTCTCCTTTGTCGCCGTTTGTTCTTTGCCTTCATTGTCTATGCATGTTGTAACATTAGGCCGAATAACTTTGCTTCGCGAAACTATTCGGCGAAACACCGACTGCTCCTTTTCATACCTTCTTAATCCACTTCCTTCAAGGCTTCACATGTGGGAACAAGGGCGAAATGCAGCTCTTCAACGGATCGCCAAGTATACTTGGCGATGCTCAGGCTTCAACTTCAGCTCTCTTTCATCCTTTTTTTTCCGTTTTTCGCCTAAGTGTCCATGCATAAGCTAAAACTTCAAATACCTGAAACTGAAGAGTTTTCATAAGATATTTAGATAAAATGAGAAATTTAGGACTCTATTTAAATTAAAGTAAACCTCTAAATGAGTCCAATCAAGTTCAGTTGTTCATATAGAATGTCTCAAATAGTGCTACATAAGACTCTATCATGAACATATATATCAAGACTCAAATTACTTGTGCATAGCTCAATTGTATAGTCAAAGATTCATGTTGTGACACACCATTACGAAAAATTCTCGTGCTAGTGATACTTGCTACTTATGCAAGTTCAAGCTTAACAAAAAATCTAAATGCCCTCACACAAAGAATGATTCTATATTCACACACAAAGATTACTCAATTTAAGATCAGGATCAGATGCAATACTCACACTCACAAAGAGGAACACAATGCATGTTTTCACCCATAGGTTTATCCTTATTTTCAAACTGATCTTTGGTTCGGCATACCCAAGATCACAAAGGTCATTCTAAGGCTTGTAATGGGGACGAGTAAAAGGTAAGGTAATTTAGGCTCACTAACTTTTTCCTTAATGAGATGTGATTTCCTCAAGCTATCCCCCATATTCCTTCCTCAATCCTTAGTCTAGTGCTTTTAAGCCATCTGTTTATTCTTCTTCATGGATTGCGTGGAAACCCAATTTCTTTTTGTATTTATATTTCACAACTTTTACTTCTCGTTCTTTTCTTTCACTTTTTTCCCCTTTCTTTTTTCTTACATAGAGGGTTTCCATTTTTCTACAGTACCAAGGGTTTGCGAGATTTTTCTTGCACTTCTAGACTTTTCCTTTCCCTTCTTACCACACCCCAACTTAGAATTTTGGCCTAAGCCGTCTATTCACTTAAATCACATAACAAGAGGATTATAGGTGATGGATAACGTAAGATCTAGGTTTCATTAAGGTTCCTCCAAAGAAAAGGTAAGGCTCAAGGATGTTCAAAAGAGATTCACACGCTCACGGGTAGGCCAAAAAAGAGGTATATGTCAAAGTTGGTTCACACTCTTCAAAATCGCCTAAGATCATATCAAAAGGATACCTTTCTAAATCAATCAGACTAACTGGGAAAATTCTATATTTATTCATGCAAGGTTCAAGGTAAGCTCATCACACAAGGAACTGACATTTAAGTCAAACAAGACTACACACTTTTGCTAGTGTGCAATGGTCATTACAAAAGAATCAATTTGATAAATGGCTAATAACAACAAGATGTAGAGAGTTTACATATATTCTATGAAACTTCATATGTTCTCGTCGTAGCCGCACATTCATGTTTGTTATATTGAGAGCACTATTCAAGTCATTGGTATAGATCAAAACAAAGACTTGAATTTTGTATAAGAACAACCACGTTCAACACAGTAGGTGGTGAAATTTTCAAAAATTAACAATATTTGAAAAAATTTCGGAGGGTTGCAACTATTTTAGAAATTAGGACCCCAAAAAGAACAATAAGCTCAAACAATCGCGAAAACACTTTTAAAATGCAACTAAAAACAGGCAACCCAAATATCCACACTATACACAACTATTCATAATAAGCACAACAAGGTGGGCCTCACCCTAGCACAAACAAAAGTGTTTATCCTCTTATATGAGTATTAGTATTAAAGATTATAAAAAGTAATACAAGGAGGAAGGTGAAGATAAATCATGTCTATGTGGTCTCTCCCCATGTCGGGGCATTAGTGCCCTGTGCGCTCACATCAAGAGTCGTAGTGTCTATCACTGCAAGGGCTGCTCTGGACGTCTTAGCCTGCACTGTCTGTGTTTCGGACTGCACGACTATCCTTGCTAGATCTACCAGGTTTGCAAAGATGTGATGTTCTACCTGTGCTATTGTAATTTCCTCCTCAATATAAACATCGATATCTATAGTAACTCCCTCATGAGGTGCATCCAGATACTGTGCGGTTCGCATAAAGTCATTGAAATCGACCGACTTCAGAAAGTCTAAGTCTGTCTGTAGACCTGCAACATTGGCTTGTAAAGCGGCAGCCTCCCATGTTTGCGCTCACACGTTGCAACTCTCAAAGTCAAAGTGTTGATATAGGTCTGGATATGAGCAAGTGCAGCGGCTATAACTCTCTCAACCATCCCTGAGACTGACTTCTGGATGCCCTTGTCTTGGCTGATTTGGCTAGACGACCCATCTTCAAGAGCATACCTTGAGTGAACTTAACTGTCTGCCCGGATGTTAAAGCCCTTGGATCCTCTGAAGAGTAAGAAGAACAGAGGTACCTGTGGGTCTAGAAGCTGGAGTTGGCACTACTGTATCTACTAGTAGAATGTCAACATAAATCACATGAGTGGTGTCAGATAAGGATGCTCCGATCCCGTTAGATTTGTCACCAGTGTACTCTGTTTCAAACCACTGGATTGCAGTGACGACTGAGAGGGTGATATCACAGTCTACTAAGTCTCAAGCCACTCCAGCTGGTCTTTACAGCTTGGTCTCCAAAACAGTAAATGACAGGGAAGTCTATTTCTATTTGGCCCTCATGGCCATCCCTTGTGAAATCAGTAGACCCAGGTCGATAATCGTATGATACATGATGCTTCCAAGGAAGATTTCCTTTGGAAGACGCAAAACAAACTCGTTCTGAGATGGCATGATAGTGTTGCTGATGAAACTGAACCAAAATTTGCCATCCACGTTCAGATCTCTTTGTGGGTAGAAGCTCCAACCCGATCCATTGGTCAATTTTTTCTGAGATCATAGGTCCGTGTAAATCTTTCAATTCATCTAGAGTTGATGCGACAGGTTGTCCCTCATAAGGAATCACAGAATGTAGCGACCTTCCTAATATAGCATTGATATGCTCGCTATAGCAATCCACCTCCATGCCTATGATTGTAACAGACCTTACTGGTTTGAATTACTTTGCCAACTTTGTCTTTTTTGTCACCTGTGCTCTATAGGCTTCGTAGAAATCTCTAACCCAAGTAGGGATATATGGACCTTGAGTTCTAGTGAATTGCTCAAAGTGATGGAAGCGGAGGGTGTTCATAACCTCAAGATGTCTGTCTAATATCTCTGTCGTAAGAGCTTTTACTCTATGATTTTTTGGGTCCCCACTCTAATTAACCTATTAAGCATATGATGTTGGGGCACATCAGGAGGTGTAGGTGCTGGTGTTGGTTTTGGAGTTGGCTCAGGAGGAGTTGTGAATGAAGTTTTTCTGATCGGGTGGCAGCATCTGGTGAAGGTCGGCTAGATGAGGGTTGATGCCTGCTCATAAGCCTGTTTTTCATGAGGATTAGTGGCTGATCATCTTTGATTTCATCCCACTCGGTGTTCACCACAATAGCTACTATTTCTTTGCCACTCTCCTGATTCTTTTGCCTCTGCTTTGTTGGAGTTCCCCGCCCCCTCTTTCAGAGGATGTGAGCCTCATTCAGTAATTCATTTGATTGGTGTTGTTTTCCTTGGGAGTTGTGTGTTCTCACGGGTGCGTACCATATCTGTAATAATTCATTGTTAGTCAAAATAACAATAAAATGCACAAACAGAAAATTCTTGTAGACATGGTCACTGTTCAATTCCACGAAGCGCCGATCAACTATTGCAAACAAGGTCAGCTCGTCAAGGAGACTATTTGTCAAGTCTTGGAAATTAGGCGATGGAAGGTCACACTTGGCGGATCGCTACTTACTTTAGGTGGATCTCTGATTACTTTCGGCGAAGCGTGAGATTTTCGCTGAACTTCACAGTGAGTGTGGGAAGAAGGAAGTATGTTAAGTGCGGTCCAAAATCGGTAGGCAAACCACCGAAGCATTCGACGAGGTCAACTTAACTCGCTGAATGACACAACGTTCCCATTTTTAAATTGAACTTTCGAAACCTTCCTTACGATCTTTTAAAAATAAAATAAAAGCATGCAAACACGAAATTCATACAAGATCCATACTTCACATCACCTCGGAGTACTCAGTCTTCTTCCAATTTATAAAGTTGTCCATTTAACTACGATTATCCTTGAGAACGTTTCACCCATTACCTCATTGAATAAATTTCTTTATTTAGCTCAAATTGTGGGTTACTCAGACTTAACCCAAACCATATGACAACAACTAACCAACACCCATTATGATTTCAATCAATATAAAGCATAAACACCAAGACATTCAAATATTTAAGCATTTTTAGCAAAAAATTCGAACTAGAAAATTGCATCAAAACTCCTTGTTCTACCGAAGAGGCCCAACAGACGTGATCCTTATACTATACTTGCAAATTAGTGAAAAACTGTGAAAAGTAAATTGGGGTTTTAGAGACTAACCTTTGATGCCGATCAAATATCTCTTTATAAAGATAGGTAGCAAAGAAATCCAACCCCAAGCACTATTGAGAACTAACATACTAATAAATGACAAAAAATTAATAAAATAATACCTTTAGTGTGATTTTGGAGAATTTCAAACGAGGGAAAGTGAGAGATTCAAAAATTGACCTTCGCCTTTTGTATAACCGTTCAGCTCTCGTCCATTTGGCAAAGTTAATCACTCTTGCCGAACCACTCGGTGATGCGCCAAGTGTTCTTTTATCCTGTCATTCTTTGAACTCTACATTTTTTTTGGGGGGGGGGGCGAGAATGGAGGTGTACATCGAGATCACCTAACAGGTTGGCGATGCACCAACATGCTTTTTGACTTTGCCGATGTTTATAGTCTTTACAATACTCATGCATTAAGACAAACGATGGAATTCAGCTAGGCCTCCAACCTGTTTGGCGTCTCGCAGAATGGACCTTCTGCTTGCCAACCTGAGATTTTCCACACTTTCCTCATTTTTTTCGTACAACAATAACACACCTATTATTTATAATAGTAAATACAAAGTTATGACCTTGGGTTGCCTACCAAGAAGAGCCTTACTTAACGTCATAGCTCAAAGTAGGTATGCCTCACTCTCTGATATTGGGGTGAGACCTAGTGTTACTAGGTAACTCCATATATCGTTAGGGTTGAGCTAAGACATGGAAAACATAAGGAGTGATCTGATGTGATGGATTGATCTAGAGTGAAATCCAATCAATTGGTTCAACTCTTCAACATTCTCTCTCATTTCATCCAACACTCGATCTTGATCGGTGATATTTTGGAGAATTATTTGAAGTGTATCCTCAACAAGACTTTTCTTGCCTTCTCTAGACATCCTCCGTGCGTGTGGAGGTATGTATCTCCCATGGTTTTCCAACTCAAAAATTTTGGTGGTGAAGTCATGTATTTGAGATACCAGTGCAGCTAATGTGAAGTCGCCCTCGACTTCGTGATCTGCCTCAAGTGGCTTGCCACCCACTCTCTTTGTCATGCTCATAGGACCTGCACACATAAACCACAAAACAAAGAAAATATACTAACAAGTAAAATTAGTGGGAACTACACTAAAAAGAACTAAAACTCTATAAGAACTATATTTTGACGTGACACAACTCCCCGATAGCGGCGCAATTTTAATTCTTGTTATGCTTTCGTGATCAACGACACTAGCCTACAGTCTGATTGTCTACGAATCAGAGCAATTATAGTAACCCAATTAAGGGTTGGGGTCGTGCCCCAAGGGAGAGGTAGTGAAAATAGTAGTTACGCTAGAATTTCGTTCTAGTTAGTAGTATTTCAAGACATTATCAAATAAAAACAAAATAAATTCAATTTGTGCCACCAAAGTGTCAAATATCGAAAGGGGTTTTGTCACAAGTAGTAAAAACAATTAAAATAAAAGGAGAATCAAGTATGGGAGAATTTTCTTGGGGTTTGACCGCAGTATTTGTTGACGTTAATCAATGGGTACTTGTTTTTGATAGGAAAATTTTCAAGATAATGGTAACTAGGCTAAGCTTTAGGTGAAAGTAAATTCCGTCTCGGGCAACTTATGCCATTAAAAATGGGTTATCTTGGACACCCACTCATGTAATGAAGACCAGCCTACGCCTTATCAACACCTTCTCTTTCGATGAAAGTGCTTGGATATGAATCTAGGGTTCACCCTCTCGGGCTGAGCCTCATGTAACCTTACTCTTTAGGACATCAATCTAGCAATGTTGGTTTCATGATCTCTCTCTCGAGAAAGTCGAAAACACATAGGTCCTTTTGTATTTGCAACAAAAAACACATTAAATTAAACCACATCCACTAGGTGAAATCACCATTAAAGTACGTCTAATTCTATCAGCAAGTAAGACCAAACAACAATATCAACACATATTTTCTAAATCACACCCCATGTATAGGGATTTTTAGCCACACATCAAGCAATAATCTAGTACACCTAAAATGATAAAGGAATCAAATGGGTATAAGAAATTAAACCTTAATATGATCAAAGGAAGAAAATGGAGAAGACCCACTTCCAATTTGAGGAATAAGAACCTCTTTCTTCAAGTTTCCCACAAAACTCTCTCCATAGTTGAGAGAAAATATTAAAACTAAGTTCTAAAAGAGAAAATTGATAATAATGTTCGGACTCCCTAAAAATAATAAAGAGTTTAGTATTTATAGATTTCAGATTATGTGCTGGCCAATCCGTTCAGAAAATTTAGTTGTGAATCGCCGAGTGATTCGATAATTCGCCCTTCTTCTAGTTCTACGTCGTTTGTGCTTTGCCTTCATTGTCTATGCATGTTGTAACATTGGGCAGAATAACTTTGCTTCAAGAAACTATTCGGTGAAGCGTCGACTGCTCCTTTTCATACCTTCTTAATTTACTTCCGTCAGGTTTTCGCATTTTTGGAACAAGGGAGAAATGCAGCTCTTCAGCGGGCTTCAACTTTAGAACTTTTTCATCCTTTTTGTTCTATTTTGCGCCTAAGTGTCTATGCTTACGCTAAAACTTCAAATACCTAAAAGTCAAGATTTTTCATCAGATTTTGAGATAAAATGAGAAATTTAGGACACTATTTACATTAAAGTAAAGCCTTAAATGAGTCCAATTCAAGGACTCATCACTCCTTAACACCCCTAACTTAAAATTTTTCTTGTCCTCAAGTAAACCTGAAGTTTAGAAATTCAAATAGGATGTCTCAAATAGTACTACACAAGACTTAATCATGAACATACACAATAAAATTCAAATTACTTATGTAAAGATCAATTGAATACTCAAAGATTCAAGTTGTGACACACCATTACCAAATATTCTTGTGCTCGTAATACTTTATACTCATGCAATTTCAATCTCAACAAAAGGTTCTACATGCCCTCACAAAAAGAATGATTCCATATTCACATATAAGGATTAATCAATTGAAGATCAGGAATCAAATGTGATGCTCACACTCACAAAGAGGAACACAATGCATATTTTCACCCATAGGTTTGCCCATACTGTCCAATCGATCTTTGGTTCGTCTAACTCAAGATAAAAAAAGGTCTTTCTAAGGCTTGTAATGGGGATGAGTGCAAATGTATGGTCATTTAGGCTTAGTGATTTTTTCTCATGAGATGTGGTATTCTCAAGAATTTCATTCTCTTCCTTTTATCAATTCTTTTAAAAGTGTTTGTAAGTCATATTTTTATTCACCTCCATGGATTTTGTGGAAATCCAATTTATTTTGTGCTTTTATTTCAGAACTTTTTCTTTTTCATTCTTTTCTTTTATTTTTCTTTCCTTTCTTTTTGTTTTTTTAATATGTGGAGGGTTTCTATTTTTCTGCACCACATGGGTCAATGAAGAATTTTCTTGCAGTTCTTGACTTCTCCTTCTCCTTTTCACCACACCCAACTTAGGCTTTTACCTTATGTTGGCTATTAACTTTAAACCACTAATCAAGAGGATTAAAGGCGGTGGATCACGTAAGGTTTAGAGTTCATCAAATTTCTTCAAAAGACAGGTAATGATCAAAGGGTGTTCAAAAGAGTTTCACACACTCACGGACAAGCCACAAAAGAGGTATATGTCAAAGTTGTCTTATACTCTACAAAATTGCCTAACATCATCTCAAGAGGACATCTTTCTAAATCAATAAAACTAACCGGGCAAACTCTAGGTTTATTTATTCAAGGTTTGAAGTAAGATTATCTCACAAGACATTGACACTTAAGCCAAATAATACTACACACTTTCTCTAGTTTGCAATAGTCACTACAAAAGAATCAATTCGTTAAATGGATAATCACAATGAGATGCAAAGTGTTTACACATTGTCTATGTAACTTCATTTATCCTTGTTTTATTCGTACATTCATGTTTGTTTGATTAAGAGCACTATTCAAGTCATCGGTATTGATCAAAACCAAGGTGTGGGTCTCACCTATCCACAAAAGAAATGTGTTTTTCCTCAAATGCAAGTAATAGTATCGAAAAAGTAAAATAAAACTAAGATAGAGAGAGGTGAAGAAAGATCTTGTCTATGCGGTCTCTCTATCTGTAGGGGTATCAATACTCTGAGTAGCGGGTTGTTCTTGGGCATCAGTGCCCAGAGTAGCCTGAACAAGAGAAGCAATGTCAGGTCTTGTGAGGGCTGCTATGGGAGTTTAGACAGGCAATATCTGGGTTGCCGACTGCACAATGGACCCTACCAGGTTTGGCAAATTTCCGAAGATTTTTTCTTCCGCTTCCCTCTCTTGTTACTAACTCTTCGTCAGTCTCTGCATCTCCCATATGTACATCCCTAGTGGTAGCTGGAGGAAACTCTGAGGTCGCAGGGGCATCTCCATCATCAACCATTCTCATAATATCATTGAATTCGATAGACTTGAGATAATAAACTTTATGGCGCAGGCCTGCAATGTCGACTTTCAAAGACGGTATCTCGGATGGTCTCCCCTTTATGCTCTCACAAGCTCTAACCCTTTAGGTCAAGGCATCAACAGAGGCATGGGTGGGGCTAGTGTAGTAGCTGTCGAATGGTGGGTTACATAGAGCTTACCAAAACAACATGAAAACAATTAAGCAACACCCATTGCGATATCAATCAATACAAAGCATAAACACCAAGGGATTTGAATATTTAAGCATTTCAGGCATAATTTTTGAATTACAAATAGCATATTGACAACTTATTTCTATTAGAGAGGGACAACACACGTCATCCCGATTCTATGATTGCAAATGAGTTCAAAATTAATTGAAAATAGATTCGGGGTTTTAGAGACTCACTTTTGCTGCTGATCAGAAAACGCTTTGTAATGCTAGGCAGCAAAAAAATCCAACACCACACACTAATTACTATTTAATAATTCAAGATGAAAATCAAGAAAATAATAACTTTGTGTGATCTTGGAGAGTTTGAAATGAGTGAAAGTGAGAGATTCAAAAATTTGACCTTTGGCCCATACATAACCGTTCAGTTTTCTTCCATTTGGCGACATTAGTCGTACTTGCCGAACCACTTAGTGATTCGTTGAGAAGACATTTATTACTCCCTTTTCTTCAAAGTCTGCAATTTCCTGGGAGTGAGATCGGCAAACTGCTTCGAGATCGACAAGTAGGTTGGTGATGTGCCGAGTTGCTTTCGAGTTCGCCGAGTTTTACAAACTCTATACTACTCATATGTTAAGAAAAACAGCGAAGTTCAGCTGGGCTCACTGTCCTGTTTAGCTTCTCGCTGAATGGATCTTCTGCTACCAATTCTGAGACGTTCCACACTTTCCTCATTTTATTCTACAACATCAAAACATTATTATTTATAAAAGTAAAACCCTACAGTTACGACCTTGGGTTGCCTCCCAAGAAGTGCCTTATTTAACATCATTGCTCGACTTAGGTCCTGCCTCACTCTCTAATGTTGGATCTACACCTAGTGTCACTAGGTCACTCCAATATATCGTTACGGTGGAGATGAGGCATTGCAAACATCAGTACTGATCTGATGTGCTTGATCGATCTAGAGTGCGATCCAATCAATTGGTTGAACGCTTCAAAATTCTCTCTCATTTCATCCAATAATCAATCTTGATCGGTGATCTTTGGAGAATGATTTGAAGCGTGCTCTCAACACGACTTTTCTCATCTTCTCTAGACTTCTTCCTCCCTTGACAAGGCATATATCTTTGTTGGTGTTTGCACTAGTTTTTCACCTCAGATTTTGGTGGTCAAGTCGTTTAATTGAGATACCAGCGTAGTTATCTTAAAGTCATGCTCGACTTATCAATATGCCTCAACTGTCTTGCCACCCACTCCTTCAGCCATGCTTAGAAGACCTACATACACAAATAACTAAAAGGAAAAACCAAAAAATGGGAGAAAGAAAAAATAAACTAAAAGTAATATTAGTAAACTACACTAAAAAGAACAAAAACTCTAGTTAACAACATCTTCACGTGACACCAGTCCCCGAAAGTGTCGGCATTTTGATGCTTCTAGTGCACTAAGTATGGTGATATCCAATAAAATCATGCTAAAAGGACATTTGCTATAAAGTATGCTTTCATGCTCTTTTTGGAGAAAACCTCATAACATAAGTATAAAAACCCACCTACAAATCAACAATCACACATATAAGACACATCCAAGTAATCCACATTATGACATCAATATCACTTCAATTCATATAAGCATATAACCCTCCTACCAAAGGTTATCCTAAGACTTACTTATGTAAGACAAGAGAGACCACCCATAAACCCTATTCAATCATACCTAAATAATCCCTAAGACTACCTAAGATAAGATTATTCCCTTTTCATTACTTGGACTCTCTACCCAAGGTTACTCTAAGAATCACTTTACTAACACATGAAGAGACCGACAATACACCCTCTCCAATCCTACCTAAGCAATCCTCAAAGCGACACTAGTTAGGAATCCTTTTATTCAACATACATTAAATTAAGTCATACTCATCACTAAGTCAATTAAGATACAATTAAGCATTTAGAAGACTTCAAATAATGGTCTTGGAGAATACCTAGGGAAACCACATCCTAGCACCTTCAAAGCCTACTCGGTCCATGTCTAGATAGTGTCCCATTCCACTACCTAAATATTGTAGAACTTATCCAATACTATAATGCATCCCACGTGATGAGAATAGGCATTACCCGACATAGACCATACTAGATAGGCATGGAATTCGGAGTCTACCCTACTCCGATACAGGGTCTTCTAGTTGCCAAGGGTAGAACTAGGCCACATCCCATGTAGGCACATGGTTAAAGAATATCAAGAGCTTCTTTGCACTCTAATCTCCTTCTCAAGTTGAGCCACTACCACAAGCATATTCTCTCGGTGCTAGCCATGTTCTCATAGATTAAGTTCAATCACATAAGGGCATACGAAAAGGAACCATATCTTAGTTACTACCAAATGATAATACAACTTACCAAGAATGGGTCCTCGAGGGCTGCCACTCAATGTTTATTAGGATATCTCATTCTTTAACCTTCTTTTCATATTCAAGGTTCGACGTATAAGTCTTTCATAGAATGGTACCTACCTTAGGTCTACCGATGCTAGACTTCATTCTTTCTTTCATTCATACACGTACATGACAAAGGTGCCTAAGCCTACTAAGTCAAGAGGTTCATATTTTCTTACTTAGCATGTATCAAGTAGAGGGACATTAGTCTACCCATCAATACACACACATTATCTTCTTATCACATGTAAAACAATAATCAAGTAGCACATAGAGACAAATAAGTCTACTACAAGTCACTCTATACATTTATATATAATCATCAACATAGTCCATCATAAGACTCATATAATCAATTGAACAAAATCATACTTCAATCCACATATACACCTATATCACACATAAATCATTTATACAAGCTATAACAGTGATAACAACATAATTCACATAAAAATACCGACAAGGCCATGTTCATCACAATTATAACACATAACCACCGCCACAATAAGTGGACCATACCAATCAACACAATTCAATACCTATACTACACAATATAGAAGATATTAGGTCATCTTACCACCATTCCATCATCAACACCACCAATCATTGGCGTTCTCAATCAATTCACTCCACAAAGGCTCTAACCCATAGACATATAGAAAATTCCAAAACAATAATCAAACCATACCAATGATACAACAATATACAATATGAATATCATCAAATTAAGGCAGTCTATATACAATTCTATCATGATCTATACATAATTCAATAGCCCAAGGCAATCTACACAAGAATTCATTAATATCAAGTAATGATCAATTCACCCATGTTAAGACCGAAAATAGGAATTCATGTCATGCATGGGTTAATAAGAGTTTGATCTAAAAACATTCAATTAACATCAATTCTATCATAAAACACTGTTTCAAATCATTTCATGCAAGAACCCATGGCTAGAATTCAAACTAGAAGATTTTATATTTTGACCATCTTTGAAAACCATTTGAATTTGACTCCTTGAATTGAAGAGGATTCAAGGATGAAACAACATACCTATATTGATGAAAATCCCATGAAATTGATGGAGAAAAATTTGGAAAATCAGTCTTTTTCCTTGGAGCTTCAAAGCTTCATCAATGGAGGTTTTGGAGAGAACGAAAGGAGAGGTTTCTTTTTGAGTTGAGGGTTTTGCTTGATTGGTGAATTTTTGGGGTGTAAAAAGACTCAATAACAGTCAATAAATCACCCGCAAATTACCAAAAGGCCCATGAATATATTGGACCATTTAACCAATTCTAATTTGACTTAAAAATGACGTGACCAAATCTAGGACATGGCTACGCGTCGCGGAGGCACTTCCAATTCTTAGTTTTGGAATTTTTTTTGACAGAATGGTTCTTGTTGGACCAGTGTGTCAGGGAAAACTTTTTTCCCTTTAAGTGTAGCTGGCACGACGCGCCTTGTACCTCAATCTTAGCTGCCTCAGCAGCTTCTTTGGCCCATGTTTGGTTCCTCCTCAAGGACCCTTTGTCTGGTCCTTGGGGAATCGTTCTCAGACTTTTAGACCCTTTACATGTATATCTATTTTTAGGAACCATCGATACTCAATTTAACCCTCATACCATACCCAAAAACTCCACTACATAACGCTACGATATAGTAGTTCAACTTAGACTAGTTTCCGGACGTCTTGGATGTTTCACTTCCAAACTCTTCCAAGCTCCTCAAACTGTCTTCTAAAACTTATATTAATCATTTAAATACCTTATAGACTCATGAAACACATGTTAGACTCTAGTTTAACCTAGTTAGTTTTTAGGGATGTTACTCTTTTGGCGAGTCGCCGATTGAATTCGACAACTCTGGCTTTTCGCCGAAAGTTACAAAATCAATTGTAACTCAAACAAAAAATTAAGGGCGATCTATGGGGTCTTTGAAGAACCACCTAACGTTTCAACGAGCTTCACCTAGCTCGCCAAACTGCCCAATGTGCCAACTTTCACCCCGTTTCCCAAAATAAAGCCCCTAGCCCCCGAAAAGAAATTAAAAAAACACACTTATTCAATTAAACTAAGTCCCATACGACTCATTCTACTGGGGTACTCAAACTCCCCCTGGTTCGGTCAAAATTATCCATTTGAAGACTTTTTCTCTTAAAGATGACGTCAAACGCTCGATGATTGGGAAGAGTATGTTATTTAGACCAATTGTGATTACTTAGAATTAACACGACTAGTCCCAACAACAAATTGATGCAACCACAAATTTATGATTAATTATAAAGCACAAAGTTTGGGAAATCAAACAATATAAGCATTTAGCACAACTACAATTTAAAAACATGACCAACACAATTTTTTTTTAAATATAATTGCATTTGAATTCAACCGTTATTTAAGAGTTTGGAGTTTGGAAAACCAACCTTTAAGACAAAATACGAGTTTGTAAAACTAGGTGACAATGTATTCCAACTCCGAACACGATATCAACGAGCAGAAAGTGATAAAAATGCAAGACTATAGAATCTATATAGTGAGGGTGTGATTGTATGAGGCTTAAAGTAAGGGATTATGAAAGAGTTTGAAATTTTAAATGTTAGGCCTTTAAAAACTTTTCTTATTGCAGCCCTTTGACGATACTAATTGTCCTCGCGTAACCACACGATGACACACCGAGTAGTTACTTACCTTGCCGAGTTTCACAAACCTCCAGTTGATTTAAGGGTCTAAAAGGCAGACAGAGTCGGGCTCACCGACCTTTTTGGCGATTCTCCGACTCATCCATGGGACCTCAGAGTTTTACAGACTCTCTCATGTGATATCTTTGAGTCAAAAAACGGTCAAAGTTGGGCTCTCCTACCTCTTTAGCGAGTCGGTGATCGGACTCTTGTCTCGCCAACCTGCATATTACCAACACATCCCACTTTTCAACTTTCACAATCAACACCCATAATTAAAAATCAAAAAACAAAACATTAAAAACTTATGTTGCCTCCCTAGAAGCGCCTTGGTTAATGCCATGGCACGACACAAATACCCACTCAAGCTGCGTTCTTGGGGTTTGCAATAGTATCACTAGGCAACCCCCCTTCTTGTCTTAGGTTAAATGTGAAGAAATATGATCCATTTGAGTCTCTGACTGCTTGATAAAGACGAAATGAGAAGTAAACATCTTGTTTAGAGTCGATACGTCTTCCTTTAAAACATTATTGGACCTTTCAACCTTGTTGAGAATACGTGAGAGAATACCCTGTCTCTATCATAATCTTTGGAATTTTGACGCTTGTAGGGAGGAATATACCTACCCTTCTCCTCATCTCTTTCCTTCCAAGTGGCATTACCATTTTGCCACTCTCTATCACAGTCTCTCTAGCCCTCATTTCTATTCCAACCTTGGTTACGACCCAACCTTACGTAGTTTGCATGATAACCTCCTCCTTGGTTGGCTAGGAAGTTCACGTCCTCATTGTACAATGCTTCAAATTTGGCCTCTTCAGGGTTTGAACATCAACCACTAACAACACTAACACTCGTAGTAGAAACACCCATGAAGCTTTTGGCCAAGATGTCAAACTGGGTCATAATCATATCCATGTTTTTGTCTCTCTCTTGATATATTTCAATATGCTCTTTTGTCAACTTGTAAGTAAGAGGAGAGACCTGATCTTCATGGGTGTACAATGCCCAGTTAATTTTAGTCATGACATCAAGGATTTGGGATACAATCACATAAGGTTGTTGCATTAAACCTCCCGGAGAAGGTTGATCATCCACTCCCTTGTTTACAAAATCAAGGATTCTGTAAAATTATTGCAGCAACAAAACGTTGTCACGCAATTCATGAGTTGGGCTTTGCAGCACAAACTTCTTAAATCTTAGCCAAGTCTCATGGATTGGCTCACCCTCAAAACTCTTTAATCTTTGGATGTCATCCCAAAGAGTCATCATGTTCGAATGATGAAATAATCACACTTGAAATGCAGTAATAAACTCATCTCACGAAGTGATAGAATCTCTTGGCAACTCATCCAACCACTAATATGCTTCTTCCATTAGAGAAAATAGGAACAGCCTCAACCAGATCGATTCTTGAGATATGTTCTTAAAGGAGAATGGTCCGTAAACATCAAAAAAAGATTCTTATGTAGTCACAAGGATCCTCATCAGACAGCCCACCAAACAACCCTTTCACTTGTAAGAGTCGCAACATGGTTCTTGTGATGTGAAACACCGCATTTCGTTCAGCTTAAGGGAAGCAAATGACACAAAATCCTATCACGATCGAAGAGCACCCCTTAGTCGTGACCAACGTCTTCATCCTCGAAGAGGCTTTAGACAAGCCCTTAGTATACATCATCGCATCACAGCTACAATAAAAAGCTGTTTAATTAAAACTTTTCATTTGAAGTTCAACTTCACTCACATATATCAAAATAGAATATATAATTGTCTCACATAACAATCTAAAACATAAAAGTATGATAAATGATACTTATGCCTTACATCATTACAAATATTCTAGGAGAATACGACATAGTCTTTGAAATAGGAAATAGAACAATGTCTTTCATTAATAGCGAAACAACAAGGCTAGAGTCGTAAGACTTGTGCTTGGACTTGAGGACTCACCAACTTGGGAACAATTCAAGATTCATTGAGAAATGTCCTTGAAGCACCTGAATGGAACGAACCTACATTTATGTTGAAATAGAAGAGATATGGGTTACTATAAACCACATGTACTAAGTAGGGATACGTATGCTAGAAAAACATTTGAAGACATGCACAAAGGGATATTTTGTTGTAAACATGCTAAGTTCACTTTAAAAGCCTTTATGAACATTCCATGAACATATACAAGTCCATAGAAAAACAATAATAAGACATAGTAATATTCATGTTCAAGAGTAATATCATATGTAAGCCATAGTCAACAATTCATGTGTTAAAGTCCATTTCATCATTACATTGTAAGAACTTACTCACAATCCCAATCCAATTCCACTAGTGCAATGTGTATGTGAAGCCCCATAACCCCACATAAACCAAGTAAACTAGCAAAGAGACCATAAGCGTTGTCTTTTACCTCATACATGATCATAACAAGTGTAGTAAACATCATGCGTAGCAATTTAGACCAACATCATGTATATCAAGTGAAACCAATATCATATGAGACCAACATCATGAATTTAATTCATAACAAATGTACATAAAGAACCCACCCTAGAATTCCCTTCAGGGTCCACTTGTGCAATGTATAGGCAAAGTCCCATACCCTTACCTACACTAAGTAATACCTCTTAAATAGTCGTAGTTATTGTTCATCTTCTTACTTTCATTCATTCATTTTACTTTTGGGAAACTTCACCATAACCGACATAGACCATGTGGGCTAAACATGGAATCCGGTGTCAACCCCTCAATCGAAAGAAGGGCGTCCTACTTGCCAAGGTAGAGCATATACATCATAGTATCATATAAGTGGATCCACTAGCTAGGTTTTCCTATGGGAGCACATAGTTAAGGAACTAGGAGGTTATTACTAGAAACTCTCTTTATGCTTATAAGCATTGTAGTTTCCACCTCATGAGAAAACATAGTATGAAACTCCTTTCCTTTGTGAAGGAACACCTCTCATTGTCAAGTTCACTAGGTACTAAGCTAAATTCACTTTATGAAGTATCTTTAAGTCTTTATTAACATTAATTAATATTATAGGTATTAGGAGTTTAACCCCTCTTATAACACGTTCATAGATGATAGGTTATAGGATGAGAAAGTCCTTTCATCATAAAACCAAAATCATGTGAGAACATTACAACATATCATAATCATAAGATGCACATAGGAATTACCTTCAACCCCTCATAATAGTACGCCTATCATCATATCACAAACATCATATTCATAGCATGATCATAAATTCATAATATCATCATTCATACTTCAATTAATCAACATTACCAAAGATAAGCCACTAATACTACAACAACATGTTCATGACCTTGAAGGTCTTACAGATGGCCTCCATGAAACCCATTCAAAACATCATCCCAAATCAATTATATTTATTGTCATGACCGTGGTCTAGACCCTAGCCAAAACCGGCGTCGTTTACCTCTCGGAGGTCGTAGACAAGCCTACATACGTCATCATTACATTGTATAGGTTAATTGTAGCGGAAAATTTAAAGTTTTTGTTTGCTTTGAAGTATACATAGACTTCATAGTAAGAATTGCATTATATCACATCAGTTCACCACAACCATCTAATAATGAGATATTCAAATGAAGGAAATTGTTCATAACTGCATTAATATAAAGTTGCCAAAATGGCACCAATACGACATCTGAAATAAGTAAGAAAGAAACGCTAGTGGAGCATCCTCCACTAGCTCTTGCCTACGTCTAAGCTAGAATATAAGAGATAAGCATCCTCGAAAGCATGAGGGCCTACCAAGTCTGGATGAATGCTCCACGTCCGGATAGCTTCAACGTAGTCTCATAAGCTCTAGCTTTCACCTGCACCTGCACCTAAAAGTAAAGGGTTGTATGGGATTAGTACACACTTGTACTAAGTATGGGTGTATGAAAGTACACACCAAATACATGCATGATTAAGAATATCTCTCTCCTAACTATATGAGTTATGGAAAGCCAAGTCAGTTGGATTTGCCAAATCAGATTAGTAAAGTCATGCTATGAGAGTAACATGCATCGTCATTCTTTTCATATTGCACACAACACATAACATACTTCATTTAGTATATACACATATCATATATCATTTGTTCGTATGCCATGAGACCTTGGAATCACGGACTTAACATTAGGACTTCCCAAATGAGGGCTCAACATATGGGACCTCAACTAGGGAGCCTTCTCTAGCAAACACGGAGTCTGGTTCATTCATTCATACGTACTTCATTTTTCATTCATTTATATACCTAGGATGTTGTTTAGGACTCTCTTCGGATTCACTGTGCAATGACCAAGAATGACCTACTGTCATTACATGAGTCTAGTTCACCTCTTGATTATCCTATCCAAACACCTTTGCTATCATTCATTTCATGGTGTGCATTACATGAGGCTGGCCTCATTCTTTCTTTGGGAACTTTAACTTTAACCGACATAGATCATGAGAGCTCATGAAATCCAGTGTCTACCCCACACTAAAAAGAGGTGGAATCACTGGCCAAATTGAAACCAAAACATGCTAGCAGGTATAGCAAATTGAACTCTGCTAGAACCCTATGTTGGCTGCATAGGTTCAAAGACTAGGAGATATAAGGAGACCCATACCCACCTAAACGGACAACCTCATCTCATGAGATTTGCACGAACCTCTGCCTTCCTGAAAGAAGGAATCGTGACTCATAGCTAGCCTATCGGTGCTCCGTATAAAGTTCCATTACATTCATCTCACACATCATAGAAGCTGTCTTCTAGCATGAGGGCATCATTGCTCATTAGATGATTTCGCATCTCATCAATAATATTAAGTGTGTATTAATCTCAATACTGTCATTAGAGTGTTCTTAAAGACTGGTCTCTTTATTAATCTTACACTCTCATAGGTGAGTACGGTTTTTGGTAACAGTTACTTAGGCTCATTGAGATTGATAGCGTCTTTCATATTAACCTATTATCATGTTGTCACCACATTCATTAACTTTAACATATTAGATCTTCATAATTACTCAACCCTTTTAATTGAATGTTCATTTTGTCATATGCCAATGCACTTGGCCTTTTAGTGGGTTTCACACTCTTACTTAACCCTCCTGGGGTCACATCATTTCGTCACATATATCTTAGGTTCACTTATTTTTAAACGTACGCTGGACTTATGAACCCATACGTATAAGCCATGAGGCTTCATTCATAATTCGTCTAAGTGACTCATACTTACCCAAGATTGTGTGGTACAAGACTTATGCATCTTGTAAGTATGCCAAGGTCTCGAGTTCGATCCCTATGGGAAGCATTCACTAAATATTTGTTCACGTAAGACTTATGTATCAATACGGAGTTGGGCAAGGGAACCCGATTTCAAATCCCTTGAGCAACACTTAGTCTTGTATTAATTTTGATTTAAAATTTCGGCATTGGGGGACCCGAGGTCGATTCGCAATACCTACGCTTCTTCTTTTTTTTCCCTTTCTTTTCTCTCCTTTTTCGTTTGAGACAAGGAGGGTGTGGGATCGATCCCCCACAACCTCATTTTATTTATTTTTACTCTTTCATGGACTGATCTTAATTTCGGCCAAGGACGCACGGGTTCGAATCCCATGTGCCTCATTTAATTTAATTTATTTTCTAAGTTCTCTTACTCGGCTAAGACCCAAGTTCGATTTCCCCTAAACTCACTTTTATTATAAAAATATCAGTATCTTGCATATGGTGAGGTCTTGGGTTCAATCCCTAATAACCTCACACCTAAAAAAAAAAAATAAAAAAATTTCAGCCATGCTTAACCGAGACCAAATTTCCAAATTTCCAGATTTTTGGAAATTTGGTCATCGTTTCCAGTCCATTTTTCTCAATCCTTTGTACGTTATTATGACAATTCTCTGGACATTCCGTACATTATTACATGCATTTTTCCAAGTAATTTCATACAAAAACCCAAGGATTTAACATACCTTTTTCATACTCCAATTCGTACCATTTTCATGCTCCAATTCGATACCAAGAGACACGGCCACACACACATTCCACACGTTTATCATCACATAATTCCAAACATACATACATGAACATAATCATCACGAAAACACATTATATTCCTAAATTCTACCAGCAAACATACCCAACCTACAACAATCGATGGGAGCTAGTGACAGGGACATGCAAAGGGGAACATTCCTAGTTTTCGGATAAGAATTCGACTGAATCTTAGGGGTCCTTTGGGAAAGGTACCAAGAGGAAGAAAACCCATACCTTTTTCGTCGTTTAACACCTTTCAAACCTGATTTGAAGTGATGCCAACTCCCACGAAGAACAATGCTTCTCCAACGAAACCTCATGCGCAAACCGTTTGAAAAATGTTTTTGCTTTTCGTTTTTAGTTTAGTTTCTCTTTTGAGTTTTAGCGTACAAGTTCTTCAAGAGTGGTGAATTTTTTTTTAGATTTTTTTTTGTTCTGTTTACTGATGATGAGCATGAGAAAGAGAGTGGATAGGCGTGAGAAAGAGAGTGGAGAGATGTGAGAGTAAGTTTAGGAGTAGGAGTTTTAGTTGAAGACTTAGTCAAACTAAAACTCTTTTAAATTAAAACATATTATTTTCCATTACTTAAATCATAAAAGTAAATAACAATTAATTCAACTTGATATTGCTTCCACCAAGGATCAAACCCAGGTGGAGCTCATCTCGCAAAAAAAATGGTCAATTCGGGTCAACCCTACCCAAATTGTCCACTATTTTCATTCATTAATTAATTAATTAAATACTTTGGGTAATTACAATACTAACCCTAGCCTTGAAAATATCATTTTACCCCTAGACCCTCCAAACCTAAGATTACCCCTTTCAAGTCCAGTTAAAACTCATCCGGGTGAATGTTAATATTCGGATGCCCTACATGGCTGGACCCAACCTTGCCTAGCTCAACTAACTCACCAAGTTGGTTGGCTTGGATGGTGCACAGGTTCTGAGGTCTGGTTCCACGCGCATCAAGCCGTGTGAACCCGGTCTAATCTAGGCATTCTAGGTACGTTTAGGCATTACTTAGCATAGTCATTTTCGGGTTGTTACATTATCCCCCCCTTATGAACATTCATCCCCGAATGAGACTTCTAATTATCTAGCACAATGCCAGTCATATCATAACATAAGTACTATACACAGTTAAGCAACAACAACCAAGAATAGAGGAGATAAGGAAACTTAGACTTAAGAGTAGGAAGTCTAACCTCTAGAGCTTAAAAGATGAGGATAGCGGGATCTCATATCGGCCTCGGACTCCCACGTAGCACCCTCAACAAGATGGTTCCTCCACAATACCTTCACTATTGCAACCTCCTTGTTTCTCAGCAGCTTCACCTGCCGGTCTAAAATCTCATCAGGAACCTCCTCATAGGACAAGTCTTCATCAACCCACAAACCTTCAACAGGCAGAATCGATATTGTATCTCCAAGGCACTTCTTTAACATAAAGACATGAAAGACTGGATGAATAGAAGCGAGATCCGCAGGAAACGCCAACTCATAGGTCACCTCACCCACACGCTGTAGAATCTCGTATGGCCCAACGTACCTAAGACTCAACTTCCCCTTCCTGCCAAACCTCATTACCCCTTTCATGGGTGATACCTTCAAGTAGACCTGGTCACCAACATCAAACTCTAAGGGCCGCTTCCTGTTATCCATAAGACTTCTGCCGACTGTAAGCAGTAGCCAACCTGTCCCTAATCACCCTGACCTTCTCTAAGGCCTCATGAATGATCTGTGGACCCAAAATGGATGACTCTCCAACCTCGAACCACCCAATTGGAGACCTACACCTCCTACCATACAGTGCCTCAAACGATGCCATCCCAATGCTGGAGTGCTAACTGTTATTATACGAGAACTCTATTGATGGCAGATAGTCGTCCCAAATACCTCTGAAGTCGATCACACACGCCCTCAACTTGTTCTCAATGTCTGAATGGTGCGCTCTACCGGCCCATCTGTCTGAGGATGGAAAGCAGTACTGAGCTTTACCTGCGTGCCTAAGCTCTTCTCGAATGATCTCCAGAAATGCAAAGTGAACTGAGCTCCTCTATCTGAAATGATAGACAATGGAATCTCATGCCACCTCACAATCTCATCAATGTAGAGTCTCGCATAATCCTCGGCCTTGTAAGTAGACTTCACAGGGATAAAGTGGGAATACTTAGTCATCGTGTCCACAATAACCCATATGGAGTCATGTTGTCTCCTAGTCCTCGGAAGACCAACCACTAAGTCCATGTTAATTGCCTCGCATTTCTAAGTCGGAATCTCAATCATCTGAGTGAGACCACCAGACTTAAGGTGCTCCGCCTTAACCTGCTGACAATTAGGACACCTAGACACATATGCAGCAATGTCCTTCTTCATACCATTCCACCAATAGATCTGCTTGAGGTCATGATACATCTTGGTGGAACCTGGATGTATCGAATACCTGGAACCATGGGCCTATACAACAATCTTGGTCCGCAAATCATCCACATCTGGTACACACAGCCTGTCCTGGTGCCTAAGTATGCCGTCACCTCCCAAAGCAAAGGACTCATTCATTTTTACCAGCACTGAGTCCTTCAACTCCATCAACATAGGATCAAGATGCTGACCCTTCTTGACTTCAGCTAACAAGGATGATTCACAGCTGGGATGAACTGAAACACCCCCACTAGTAGAAGCCATCAACCGCACACCCAGTTTGGCCAGTCTGTGTACATCCTTCACCAACTCCTTCTTCCCATCATCAACGTGGCTGTTCTCCCCATGCTCAACCTGCTCAAAGCATCAGCTACAAAATTTTCCTTCTCTGGATGGTAGTGGACACTCATGTCATAGTCTTTCAAACACTCTAACCATCTTCGCTGACGTAGATTTAACTTCCTCTGTGTGAACATGTACTGGAGACTCTTGTGGTCTGTGAACATATCCACATGCACCCGTACAAGTAGTGCCTCCACTGCTTCAATGCAAACACCACAGCTGCCAACTCCAAGTCATGAGTGGGATAATTTTCCTCATGAACCTTGAGCTATCTGGATGCGTAGGCTATCACCTTACCACCCTGCATAAGAACACAACCTAAAACAACCCTAGATGCATCACAATAAACAGTGTAATTATCACCACATTTAGGCAACGTAAGCACTGGGGCTGAAGTGAGTCAGTCCTTGAGCTCCTGGAAACTCTTCTCACAAGTCTCCGCCCATTTGAACTTGGTTTTCTTCTTAGTCAAAGCTGTAAGTGGGGAAGCAATGGAAGAAAAACCCTCCACGAACCTGCGGTAGTAACCAGCCAATCCTAGAAAGCTACGGATATCGGTGGGAGTAAGAGGTCTTGCCTAGTTCTTAACAGCCTCAGTCTTCCTGGGGTCTACCTCCACACCCTGATCGGACACAACATGACCCAGGAAGGTCACTGATCTAAGCCAGAATTCAAACTTGCTGAATTTGGCATACAACTGATGTTGTCTAAGTACCTGCAAGGTTAGTCTCAAATGTTGTTCATGCTCTTCCTTGGTCTTAGAGTAGATGAAGATGTCATCAATGAATACTATGACAAAAGAATCAAGGTATTCACGAAAGACTCGGTTCATGAGGTCCATAAATGCAGCTGGTGCATTAGTCAGACCAAAGTACATGACTAGGAATTCATAATGAACATAATGGGTACGAAAGGCTGTCTTGGGACATCTTCATCCCTAACCCTAAGCTGATGATACCCGAAACAAAGATCAATCTTCGAGAAGAAACTAGACCCTTGGAGCTGATCGAATAAGTCATATATTCTGGGAAGTGGATACTTGTTCTTTATAGTGACTTTGTTGAGCTACCGATAATCGATACACATCCTAGGGGTTCCATCTTTCTTTTTCACAAACAACACTAGAGCGCCCCAAGGGGATATGCTTGGCTGGATGAAGCCCTTATCAGTGAGATCTTTTAACTGCAGCTTCAACTCCTTGAGTTCAGCTGGAGACATTCTGTAGGGAGGAATTGAAATTGGTTTGGTATCGGGATCTAGGTCGATACCAAAATCAATCTCTCTTCGGGGATGGACTCCAGGCAAATTATCAGGGAAAACATCTTGGAACTCATTCATTACAAGCACAGAGTCTATGGAAAGAATGTCATGATCCAGATCATTGACACTCACAAGATGGCATAACAATCCCTTGGACATCATTTTATTAGCTTTTAGGTTCTAAATCAAGGGACTTGAACGACTCGAATTGTACCCCTCCCAGACCAGCTCTACTTTATTAGGGAAACGGAATCTCACAACCCTACTACGGCAATCCATGAAGGCATAACATTTATGGAGCCAGTCCATACCAAGTATAATATCAAAGTCATTTATGGGTAACTCAACAAGGTCTGCACACATAGTCTTTCCACATACTACGATTGGGCAGTCTTTATGGACCCTAAGAGGTCTTACATTTTCTCCTAAGGGAGTACTAACTACGATTAGATCATGCAAAACCTCAGGTAGTGTTTCAAAAGTAAGAGAAAGCAAGGGAGTCACAAAAGAAAGTGTAGACCCTGGATCAAGTAAAGCATAAACAGAGGTTGAGAAAACTTGCAGCATACCTATGACCACATCAGCAGAATTCTCCTGCTCCTCCCTACCCTTCATGGCGTATAATCTGTTCCTCTTAGAGGCTCAGCTGCAGTAGCATTCTCGAGATTAGGCCTAGGCTGAGCATTACCTCTAGCCTGAACCCTATTGTATAGATAGTCCCTGACCATGTGTATGCTTTTTCCGCAATCGAAACATGAATTTGTGCCTAGTCTGCACTCTCCACTGTGAATACGGCCACACTTGCCGCATTCCTTTCTGGGACGCTGCACATCACTTCCATTTCCCTTCTTGGGCTCGGGTCTTCCTCCTCTAGGTGCTGCACTCCTCTGAGAGTTAGAGTTCCCTGAACTGTGATGCCCTTTCTTAAATCTGGGCTGATCACGAACTCCAAAAATGCTCCTGCCACCACTACTGCTGGAACCTGTCTGGTTAGAAGGGTTAGGCCTCCTGACCTCACGGACTCTCCTCTTCTTCTTGCTGTGCTCAACCTGCTTGACATAAACAATCAGCCTTGACAAGTCCATATTGTCATGGAGCATCGCATCCCGACACTCCTCCTCCAAGTCCTTTGAGACACCTGTAAGAAACCTGCTCATCTCGTCCGTGCTGTTCGACACAAGGGAAGTGGCATACCTGGACAATTTTATGAATTTCAGGGAATACTCCCTGATAGTCATCGAGCCCTACTTAAGGTTGATGAATTCCTCAACCTTAGCCTCTCTCATCTCTCTGGGGAAGAACCTCTCTAGAAAGGCTGTCTTAAATAGCTCCCATGTAATCGGACCTCCGCCCAACGCCCTGCTATCCTGCCACATCTTGCACCAAGCCTGTGCAACATCCTTCAGTTGGTACGAGGCCAGCTCTGCTTTCTTAATCTCCATGGCCCCCATCGCCACCAGAATCTTCTGGATCTCCTCCATGAACTCCTGAGGATCCTCTGCAGTCTTAGATCTTGTAAAGATTGGAGGATTCATTCTCGTAAAATCTCACAACCTGTTCGTCATGTTGTGTGCTGGTGGGTTCTCCCGCTGAACCTCCTGTCTGTTGGCTTGGGCCGTCATAGCCTGAGCATGCACAGTGATGGCTTGAGCCATCTCTCCCAAAGCGGTCCGCACCTCCGCATCAGTCAACCCAGCTGGATTAACTGGCATGGCCACTCCTGCAGCTGGAGCCTGGGTGGAACTTGGTTACCCCCAGCAGCTGCTCCTACTCTTCCTCGACCAGCGTTCGCCCTTGTTTTTATTTTTTTAAAAATATAAAAATTGATGTTAGATACGCTCATAACACCAAGATATCAGACATTAAGGAAAGCACAATAAGATCAGAAGAAGGGAAATTTTCCTATGCATCATGCAGTCTCTAATTCATGATAGTGGTGTACTTCACTACCATAACTTAGAAACTACTTGATGTGGTTGATGTGAACTTATTATCCTTGGAATTTAAACCTAATGCTCTGATCCCACGTTTGTCACGACCAAGTTCTAGACCCTAGCCGAAACCGGAATCGTTGACCTCTCGGAGGTCACAGACAAGCCTACATACGTCATCATTACATCGTATAGGTTAATTTTAGCAGAAAATTTAAAACTTTTGTTTGCTTTGAAGTATACATAGACTTCATAGTAAGAATTGCATTATATCACATCAGTTCACCACAACCATCTAATAATGAGATATTCAAATGAAGGAAATAGTTCATAACGGCATAATATAAAGTTGCCAAAATGGCACCAATACGATGTCTGAAAATAAGTAAGAAAGAAACGCTAGTGGAACATCCTCCACTAGCTCTTGCCTACGTCTAAGCTAGAATAAGAGATAAGCATCCTCGAAAGCATGAAGGCCTACCAAGTCCGGATGATTGCTCCACATCCGGATAGCTTCAACGTAGTCTCGTAAGCTCTAGCGTCCACCTGCACGTGCACCTAAAAGTAAAGGGTTTTATGTGATTAGTACACAGTTGTACTAAGAATGGGTGTATGCAAGTACAAACCAAAGACATGCATGATTAAGAATAGCTCTCTACTAACGATATAAGTTATGGAAAGCCAAGTCAGTTGGACTTGCCAAATCAGATTAGGAAAGTCATGCTATGAGAGTAACATGCATCATCATTCTTTTCATATTGTACACAACACATAACATACTTCTTTTAGTACATACACATATCATATATCATTTGTTCGTATGCCGTGAGACCTTGGAATCACGGACTTAACATTAAGACTTCCCAAATGAGGGCTCAACATATGGGACCTCAACTAGGGAGCCTTCTCTAGCAAACACAGAGTCTACTTTATTCATTCATACGTACTTTATTTTCCATTCATTTATATACCTAGGATGTTGTTTAGGACTCTCTTTGGGTTCACTGTGCAATGACCAAGAATGACCTAGTGTCATTACTTGAGTCTAGTTCACCTCTTGATTATCCTATCCAAACACCTTTGGTATCATTCATTTCATTGTGTGCATTACATGAGGTTGGCCTCATTCTTTCTTTGGGAACTTTAACTTTAACCGACATAGATCATGTGAGCTCATGAAATCCAGTGTCTACCCCACACCAAAAAGAGGTGGAATCACCGGCCAAAGTGAAACCAAAACATGCTAGCGTGTATAGGGAATTGAACCATGCTAGAACCCAATGTTGGCTGCATAGGTTCAAAGACTAGGAGATATAAGGAGACCCATACCCGCCTAAACAGAAAGTCTCATTCATTAGATTTACACGAACCTTTGCCTTCCCGAAAGAAGGAATCGCGACTCATAGCTAGCCTATCGGTGCTCCGTATAAAGTTCCATTACATTTATCTCACACATCATAGAAGCTGGCTTCTAGCATGAGGGCATCATTGCTCATTAGATGATTTCTCATCTCATCATTAGTATTAAGTGTGCATTAATCTCAATACTGTCATTAGAGTGTTCTTAGAGACTGGTCTCTTTATTAATCTTACACTCTCATAGGTGAGTACGGATTTTGGTAACATTTACATAGGATCATTTGAGATTGATCTCGTCTTTCATATTAGCCTCTTATCATGTTGTCACCACATTCATTAACTTTTAACATATTAGGTCTTCATAATTATTCACCCCTTTACGTGAATGTTCATTTCGTCATATGCCAATGCACTTGGCCTTTTAGTGGGTTTCACACTCTTACTTAACCCTCCTGGGGTCACATCATTTCATCACATATATCTTAGGTTCACTTATTTTTAAACATACACTGGACTTATGAACCCATACGTACAAGCCATGAGGCTTCATTCATAATTCGTCTAAGTGACTCATACTTACCCAAGATTATGTGGTACAAGACTTATGCATCTTGTAAGTATGCCAAGGTCTCGAGTTCGATCCCTATGGGCAGCATTCACTAAATATTTATTCATGTAAGACTTATGTATCAATACGGAGTTTGGAAAGGGTGTCACAACCGGAATCTAGACCCTAGACGAGACCAGCGTCGTTGACCTCTCAGAGGTCGCAGACAAGCCTACTTACGTCATTCTTACTTCATCTAGGTTAATTTTAGCGGAAAATTTGAAACTTTTTGTTTCTTAACATACTTATTTAAACATTCTCAATAATACATAATTGTTCACCATCAACCATCTAATATTAAGAACATCAAATGAAAGAAATAGTATAATATAGTAATACAGATGTACTTGCCAAAATGGCACCAATACAATGTCTTAATAAAACATGAAATAAACGCTAGTGGAACATGCTCCACTAGCTCAACTCTAAAACTAATCTAGAATATAAATGGAAGTATCCTCGAAAGCATGAGGGCCTACCAAGTTCGGATGAATGCTCGACGTCCGGATAGCTTTAGCGTCAACTTGTAGCTCTAGCGCCCACCTGTGCCTGCACCTAAAATTATAGTGTTGTGTAGGGTTAGTACACACTTGTACGAAGTATGGGTATATGCAAGCACTCACCAAGGACATGCATGAGAAAGGATAGCTCTTTCCTAACAACATGATTATAGAAAGTCAAGTAAGTGGATTTGCCAAAATGGGATTAGGAAAGTTAGTGAACTTTCAAAATTTGTATTAGAAAAGTCATGCCATGAGTAACATGCATCATCATAATTATCATACTGTACTCAACACGTAACATCTCACACATAGCACATATCATATAGCATACAACACATAACATCTTTCATAACATTCATTCACATGCCATGAGACCTTGGAATCATGAACTTGACATTAAGACTTTCCAAAATGAGGGCTCAACATATGGGACCTCAACTAGGGAGTCTTCATTAGCAAACACAGAGTCTACTTCATTCGTTCATACGTACTTCATTTCATTTCGTTCATAGGCTAGTGTGAACATAAGCTATACCTAGGATACAGTTTAAGACTTTCATCGGGTTTGCTGTGCAATGATCAAGAATAACCTAGTGTCATTACTTGAGTCTAGCTCACCTCTTGATTATCCTATCCTAACACCTTTGGTATCATTCATTTCATTATGTGCTTCATTTGAGGCTGGCCTCATTCATTCATTGGGAACTTTAACTTTAACCGACATAGATCATGTGAGCATCATGAAATCCAGTGTCTCCCCCACACCGAAAAGAGGTGGAATCACCTGCCAAAGTGACCCAAAATATGCTAGCGTACATGGGAATTTAACCCCGCCAGATCCCTATATTGGCAGTATAGGTTTGAAGACCAGGAGATATAAGGAGACCCATACCCGGCAAGACGGACAGTTTCATCTCATGAGAGTTACGTGAACCTTCGCCCTTCCCGAAAGAAGGCATCACCGCTCATAGCTAGTCTATCGGTGCTCAGTATAAAGTTCCATTACATTCAACTCATACGTCATGGAAACTGACTTCTAGTATGAGGACATCATAGCTCATTAGATGATTTCTCATCTCATCATTACTATTAAGTGTATTAATCTCAATACTTTCATTAGAGTGTTCATATAGACTGGTCTCTTCATTATCTTACACTCTCATAGGTGAGTACGTTTTGGTGACATTTACTTAGGCTCATTTGAGATTGTTGTCAACTTTTAAATTAGCCTCATATCATGTTGTCACCACATTCATTAACATTAGCACATTTACTCTTCATAATTACTCACCCCATTTTACGTAAATGTTCATTTCATCATATGCCAATATATTTGGCCATTTGTGTGTTTCACACTCTTACTTAACCCTTCTAGGGTTTCGTCATTTCATTACATAATAATCATTTCATCCTATGCCAATACACTAGGCCATTTAGTGTGTTTTACACTCATACTTAACCCTTCTAGGGTTACATCCTTTCATTACATACATCTTAGGTTCACTTCTTTAAAACGTATGCTAGACTTATGAGTCTATACACACAATCCATGAGGCTTCATTCATAATTCGTTAAGTGATTCATACATTCCTAAGATTATGTAGTACAATACTTATGTATCTTGTATATATGCCAAGATCTTGATTTCGATCTAAGTAGGTGACATTATTCTTGGATTTTGTTCACGTATGACTTATGTATAAATAAGGAAGTTTGGGTAAGGAAACCCAAGTTCGAATCACTTGGATAACATTTACATTTTTCATTGATTTTATTTTTAATCTCCATGACATTGGGACTCTAGATTGAACCCCAACATTAACATTGTATCTTTAGTTTTCTACTTGGTTTTCCTCTTAATTTGGCCGAAGGGTTGTGGGTTCGAACCCCCACAACCCCTTTTTAATTTTCATTAACATCTTATTGTTCCATTTGGCCTATACCAAGAGGTTGTGGGATCGAACCCCCACAACCTCTTTTATTTTATTCATTATTTTCGCTGGGAATTCTGAGGTTGTGGGTTCGAACCCCCACAACCTCCTTATTTAAGTTTTATATTCGCTAAGGCTGTGAGGTTGTGGGTTCGAACCCCCACATCCTCCTATTTTTATTTTTAATTAAAACTCTCTAGGCTAGGCGTTTGGCAGTGAGGTTGTGGGATCGATCCCCCACAGCCTCGCTTTGTTTTCTTCATTAATTTCGCCCTTCTCCCTTCTATCCCTGAGGTCGTGGGTTCGATTCACACGCCTCACATTTTCTTTTTCTTTAATTTCTCTTCTCTCATTCGCAGCCTGGAGGTCGTGGGTTCGACTCCCATGCCTCCCATTTATTTACTTAAATTATTTCCCTCTCCTTTCCAACCAGTAGCCCGAGTTCGATTCCCCCAGCCCTATTTTTCCTCTTTTTTTTCCCGCGAATTACAGTAGCCACACGGGTGAGGTCACAGGTTCAAATCCTGGTGGCCTCACCCCTTTAAAATTTATTAAATTTCCAGATTCCTTTATTAAACTTTAGTCTAAATTAACATTGTATTGTTGCTAGAAATTTTTGGTCATTTTTCAATTCATTTTTATCAACGTTTTCACTTGAACTCCTAAGGAAATTCGTAGACCATTTTAACACATTTTTAGGCGCATCTTTCATAGGTTTGTTTGGCTAAAAGATTGTTATTCAATCAGCCACAATTCATTACAATGAACATCACGTTGTGTACAACTTTTGCACATAAAATACAAGGATTTAACATGCCATTTCACACCTCCATCAATGACTAAGTTCACTGCCACACGTTGCACACACACATGATTTGTTCACATGATTTCGGACAACATATTCAATATTCACATAATTCCGAACATGCATACTTAAACATAAACATCACGAAAACACATTTCATTCCTACTTTGTACCAGCAAACATACCCAACCTATAATTCAATGGGAGCTAGTTACAGGGACATGCAACGCGGAACAATCCTAGTTTTCGGAATGAATATCTTGAACCATAAGGGGTCTCTTGGGAAAGGTACCAAGAGAGAAGAAACCAATACCTTATTTGATTGTTCAAACGTTGAAGTTGCTGCCCAAATCTTTCTCCAAAACCACATCCAACTAACCTAAAGTTTCACCACCAACTCAACGGAATCTCCCCTTGCCTTAACGTTTTTGATTAGCTTGCTTTCTTAGATTTTTTTGTGAGTTCTTCAAGTGTGAAGAAGTTTTGTTATAGTTTCTGTTCTTCACGTTAATTGGCAGAGAGAAATAGTGTAGTTTGAACGTGTGAGTGAGAGATAAGCGTGATAGGAGAGTGTTACCACAGGTTTAGGACTCTAATTCAAGACTTAGTCAAATAGGGTTTAATTAAATTAATAAAATCTGATTTAATTAGTTTAGTGAACTGACCATAATGACCTTACAAAAATCAGATTCTAAACAATAATTAAATCACCAATTTGTTGCTTCCATTGGGGCTCGAACTCGGGTGGAGTGACCACCATGAAATGGGCTATTTCGGGTGACCCAACCCTAACCGGTTCTTTAATTAAATTAATTAATTAATTAATTAATTCCTTAGGGTAATTACAATATTACCCTTGGCCTGGAAAAAACCATTTTCCCCCTGGACCCTCAAAACTTAAGATTTCTTCTTTTTAAGTCCGGTAAAGACTCCTTCGATTAAATATTCATTTTCGAGAGCCCTACATGGTTGGTTCCAACCTTTCCAATCTCAACTAACTCCCCAAGTTAGTTGGCTTGGCCGTAGTAAGGGTTCTGAAGTTTGGTTCTACGCGTATCAATCCGTGTGAACCTTGGTCTAATCGCAAGCATTCTTGACACATTATGCATTACTTAACTTATTCATTTTTAGGGTTGTTACGTTATACCCTTCTTAGGAACATTCGTCCCCGAATGACACTACTACTAAATATCGTAATGCCAGTCAGATAATAACATAATCATTATGCACAGTCAAGCAATAGCAACAAAATACGAAGAGATAAGGAAACATAGACTTAAGAGTAAGAAGTCTAACCTCAAGAGCTGAAAAGATGAGGGTAGCGGGATCTTATGTCGGCCTCAGCCTCCCACGTAGCACCTTCAACAAGATGATTTCTCCACAATACCTTCACTGTGGCAATCTCCTTGTTGCTCAGCCACTTGACCTGTCTATCTAAGATCTCAACAGGTACCTCCTCATAAGACAAGTCTTCATCAACCCCCAAACCTTCAACAGGTAGAATCGATGCTGGATCACCTAGGCACTTATTCAACATGAAGACATGAAAGACTGGATGAACAGAAGCTAGCTCCACAGGCAATGCTAACTCATAGGCCACCTCACCCACACGCTATAGAATTTCATATGGCCCAACATACCTCGGACTCAGCTTCCCTTTTCTACCAAATCTCATCACCCCTTTCATAGGTGATATCTTCAAGTAAGCCTGGTCACCTACATCAAATTCTAAGGGACGCTTTCTGTTGTCTGCATATGACTTACGTCGGCTGTAAGCAGAAGCCAACCTGTCCCTAATCACTCTGACCTTCTCTAAGGCCTCATGAATGATCTATGGACCCAAAATGGATGACTCTCCAACCTCGAACCACCCAACTGGAGATCTACACCACCTACGAAACAGTGCCTCAAACGGTGCCATCCCAATGCTGGAGTGATATCTATTATTATACGAGAACTCTATCAAAGGCAGATGGTCATCCCAGCTACCTCTGAAGTCAATCACACGCTCTCAACATGTCCTCCAATGTCTGAATGGTGCGCTCTGCCTGCCCATCTGTCTGAGGATGAAAGGCAGTGCTAAGCTTTACCTGCGTGCCCAAGCTCTTCTGGAAAGATCTCCAGAAATGTGAAGTAAACTGAGCTCCTCTATCTGAAATGATAGACAAAGGAATCCCATGCCATCTCACAATCTCATCAATGTAGAGTCTCGCATAATCCTCGGCTCTGTAAGTAGACTTCACAGGGATAAAGTGGGCAGACTTAGTCAATCTGTCCACAATAACCCATATGGAGTCATGCTGCCTCCTAGTCCTCGGAAGACCAACCACGAAGTCCATATTAATGGCCTCCCACTTCCAAGTCGGAACCTCAATAATCTGAGTCAGACCGCCAGGCTTAAGATGCTCTGCCTTAACCTGCTGACAATTAGGACACTTGGCCACATATTCTGCAATGTCCTTCTTCATGCCATCCCACCAATAAATCTGCTTAAGATCATGATACATCTTGGTGGAACCTGGATGTATGGAATATCTGGAACCATGGGCCTCTGCAACAATCCTGGTCCGCAAATCATCCACATCTGGTACACACAGCCTGTCCTGATACCTAAGTATGCCATCACCTCCCAAAGCGAAAGACTCATTCATCTTCATCAACACTGAGTCCTTCAGCTCCATCAACACAGGATCTAGATGCTGACCCTGCTTGACTTCAACTACCAAGGATGAACTAGGAAAAAACCCCCCTAGTAGAGTCAACCAATCGCACACCCAGTCTGGCCAGTCTGTGTACATCTTTCACCAACTCCTTCTTCTCATCCTCAACGTGGGCTGTACTTCCCATGCTCATCCTGCTCAAAGCATCAGCTACAACATTAGCCTTACCTGGATGGTAGTGAACATTCATGTCATAATCCTTCAACAGCTCCAACCATCTCCGCTGACGTAGATTCAACTCCCTCTGTGTGAACACGTACTGGAGACTCTTGTGGTCTGTGAATACATCCACATGCACTCCATACAAGTAGTGCCTCCACAGCTTCAGTGCAAACACCACAGCTGCCAACTCCAGGTCATGAGTGGGATAATTCTTCTCATGAACCTTGAGTGTCTGGACGCATAGGCTATCACCTTACCAACCTGCATAAGAACACAACCCAAACCAACCCTAGATGCATCACAGTAAACAGTGTAATTCTCACCACACTTAGGCAAAGTAAGCACCGGGGCTGAAGTGAGTCTGTCCTTGAGCTCCTGGAAACTCTTCTCACAAGTCTCCGTCCATTCAAACTTGGCTTTCTTCTTAGTCAAAGCTGTCAATGGGGAGCAATGGAAGAAAAGCCCTCCACAACCTGCGGTAGTAACCAGCCAATCCCAAAAAGCTACGGATGTCAGTGGGAGTAAGAGGCTTTGGCCAGTTCTTCACAGCCTCAGTCTTCCTGGGATCCACCTCCACGCCCTGATCGGACACAACATGACCCAGGAAGGTCACTGATCTAAGCCAAAATTCACACTTGCTGAATTTGGCATACAACTGATGTTGTCTAAGTACCTGCAAGGTTAGTCTCAAATGTTGTTCATGCTCTTCCTTGGTCCTAGAGTAGATGAGAATGTCATCAATGAATACTATGACGAAAGAGTCAAGGTATTCACGGAAGACTCGGTTCATGAGGTCCATAAATGCAGCAGGTGCATTCGTAAGACCAAATGACATGACTAAGAACTCATAGTGACCATAACGGGTACGAAAGGCTGTCTTTGGGATATCTCCATCCCTAACCCTAAGCTGATGATACCCTAAACGAAGATCAATCTTAGAGAAAAAACTAGACCCTTGGAGCTGATCAAAGAAATCATCTATTCTGGGAAGTGGATACTTATTCTTTATAGTTACTTTGTTGAGCTGCCGATAATCGATACACATTCTAAGGGTTCCATCTTTCTTTTTCACAAACAACACTGGAGCGCCCCAAGGGGATATGCTCGGCTGAATGAAACCCTTATCAGTGAGATCTTTTAACTGCAGCTTCAACTCTTTGAGTTTGGCTGGAGCCATTCTGTAAGGAGGAATTGAAATTGGTTTAGTATCGGGTTCTAAGTCGATACCAAAATCAAACTCTCGAGGGGGAGGGACTCCAGGAAAATCATCAGGAAATACATCTAGGAACTCATTCACTACAGGCACTGAGTCTATGGAAGGAATGTCATGATCTAAATCATTAACACTCACAAGATGATACAACAACCCCTTGGACATCATTTTATTGGCCTTAAAGTTCGAAATCAAGAGGTTAGGACGACTCGAGTTGTACCCCTCCCAGACTAGCTCCTCTTCATCAGGGAAACGAAATCTCACCACTCTACTACGACAGTCCAAGCAAGCATAACAATTGTGAAGCCAGTCCATGCCAAGAATAACATCAAAATCATGCATGGGTAACTCAACCAAGTCTGCACACATAGTCTTACCACTTACAACTATTGGGCAATCCTTGTATACTCTATCAGTTCTTACATTTTCTCCTAAAGGTGTACTAACCACTATAGGATCATGCAGAACTTCAGGCAATATCTCAAAAGTGAGAGCAAGCAAAGGAGTTACAAAGGAAAGCGTAGACCCTGGATCAAGTAAAGCATAAACAGAAGTTGAGAATACTTGCAGCATACCTGTGACCACATCAGCGGACTTCTCCTGCTCCTCCCTGCCCTTCAGGGCATAGAACCTGTTCCTCTTAGGAGGCTCGGCTGCTGCTGCACCCTGTGGATTAGGCCTAGGCTGAGCATTACCTCCAGCCTGACCTCTGTTCTGTGGGCAGTCTCTAACCATGTGCCACTCTTACCGCAACCGAAGCAGGCATTAGTGCCCTGTCTGCACTCTCCACTGTGAGCTCGGCCACACTTAGCACAGTTCTTTTTAGGACGCTGCATCTCACCTCCATTGCCCTTCTTGGGCTCAGGTCTGCCTCCTCTAGGTGTTGTACTCCTCTGAGAATTAGAGTTCCCAGAACTCTGTTGCCCCTTCTTGAACCTGGGCTGCTCACGGACGCCAAAATTGTTTCTGTGGCCTCCATGGATGGGACCTGCCTGATCTTGAGGCTTAGGCCTCCTAGCATCACAAATACCCCTCTTTTTGCGGCTGTCCTCTACCTGCTGGACATGCACCATCAACCTGGAGAGGTCCATATTATCATGGAGCATCGCAGACCGACACTCCTCCTCCAGATCTCCATTGATTCCTGTGAGGAACCTGCTCATCTCATCCCTGCTGTTAGACACAAGGGAAGTAGCATACCTGGATAATTTAACAAACTTCAGTACTCACCTTATCCTTGCTGTTAGATACTAAGGAAAGTAGCATACCTGGATAGCTTAACAAACTTCAGGGAATACTCCCTGACTGTCATAGATCCTGCTTAAGGTTGATGAACTCCTCAACCTTGGCCTCCCTCATTTTCTGGGAAAAATCTCTCAGAAAGGCTGTCTTAAACAGCTCCCAAGTGACTGGAACTCCGCCCAAAGCTCGGCTATCCTGCCACATCTTGCACCAAGTCTGTGCCACATCCTTGAGCTGATAGGAAGCCAGCTCAGCCTTCTCACATCTGTGGCCCCCATAGCCACCAAAATCTTATGCACCTCGTCCACAAACTCCTGGGGTCCTCTGAAGTCTTAGACCCTGTGAAAATAGGAGGATTCATCCTCGTGAAGTCTCTCAGCCTGTCAGCCATGCTACGAACCGGTGGGTTCTCCCTCTGAACATCCTGCCGGTTGACCTGGGCAGTCATAGCCTGGGCCTGCATAGTAATGTGTGCCATCTGGGCCAGAGATGCCCTCACCTCAGCATCAGTCAACCCAGCTGGGTTAACTGGCATAGCCACTCCTTCAGCTGGAGCCTGGGGTGGAACCTGATTGTTCCCAGCAGCTGCTCCTCCTCTCTCTGACCAATGTTCTCCTAGTATTCATTCTCTGAAAACAATAAGAATTGATGTTAGACACGCTCATAACACCAAGAAATTAGACATTAGGA
This sequence comes from Solanum lycopersicoides, assembly GCA_022817965.1. Taxonomy (NCBI): domain Eukaryota; kingdom Viridiplantae; phylum Streptophyta; class Magnoliopsida; order Solanales; family Solanaceae; genus Solanum; species Solanum lycopersicoides. The sequence continues at coordinate 37,822,745 of CM040627.1, forward strand.
AAAGCACGATAAATCAGAAGAAGGGAAATTTTCCTACGCATCATGCAGTCTCTAATCCAGGATAGTGGTGCACTTCACTACCATGACTTAGAAACTACTCAATGTGGTTGATGTGAACTCATTATTCTCGGAATTTAACCTAGTGCTCTGATACCAACTTTGTCACGACCGGAATCTAGACCCCAGACGAGACCGGCGTCGTTGACCTCTCAGAGGTCGCAGACAAGCCTACTTACGTCATTTTACTTCATCTAGGTTAATTTTAGCGGAAATTTGAAACTTTTTTTTCTTAACATACTTATTAAACATTCTCATTAATACATAATTGTTCACCATCAAACCATCTAATATTAAGATCATCAAATGAAAGAAATAGTATAATATAGTAATAAAGAGTACTTGCCAAAATGGACCAATACAATGTCTGAATAAAACGGAAAGAAACGCTAGTGGAACATGCTCCACTAGCTCAACTCTAAAAGTAAGCTAGAATATAAATGACAGCATCCTCGAAAGCATGAGGGCCTACCAAGTCGGATGAATATCGACGTTCGATAGCTTCACGTCAACCTGTAGCTCTAGCGTCCACCTGTGCCTGCACTAAAATGTATAGAGTTGTATAGGTTAGTACACACTTGTACTAAGTATGGGTAATGCAAGCACACACCAAGACATGCATGAGAAAGGATAGCTCTTTCCTAACAACATGATTATGGAAAGTCAAGTCAGTGGACTTGCCAAATGGATTAGGAAAGTTAGTGAACTTTCCAATTTTGGATTAGGAAAGTCATGCCATGAGAGTAACATGCATCATCATAATTATCATATCA